>OZ023205.1:39139384-39711723 GCA_963995525.1 Escarpia spicata
ACAGTTCAACAGAACATAAAGGTCACGTGGGCGTGCCGAAAGTTCACAGATTGTAGAAAATTCAAGAGTACGGACTGCTGAGTAGAATGTACACAAGCGTAGACTGCACACGGACTGCAGAGTAGTTATATAGTTCACCACTTATCTAACAGGGGTGCTTGAAAAATCCCTATCCTTTACATGGTGAAAATGTCCTGTGCTTTAACATGGTGAAAATTCCCTATGCTTTAACATGGGGAAAATCCCTATCTCTTAACATGGGGAAAATCCCTATCTCTTAACATGGGGAAAATCCCTATGCTTTAACATGGTAAAAATTCCCTATGCTTTAACATGGGGAAAATACCTATCTCTTAACATGGGGAAAATCCCTATCTCTTAACATGGGGAAAATCCATATCTCTTAACATGGGGAAAATTCCTTATGCTTTAACACGGGGTTCGCTCACTTGTCCCACCAGGGATGATGTTTGTGGTTCGTGATGTATCCGTCACGGGGCTCTATTGCACGCAAGCGTGCAAGAGACACGAATTTGGGCAGTACTCCTACATTTAGTTTACAACTTGTCCGCAAGGTGGCACCACTTGAAGTTCACGACTTATCCACCATGGAAATTTAGTTCCCCCAACAATCCACTAGGTGGCGCTACTGGTCAACCAATTTCAGTCAGGAAAAATTCCGGTAGGTGGCGCTGCGGGTCAATCCATTTTAGTTCCGATAGGGGTGTTATTTTGGTTCATGACCTATCCACCAGCGCCACTTGACCTACATCCGGGTACTTGACTTTGACCTTCAATCCATTTTAGTTCTATTTTAGGCCTATCCGCCAGGTGGCGCCACCGGCGCCACTTGACCTACATCCGGGTACTTGACCTTGACCTACATCCGGGACCTTGACCTACATCCGGGTACTTTCCACTTCCACCCGCGCAGCGCAAACGGTGCGCGGTACACCACCTATATTACTACTGCTGTCAACCTGCAGTATAGTGAATGGTGTTTTCAAATATGGCTGAGACTTGCCAGTGGTATATTCTGTAACCGTTCAAAGGGAATGAATGGTACTTTTCAAATACCAATAACTACCACTGCACGTACTGATTTATCATTGAATGGTCCAGTGATATTGAGTGGTATTTTCAAATACCATTGAGAGTCCTGATGGTACTAAATGATATTTTCAGATGCAATTAAGAGTACCACTGAAACCTGATATATCATTGAATGGTCCAGTGGTACTGATGTGAATGGTATATGTTCAAATAATATTGAGAGTACCACTGAGACGTTCTGATTTATCATTGAATGGTATTGAATTATATGTTCAAATACCATTGAGAGTACCTCTGAAAACTGATATATCAATGAATGGTCCAGTGGTATTTAATGGTATGTTCAAATACCATTGAGAGTACTGATTTATCATTGAATGGTATTGAATGATATGTTCAAATACTATTGAAACCTGATTTATCATTGAATGGTCCAGTGGTACTGAATGGTATGTGTAAATACCATTGAGAGTACCACTGAGACATACTGATTTATCATTGAATGGTATTGAATGGTATATGCAAATATTATTGAGAGTACCACTGAGACATACTGATTTATCATTGAATGGTATTGAATTATATGTGCTAGTACCATTGAGACACTGATTTATTATTGAATGGTATTGAATGATATGTTCAAATAGCATTAAGAGTACCATTGAGACACTGATTTATCATTGAATGGTCCAATAGTACTGAATGGTATATTCAAATACCATTGAAAGTACCACTGAGTCCTACTGATTTACCATTGAATGGTCCAAAGGTACCGAATGGTATACCATTGGCTCTTTTTTGTAAGGGTCAAGAAAGGCACAACGCGTAGGTGTACATACTCAGCAAATGTTGCCGCTCTGGTCAGATGAACCATGTGCATGACGGCAGCCATGTCGAACATGTGAACTGTCGCTTATCTCGCTGAATCGGCGCGGCAAGTTGGCGCGTTGATGCACGCGAGGATGTCAGACTTGCTCCCAGCTCTGAGCGAACTTTGGTCTGATAGAGAAGGAGGCTCTCGCTGTTTCTCGAATTTGAAGAATTCGGCCGTATCAGCGTCCGGACGTGATTGGAGAGAAAGGAAAAGTTGGGTGACAAGCACGGTATTTTGTTTCAGTACCCAGACTTTGCTTCCCTTGTTTCGGGGGTCTGGACTGTTGGCGAAAGTAAACACATTGCTTCTCTTTATTGTGTCTGACAGAGGAACCGCCACCTTATCTAGCCATGTCTTTACGTATTCCTCGTGAAGGACCTGACCAACCTCATGGATGTTGGACAGGGACACGGCTACTTCATGCTCCATCACATCACGTGTATCTAGAGCGACGAGCTCGTAACCTGTGGCTAAGAAGGGGTTGCCCATTCCGGTCATCACCTTCATGAAAGACTGCACGATATTTAGAAACCTAGACTGCGTGCTACGTGCCTCTTCGTGGTGACAAGTTGTTGCTGCCGTATGTTTGTGAACACTCTCGAACTCTTTCAATCATTCTGACACAATCTGGACCAGCGTTGTCATTTGCCGTTTCATAAACCATGTGTTGTCGTTTCTTGGAAACACCGTAAACAATACTGACTTTAGTGGCGATATTTTGAAACAAACATGATTACTCTGCAACAGTATTCGTTTATTTTGGTGGATTTATGACACAGGCTTTTTAAAACGCGCAAGGTAAATTGCTACGAAATATCATGGCGCCCGTGGTACCCCGTGTCAACCGACGTAAACAGAGACGCGAGCGGAAGGCGCTAACATAAACCGTTTCGCGATCATTGTCTGGCTGTCCGCTAAGCGCATTGAAGATATATTGCTAATTAAATGTAGTTGTCACATCTTTAGAACACACATAAATGTACATATTCCGGTTTTGAATACAAAACTCGAAGGAATAACACCAGCCTAAGTTACGCTGGCTCAAAGTGATATAGTCCGCATTTAGTAGTTCTCACAAATTCCGTTGGATGGCGTCATAATAGTTGAACAAAATTGTCACTGAAACAGCATCAGTGATTAAACTGTTAATATGAATGCTTGTGTAATTTACATTTGTTAACTTATATATTGAGCTCTGGTGCATTAGAAACAACCAGTCATTTATGTTATTGTGTGAGAGGAATTATTGTATTACCTAAATTGATTATGTACGGTTGTTACTGTGTTGCAAATATTGCACAAATAAATGTTGTTAACAAAATTAACCACACATGAAAACAGTATTATATAAATGCATGGATCATAACATTGTGATATTTGACAAGGAAAATGCGTCATTTGACACATAATTTGCCTTTTTCTGAAACAGAATTTTGAAACGGAATTTGCCTTTTTTAATGGAAAATCAGTGTCCCTATACATACATGTATATTTACTGTTAATTATTGGTAATTTCAAAGATTCCACATAAGACTGTTAATAATTTGTCAGTGTACCGTGTTATAATGCATAAAGTATCTGGCCACATATTCATACATGTTTTAAATTTATTTAAATTTCAAACGAACGTCTGCGTTTAATTTGGATTAATTTGGTACTGAAAACACAATTACATACATACGCACACACAATTACTTGGCTCCTAATTTTTAAATGTGGCTCCTAAAAATGTAGGTAGGAGCCAGCTGGCTCCTAGACACACAAGTTAACTTAGAGGGCTGCTATGCGAACAAATAAAATGATCTAACCACGAGGTACAATTGTTAGCATCACTCACATCAGTACAGGTATTGCAAGTACGACCACATTTTTCATAATCTGAAATTACCAGACCAATAATGTCACACAAATCAATTAGCTCCGCTTCAAACGGAGTGTTTAAGGCAGCTCTAAAATCGCCAGTTATAACAATATTGTTGGTGTCTTTTTCCTTTATTATTTAGGCAATTTTACCAAAATAATTGCAGAACTCCTCGTAGTTGTCAGGTGATTGGTAAGGTAGGTATACATTTAGGAGAAACAATTTGCCATATTTAGTATCAATGTCAATTCCCAGTAACCTGTAATCTTGAACGTCAAATAGTTTGCATGCATCAGACATAATTTTCCTCCACAGCACATTTACTTCACCATAAGGGCGTCCAACCTGTAGGTGGAGTTGGTCATTCATAACACTAACATCATAAGCTTCAAATTATGTTTGAATTGTCCACAGCAAAGTGATATATGTACTGGAGAGCCAGAGCTGTTGTATAAATATTATATCATATTGCTCACAAAGAAGTAGTAGATCGTATACAGATGTTTTAAAACCATGAAAATTAAATGTTACAATTTTCACCATGTTATTGATCGTTTGGTTGAATGTTAATTAAAAACAAAACAATCAGAATGTACATACTAATGACGTAATGGCGACGTTGAAGTGTTACATTTTTTCGTTCCGCACTATATCCTATTTACTGAAGCGAGCGTTGAACTGCTGCATTCGCGCTGCGCAATACGTGAATGGTACGTGAGTGTGTCTACAACATTACGTCTTATACAGATTTTATCTGGTCTTAAAGACTGATATATTGATTTTATTGTAAAAGATGCCAATATCGCCCACCGAGGAATTGATCGCTATTGTCCTGCACCAGCTGAACTGCTGTGTCGAGGTCACGCGTGGCTGCACTCTTGTACCCCGACGAGGCGTCTCTGGGTGCCGATGCCGATCGACCCAATACAACATAGAATCAGCACGGGTCGTTTCGTGTTGTGTCCCCGAAGAATGCACAAGTCGTCGGGTCTCCATCACGGCGGTGACATGCGTCGACGGAGTCACACAAGCGAGACGGCCGGTTTCATCTTGATGGCTCTTCTGCCGATTCTGCTTATGCTGAGTGGGGATGTAAATCCCAACCCCGGACGTAGCCCAACCCATAAACTCTTTTACCAGAACACTACTGGCATTGTCGGCAAATTACAAGACTTTAACATTTTCTTTAGCGATCATGACTACAACTTCATAGCGATAACCGAAACATGGCTGCGGGGGGACATTTTCGACAACGAGGTACTGCCAAATGCATACAACATATACAGAAGAGACAGAGACAGCACAGTTGTGGCAAACAACAAGAAGTGTCGCGGCGGTGGTGCCTTGGTTGCAGTGAGTAATACATACAACTCCAAACGTAGGCTGGATCTGGAAACTGATCTGGAAATAATATGGACTCAAACGCGCTTGACGGGACAAAGCCTGTACCTACCCAGATAGCACAACTACAGCGGGCCGACGGCGGGCCGACAGCGGCAAAGTCATCGGCCCGCTGTCGGCATCCGCCTGCGGGCCGAGGGATTTTTTGTCCGGTGTAAAAATACGTAAACAACTCCAGTGCGCATAACAAACACATAATTTAATACAAGAAAATCAAAAGGCAAAGTTGCAATTAGTGTCCATATTCATATAAAAACGCTGCTTAATTATTAGTGTTCATAAACTATTTTCTGCTACATCCAGCTGCATTTGTCATCCGGTGCTGTCTAACACCATTCCCGTCAGAGGCAGTCTTGGAGTACTTTCGACTTTTCTCCTGATGTTGTATACGTCAGTGGCAGTGTTGCCACTTCATTTTAATTCATTTTTTTACTTAATTAATTACTGTTTTGATTTATTACTAGTTTACATGTAAAGCGCCTTGAATAGTTTCTAACTAGAGTTGGCGCTATATAAGTATATTTATTTATATATACTACCCTATATCAATATTCAATCAAACATTAAACAAATTACATCTTTCAGTTTCAATAAGACCATCATATCTACAACACTTTATACAGATAATTAACAACTGGAATCTGTGTTTTACATTTGTATGCAATCAGGCATGGGTTAGAAATACAGCAAAGACAACTTAAATACGATATAGCAATATTTAAAGAAACCAGAAGAGTTGTAGCCCTGTGTTGTCAGGTTCTGTTGTTATGTAAATGAAACGAGAATTCACCAATAATAAATTTGTTAAGCATTTAAACATAGCTAAATGAATTGGTACCACCATGCTTGGTTTCAATGTTTACAAACTAAATTAAAGGGAATAAAAATAGCTATTGCTTGAATTCATATTATATTACATCCTGCTATATATTTCCATGTCCACCAAGCAAAACAAATACAAAATTCAATGAATTAGAAATTCCACATTCTATGCTGTGCAGCCGGACATTTTCGAATATATGCATTTTTTTGCGCGCTTTTCGGGATGCCGAGATGTGACGTCACTTTGACCTATGGCTAAACTCGCATCAGGCTGACCCTTTCCATGCATTCAGAGCATATTTACAAGCATAACTTTTGGGTCGAAATGAGTGTCAAAATGAGTTATTATGTGACACTCCGAAGTAATACAAATACTAGTCATCATAGAGGAACAAGCAGTTATCTTATGGTTCCACATGAATCCAATTTTATTTTAAAACAATGAATGCGAATGGGCCTACAATTCGACTAGGTTTCGCCAAGCTTCGCCTTAGGCTCATTTTCAGAATAATTATATCGAATGCAACCAACGGGAGATAATCTACACCAATAAACATACCTAGCCAACATATAACGTGTATAATCTCATAATATCATTAAATCAGTCAGTGAATTTTCATCGATGTCGCTAGCTCAGTTGGTAGACGCGTTGGTTTCTTGTCATTTATTTTACAATCGGGCGATGCTGGTTCAATCGTGACACCAAACCATTGATTTTCTTGACACTTTTCTGTTTATGTTTTCACGAAGTAATATAAACCATATCATTTTTATACTATGATGTTCTGTTTGTAAATATGTTTTATTTTTGTATACGTGACGTCACGATACCACGTGATCGCCTAGCTCATTAAATTTTTATTTTCTGCGGGAATTGCTACAGACGGATTTAAAATAGAATTTATCCTACAAATGTATTTTTTTAATGTTCTCAAATGTTACATACCATGTTAAACTTAATGTCTTGTTTTTATTTCCTTTAAGTAAATGAGTACCAATATGACAAATTATGTACATATATATATATATATATATATATATATATATATATATATATATATATATATATATATATATACAAGTGTATATATGTACATAATTTGTAGAAGACTGAACACCTCATTTTAGGTGACTGAATACCTCATTCATGTTTGTAAAATGCTGTTAGGCGACACCAATTTTATTATTCGGATTACGGACATGCCGACATTGTTTTTAACAAAACAGAAATAAAATTGCAATTCATCGAGCATATACGCATCATACCGAACATTGTATGTTAAACAGTTTCATTGGTTGTCATGCATCTTCAGTCTACGATCCAACGAATCAGCGAAAGTCCAACTTTTCATTAAGTGATCTAAACCATGGCTGAACCAGACGCTGCAGTGTGGTTTTGTATCAACATTTTAAATTTTCCGACACGATCAACAATGTAATTTCCTGTGTTCGTAGCGATGTTGCCCTGATATTGAAAGTATGTGTTGGCGTCGAATGCATCACGCCGTGGATTGTTGTCGAAAAGACAGCGAGCGTCCTTGTGGATGTTCTAGTTCTAGTCGTTTCCTGCACTCGGCAACGTTCTATTAACTGACTAGTCTGTATTATTGTGGTTACAATGTTATGGTCTTATGAGGTCTCACTCAACCAGTCAGCCTTTTTCAGAACATTATGGCCAAACCGACCTTTATATGCTGGCACTGAGGGTGGTCACTGCCAGGGTGTTTGTTGTCCTCGGTGGTTCTTTTACGTCCCAAATTGAGACGCAACCAACATTAACGTGATCTCCGAGTCACGAGGGATACACAGTCCCCAATGTTGAGAGCCAGGTTTTTACACCAAATATCATGCTTGCCCGGTCCGTGTTTTGAAATCAAGAGCACTGGCATTCCAGGCAGATGTGCTAACCACTACACTAGCCGCACTCTCTTGTTATGTGAACAATTCAACGTGTAACATATTTATTTTCTTGAACGATGACAACATTAGTGCCACCGAAATGAAGCGAAAAAGCAACCCGAAGGCTGATATTTTAGACACAATACAAAATAGCAATAAAGAAAATAAACTGCCAACTCGCAACATAGGGAACCCAATAAAGTGCACAGGTTTATCACGCTACTCACTCTGTCTACATGCACAAATCTGAACATCACATTTTTGCCAATCAAGTTGACATTCTGGGAAAACGGGTTGTATACACTCTCTTCAATGCTTGCGTTGTCAGCATCGCATTGCATTACTTTATTGGTCTTATAACTTGAACATTTCAATAGTAATCATCATGCATTGTAACTCTAATGTTAAAATGAACATTACTTGATAAATTTATTGAGATTACCTGGAATTTGCATTACGTTGTCAGCATCGCATTGCATTACATTATTGGTCTTATAACTTGAACATTTCAATAGTAATCATCATGCATTGTAACTCTAATGTTAAAATGAACATTACTTGATAAATTTATTGAGATTACCTGGAATTTGGAAGTTCAAAACAATAAAATAATATAGTAATATATTATTTAGGAACATAAATGTAATCTGGTTCAAAAATAGAATGGGTGTCGAGTATCCCATCCAATTATTATAAACTAAAATTAAATACGTAAACAACTCCAGTGCGCATAACAAACACATAATTTAATACAAGAAAATCAAAAGGCAAAGTTGCAATTAGTGTCCATATTCATATAAAAACGCTGCTTAATTATTAGTGTTCATAAACTCTTTTCTGCTACATCCAGCTGCATTTGTCATCCGGTGCTGTCTAACACCATTCCCGTCAGAGGCAGTCTTGGAGTACTTTCGAATTTTCTCCTGATGTTGTATACGTCAGTGGCAGTGTTGCCACTTCATTCCCTCTGACAGCATCTGGAATAATAACGTACAAATGTTTAATTTCTTCAATGAAGGTACCACATTGTACAATGCATATAGTATCTATAAAATGTGTAACATATTAAACATATATTTTGTCTCACAATAAGGTCACATAAAATAATTTTACTTGACTTTTATAACATAAATTCCCGGTTTCTCATCAGCACAAACATTTTAAAATAGCTTCCACAAGACTTTATTTTGACATATAATTATCCTTTGATTAAATATATGCATGCAATAATTCTGCACAAAAAGAGAAAACTGTATTTCACGCCAAACCAAAGGAATGTGCCTATTTGTAAGAAATACATTCAGTAGACATCTTAAGACTTTGAAGTTGTTAATTGTTGACGATGAGTTGCATTGATAGTTGTTATAGTACCGTCATTAGGATCAACATACACACATTTACCATAAATCGCACCCCTCATTTACATATTAATAAAGTTCTGATGAGAAACCTGGAATTGTTTTATATAGCCCTAAAGTAAAGCGACATAAATGGCAGAAATTGTGTGGGCCATAAACTGACAGAAGACGTCTAGTGTAAGCACTCCATCCATCACACATTTACCCTGTCACACTAACAAACAGGAACACGCAGCACAGGGACAGCATTTGTGGTTGTTAAGATCCGTTCATCTTCATCATATCGTCGTCATCCATAGCCTATATAGGGCGGCCACAATCATGACATCAGGTTATTCTGCCCCACATTTTATTTAATGTTTTACGCATAAATAACAAGTTTCCACACAATCAAATGTGTGTTTATAAAGTCATGCCCAGATTAATGTATTTGAATAATCTAGAAATATACAAAGATTTACAACAGAATGTCTAAAAACGTACCTTTTCCCCCGGAGCTCTGCTTTTACTGTTCCCTCTAACTTTCAGTCTGGACTCTGTTCAAAAATGGCAGTACACCGTAGTGTCAAATGTCACTACCCCAGTGTTCCAGCCGAGGCAGGCCCGATTGCTGATAAATGACTAACGGACTCTTACACGAGGTCAACGGCGGCTAGGGAGCGGCTGGCAGGCGGCTGTCGTGTGCCGACGAGTGCCGCTTCCCAGCCGCTCAGATCGGGCCGAGGGTGGCGTGCTGGCTGGGTAGGGTGTGTTTACGTCCCGACCTGGTCGGATGAGCACACCTGGACAGAGCTCGACAAATCGGTGGAACTGGTCACTAGAACTACGAACCCTGAATGCGATTTCAATCGTCCAGACATTCAATGGACACCGTCAAACAACACAATAGGCCTCATGCCCCATTCATGGACCAATCCACAGTCCGAACTGTGTGTTGAAATGTTATCTGAATACGGCCTTGTGCAGTGTAACCACACGTGCAACGAGCACACACTAGATCTTGTCTTTGTGCATGGCGCAGAGTGTAATGTTAAGAAACCGACCAAAGCAGGAACCCGTTAAACGTTTTGTTTGTAACTATCGCAAAGCGGACTTTAGTCACCTAAGACACCTATTGTCTTGTATCCCGTGGTCATTTCTCACGGACTCTTCTGACATTGACGACAGTTTTAATATATTTTATGACATTTTGTATGCTGCCATAAACGAATGCGTTCCTCGTATTTGCATTTGTGGACGTAAATATCCAGTATGGTATGATAACGATATGATCGCAACCTTGAAAGAGAAAGACACCGCACACAAAGCATGGGAACGCTCACATTCGTTATCTGATTACCAAGTATTTTCTGATCTACGAACCACTTTTAAGAAACTTAAGAGAGAAAGGTATTGTGACTACATATCGGAAATTGAAAGGTCCGTCAAACAAAACACCAACCCACCTAACAAAATAACGTTGCCACAACGTTACACTTTGGTTGTGACAACGTTTTAACAAAACGTTGCAACAACGTTCAAATGGATGGTCCCTGTTACGTTGCCACAGCGTTTTATCAAAACATTCCCACAACCTTCCAGCAACATTCCCACAACCTTCCTACAACATTCCCACAACCTTCCTACAACATTCCCACAACCTTCCAGCAACATTCCCACAACCTTCCCACAACATTACCACAACCTTCCTACAACATTACCACAACCTTCCTACAACATTCCCACAACCTTCCTACAACATTCCCACAACCTTCCAGCAACATTCCCACAACCTTCCCACAACATTACCACAACCTTCCTACAACATTCCCACAACCTTCCTACAACATTCCCACAACCTTCCAGCAACATTCCCACAACCTTCCCACAACATTACCACAACCTTCCTACAACATTACCACAACCTTCCTACAACATTCCCACAACCTTCCAGCAACATTCCCACAACCTTCCCACAACATTATCACAACCTTCCTACAACATTCCCACGACGTGAAGGGGTCAATAAGATGATGTCAATAAGAACAGAATACAAAGCTTTTTATAACATTAATTTTGTTTTTGTTACATGGGTATCAGTTTAAATTTCATCTTCATCAGAAGTAAAGTCTATCGAAGGCATCCGGCTTGGCTCTGTTGCGCTATTATTCCCTGCAGCTGCATTCTGAAACAGGATCACACCGTTTCCATAGATTAGAGGGAGTTAATACTAATTTTCAAAATGTTCAACTTTATCAGCTCAAAAACATTAATAATGGCTCATCTCTGTTAGGGGTTGTTCAGAATTTCTGATTGGGGATGGGAGGGGTAATATTTGTTTTAAAAGGGGGTAGTAATTTTTTTATGTAAATGTTCTGTGAGCAGTGATTTTGTTCAGTATCTTGTGCATCAAAAATTAAGTTTAAAACTAATAAACAGCAATAGAAAAAGTACAATTCACAATAGGAGGGGGTGGGACAAAATTCAAGGGGTATTAACTTTTGATAACAATTCAAGGGGGTAATAACTTTTGATGGGCTCTCCATATCAAATCTTTCAACCCTTCCCCTAATCAGAAATTCAGGAACAGCCCGAATGCTGTAATATTTTCACAAATGTGAAATTCACACCTGTCCAATGTGAAGCACCAGGGAGCACCACACGCATAGGTGGGTTCTGATAAATCACACGTCGTAATTTTGGGGTTGAACTTTCTGACACATAATGTGACCTTTAAATTTGAATATGTAAAATCAAAGACAGGTGGGATATTTATACTAAGGGAAGCCATCATTATTTCCGGAAAGGGAGGTGAAAGAAATCATGCAACCTCTGATGGGTGGGGGGGTGTGTGATAAAAATCAACTTGTCAGTAGTGGATAAAAATCAACTTGTCATTAGTGGTCAAAACAGCATTATATACCATAAATGAGATAATTTTTGGCGCTACACATCATCTTTCTCAAATTAACAAAGGCTCAAAAGTCAAAGCATTCACTATGATTCAATCAACATTTATACAATATTTATAAGTATAAACCGGGCAGACCACTATTAATTAAAAGAATATTTCACAGACTATATATATATATTAAATTATATATATAACAATGTAATTATGTTCTGTAAATTAATTATTGGCAACAAATATATATATTGTTGATCGAGTGACAGTAGACCGAGACTGTCTAGCGCATGAAAACGTTCCATGTCCCCATGACGTTACTTGAATACTTCGCCGTTTGCGCCGCGACGCGTAAACAATGTTACGATGCTAGCCGAGATTTGGCAGTAAATAATCGAAATTGTGCTTACGGAATCATGAATTACTATATTTCATATGTACCAAATATTCACAAATTACTTTCTAAAGATGTACCTTGTCTTGTGGAAAGTCAGTTGCGCGCGTAACTGTAACATGAGCTGAGTGTTCAAATATGGACGACGTAGACTCGCAGTAAAAAAAAAATAATAATAATATTTTAAATTGTTTGCTTTTATATGAATTCGACATGTCTAGTTTACAATAAAATGTAATATATGTTGTCGAGATATGTTTGTAAGTGTAAGAACACAAATAGAACGAATTTTAGTTTCGTTTAGATTACACTTCCCGCGCGGTGCGTTACTGCGCGGGAAACATTCACTTGCTTGTGAAACTTGATACACATAATAGATGTACGGAGTATCGGATATTAGTGCTCTGGCCTCCCTCGGACTGATAAATCACCTCCCGATAACGGGAGCGCCTCATGCGTGGCTGGCAAGCGGGCTGTCATCGGCAAACGTCTGCTGCATTCCACCGCCTGCCAGCCGCTCAGATCCGCCCGCGGGCCGAGGGTGGCGTGCTGGCTGGGGTGGGGTGGGGGTTAAACATTCAGTTTTTGGCCCCTAGCTCTGGTGTGGTGGAGGTCTTTTTAGCCCTTCTGTGTGTTCAGGTATTTTAGATCTAGATATAACATTTCTTGGGGGGGGGGTTTCAATTTGAAGGAGGGGTAAAATTTGTTTGGACCAGTCTTTGTGGGATCAGAATTTATTTAAAAAGCATTTTGCAACGTATTTTATAACTGAAACACTTAAACAAACTTTTTAAAACTTTTTGGAACATTAATTGATATTTAAAACAATGTTTTAAAACCGTTTTTGCAACGTTGTACAGAAATATGTTTATATTATTGAGGAAGATGGGCCATACAAAAAATGAATGAAATTCATTATTTATTTTTTGATTTTTCATAAACTGAAAAGTTCTAACATTTTAAAAACGTTTTCCCTGCGCCAATATAGAAGGGAAAGACTCGATAACGACGAGAACATTTATTGAACAGACTTATCTCAAAGCAGAAGTCGAGGCAAGAGGACGTACAACAGGAACAAAGTATGGAATTAATCGACGCAATAATACAGGAAGCGGAAATGTGATACTTATCCAATATGGCGCTGAGACGTTTTGAAGACCACTTTCTTTTCTCCTTCACTGATCTAATAATAGCACATAAGCTTGTAAGGTTATAACGTGATAGTCCATATGACATACAAATATGCAGTAGAATCAATATGGGCATATGCCACACAAAATATGCAGTAGAGTCAATAGGTCCATGGCACATGTATTATAACTCATAGTCTTGTAGATATGCAGGTTTATTACGTCTGCGGATGGGCCGAGTGGGCCTCACGTTGTCACTGGGTGTGGTTGGTGGTTTGGGAGCGCGGTTGTAGGGGCCTCAGGTGGCGCTATGATCGTCAGTGGAGCCTCGGGCGGTGCTGCGATCACTAATGGGATTTCGGGTGGAGTTGCATTCGCTTGGACATCAGGCGGGGTGTCATCTTCGTATGGCGGGATGTCTTCCGTGTCATCTCCATCCTCACGATGGCGCGTGGGTATTGTGGTCGACACATGACCGGGTACTAAATAGCACTCGGATAGTCGCACCTTGTATGATGAAGTGCGTAGTTGAGATCCGCTAAATTTGCGAATGTAGCACCAGCTATCTTCGATAGAGGTGACTAGATAGCGGTCTCGAGCTTGCGACTTATTGCGGTCGGATAGTACGTAAACCAAGTCACCGACATGAATTATCGGTACAGGCGCCTCTTTGCCGCGAGGAGCCTTCGACGTCTGGCTGTGTGCGTGATTTTGTAGGCGAGACTGATGTTGTTCAGCGATGATGGCACGATCTAAAATAGGCAACTGCGCGTTGGAAAACTGGTCTCGTTGGAACCATATTTCGCGTGCCGATAGGCCTCGACCGCGGATTCTGGAGTTGAGTTGAGAGGTAGCAATTGCCAGTATAGGAGGTGATACCGGTCCCCCGCCAGGCTCCTGTCGTAGCAGCTCATCTTCAACCTCTGACACAGCTTTCTCGGCTATGGGGTTTTTGTTAGAGTTTTTGATTCTCCCTATCTCCAAACGAATACCCAAACGTAGCAGAGTTGGGTCGTTCACGAGAGCGATGAACCCTGGGGCTGGATCCACGCGGATGATCGCAGGAGGCCCGTCGAGGGGTCGAAACTCTATGCAGAGTCGAGCGAGGCAGTCACGTAACGCGTCATGGCGTTCGCTCTCGATGATGCACGTAGAAGTGTATGAGCTAACCGTTTCGCGGACGACAAATATGAGTTGTCGGTTACGCTTGATAACATCTGCTGCGAACGAAACACCAATCGTTTCGGGAGCGTCGGTCGTTGTTTGTTCGATGAGTGTAGTCGGGATATTTTTTAGTGACATGCATGTATGGCATGCGTCGGTAACTCGCTCAATCGCGTTGTCGATGTCCAATGCGAAGAAGTTACGACGAACTACGAGTTTGAGTTGGTGTTTTGATGGGTGGCTCAGCTTTAGGTGGATCGCTGTTAGTAAGCCATCTAACACTTGTCATGGAACTACGATAAGTTCTTTGGTTGGCGCGAATGGTATGTCGCACTTGACAACGATGACGCCGTCGCGAGCCAACGTTGTAGTAGATAAGTAACGTTTTACGTCCTTGGCGTTGGTTACTTTTTTGGATGGACGTGTGCCTTGTTTTAGGTGAGCTCTGACGCGCCGTAGGTCAGGGCATTCTGATTGTGTAGAGAGCCATGCGGACCTGCTCGTGAACGGAAGGCGAGTGGAGCCGGATATGATATCTTCCACAGCAACTCTCATAACGACAGATTGTTCGATTTGCGATACAAAAGAGCATATCTGGCAATGTGGTTCATGGCATTCCGGTGCGTTTCTGCTTGCGAAGTCGGATGGTATGTTTGATGAACCCGCCAGGTGGTGCACTGTGACTTGGTATCGGGCGACAACTGACAGAAACGATGTCACGCGAGGGCTAGATGAAAATACGCCACGGCATAGTTTGTCAATGGCCTGCACACACGGTTTGCTGTCGGTGAGTAGACACGGCTTCGACTTTGATTGTATGATGTACGGGCTGAAGTGTTTGACTGCTGCAGCAATGCTAAGAAATGACGGGTTAAGGTATTCGACCACCACCCCGATATCTTCTGGACGACGGAATACACCGGCCGCCTCCAAATCATCAAACTTTTCCTGAAGTTCGACGAGTTTGTCGCGAGCGTATTGCGGACACCTCCCCTTTCGCTGCGGGGGTTGGACTGGTCCCATGTTTACAGTTGCTGTGAATGGGCCCGCATTCCCGTTGTATCCTACGATTTTCGAGTTGAACACGGTGTCAAATTGTTGATGCAGATTGCGGAACTGGTTGCGCAAGTCGTCAGACAAGAGGTTGCCACTGTCTAGTTCGATAGTGTCTGAAAATTGCACGTCTGCTGCGTGTGTGCTTGTGTTTTTGACTACGATGTCTTCCACGTAGTTGGTGTCACATGCTGTGGTACCACGCACTTGGCAGAAGTGCTCGTTGCGTCCTATTTTCAAGGGATGTGTACACGTGTTTAGTAAACGGATTTTGTCCCTGACTGCCTCGACAATGGCAGGTTGGGGCCAATCTTGGTAGTGCAATGTTGACTTATGATCGTTACGAGGTTCGATCGCCACTACAAGATCGTCGAGTGCTGATGGAATAGACAGTTCTATGTAGTCGCCTGGCCAAACAGTAGTGGACGCGGGTGGCGCACGCAACACGTAGGCCTGCGCTCTGCGAATCGTGTGATATTGGGAACGGTTGACGTTCTCCATCCCGTAGTGTATCACAGTTTCGTCAATGTTGATCTGATTTTTGGCGGGACGAACGGATATGTCATTGATTGTCATGAATGGTGTTCCCGCAAGTACATCGACATCCAAGTCTTTAACGACAAGGGCATCGATGTGTAGGTCAAGATTATCCCGCGATAACACGAGCCTTGTTTCTCCGACTACATTGAGTGGGGGTACACCATCAGCTAGTCTTGCGAGCTGGGAGCTTTTGGTGATTTTTGCACCAATTGACCTGGCCACCGTCTCTCTAATCATGTTGGTTTCGGCCCCAGTGTCGAGGGTAAGACGTATTGGGTGGTGACGATGGAACGCCTTGAAGAATGGAGACTGTTTCGTATTTACGCGACAAGTCGCCGACACGTTTTGTACGTCATTGACGTAGTCGTCATTCAGTGGTGGTTCATCGTCTCCGCTATCTTCGCAGTTTAGTCCTGTCACGTTGCGTGCCTTAGTCATGAACAGTCTGTCTTGCTCGGTCAAGTACTTGCAAGCGCTTAGGTAGTGGTCTACTATCGGTCTACCAGCCTGCTTACAGAGTGGGCATTGTTTTGCTCGTTGGGTTCGTTGGTAGCTTTGTGGGCGAGCGGGCCCAGAGCGTGTGCGTGGTTGGTAGTAGGTTGACTGTCTCAGGATTTTTGTCTCTGACATAGAATGGATCTCGTTCAGTAGGGACCCCAGGGCCTGAGAGATCTCTGGTTTAAGACTGGCTAGTGTGCGGCTCCGCAGTTCGGTTCCGTAGCGCTGTTTTACGAGTCTAGGTAGCTCCTGATGGATAAGTCTAAGCCAGCTCAATACAACCATGTTCTCTAGCGACGGTGATAAGTCCTCATCTACGGTCGGGAACTCGTCGTGGTGTGATGTACCGCCACCCACTGTCAGCAGACTATCATCAATGAACGCCATGAGGCGTTGGAATAGGTCCTCGTGGTTTTCGTCTGATTCAAGTTTTATGTCGGCGAAATCTATGAAGTGAGCGCCGCTTGTCTGAAACCCGAAGTGAAGTCTGATTGCCTGCCATATGGAGTTGACGGATGTCGAGTTTTTGACGATGGTATTTCGCGATGTGATCGGACAGAAGTTGGCAATCTGCCCAAGCATTAATTCTAAGTGCGCGACTTTTTGTTGTGCCGTTCGCCTAACCAAGCCTGGTGTGTCTTCGGTATCGTCAAGTAAGCCTCTGAGTGGAGAAGTGTTAGTTTTCTTTCCCCATGTTGCCTGGTCGAGTAGGAATGGTGCGAAATTCGCGTCCAATGATAGAGTATATTGGAGGTTTTGGCGCCAGCTCTCATATGACGTCAGTGTTTCGTGTTTTGAAAAAGACCACTGTTTTGGAGCTCTCTGTGACTGAGCCATTGTCGCGTTTGACGTGTAGCTCAATCGTCTATGCAAATGCCGGCAATGTTCAATGTTAATTACTGCGTATGGAAAGTACGCATTCGTCGTGCCGTTTGTTTGGCTATACGAGTATCTATCCACTTCTGTAGTGAAAACGCTGCCACCACGCTAATATAGAAGGGAAAGACTCGATAACGACGAGAACATTTATTGAACAGACTTATGTCAAAGCGGAAGTCGAGGCAAGAGGACGTACAACAGGAACAAGGTATAATACAGGAAGCGGAAATGTGATACTTATCCAATATGGCGCTGAGACGTTTTGAAGACCATTCCCACAATATATGGATAACGTTTCATCACAACGCTTAGAAAACGTTGGACTGAAACGTTTTAATAAAACATTTTAAAAACGTTTTTGCAACGTTTACAAAACTATTTTGATAAGCGAGGAAGATTGACCATAACAAAAACGTCGTCGTTGCCACAACGTTATTTCTGACATAACCTTAATACAACGTTCCAGCAACGTTGTGAAAACGTTATGTGTTAGCTGGGAAACGTCTATTCAGTGATGCCAAAAGCAAACAAGCTAATGTAAAACTTCCTAACTCAATGGTATATAAAGGCACTGAGGCAGACAGTCCAGCTGACATAGCAGAACTATTTTCTGACCACTTCGAATCTGTCTTTACATTAGTAGATAACCTTGTTTATCCAATTATTCCCTCCTATCAATCCGACTCAATGACTAATATCAATGTGTCTTATGGTGATGTCATCGGAGTACTAAGAACCACCGATGTAAACAAAGCATGCGGTCCTGACAATATATCAGGTGTAATCCTTAGGGAATGTGCTGCCGAATTAGCAGGTCTACTAAATATGTTTTTCAATATGTCCTTAAACTGTGGAACTTTTCCAACTTGTTTTAAAAGAGCAAATGTTATTCTTGTGTACAAGAAGGGAGATAAACGAAATGTGTGCAACTACAAACCTATCTCTCTCTTACCGCTATTTAGCAAAGTTTTTGAGAAAGTCGTATACGATTCATTGTATGAGCATGTGCGTAACACAATTTCGAGCAGCCAACACGGATTTGTGAGGTGTAGAAGTACAGTATCTAATCTAGCTTGTTACTTGAACGCCATTTCTGAGTCTATTGACAGCAAGAAACAGGTCGATTCTGTTTATTTGGATTTCAGTAAAGCCTTTGATTCAGTATGCCACCCATTGCTAATTCTCAAGCTTAGATCATATGGCTATTCTGGGCAATGCATAGAGTGGTTGCAGTCTTACCTTGTCAACCGAAAACAACGCGTTGTCCTAGAAGGCAAAACATCTGACTGGAAGCCAGTATTGTTCGGTGTACCATAAGGTTCACAAAATGGACCGCTTCTATTTATCTTGTATATTAACGATCTTACTAATCATGTTGATTCATGTGAAATGTCATTGTATGCTGATGATTCCAAATTGTTTACAGAAATTACGTCGATGACCGATTGTCAGTTGGTGCAGAAGCATCTGGACAGTGTATGTCTTTGGTGTGAGACATGGCACCTTAAACTTAACGTTGAGAAATGCTGCATAATGTCATTCACTAACAAACAGAAACGTATATCCTACGACTACACGATTTTAAGCCAGTCTCTGCCCAAAGTCACCAATGTCAAAGATATCGGTATCACATTGACCGACAGTTTGACTTTTAAAGATCATATTAATCGTGTTTGTAAAGGTTTTAAGATGATTGGTTTTATTAAGCGCGTTTGCACAACATTTACCGATGTACAGGCTTTGCGATCCTTGAATATATCTCTAGTCAGAAGCCAGTTGGAGTATTGCAGCGTTATCTGGAATCCCTGGCAACGTACGTTTATTGACAAAATCGCACGAGTTCAAAAGAAATTCATTAAATATATATGTTACAAATCCAAAATACAGTACTCCTCCAATCCTGAGCTTTGCAATCATTTTAGACTACCTTCCCTTCAACATCGTAGGCAAGTTGCAGATGTCATGTTTTTACACAGGTGTGTGCACTCCCAACTAGACTCGTCGTATCTGGTAGGGGATATCCAATTTCACTGTCCTTTATGATCTCTACGAAACTACATCCTTTTTAGAGTTTCCAATAGCAGAATCAACATTAGAAAACACTGTGTTTTGAATAGATGTATGTCTACTTTCCACACATTGTATTTAAATGATCCAACTTGTGATATATATTCAGGAGCTGAACCATTTAAATCCTCAATTCAAAAACTTGTCTGTGTATAACAGATGTTTGCCTGGTATATTTGATATTGTGTGGTTTTATGTCCTTATTGTCCTTATTGTTCTTATTGTTTTTATTATTGTATTATTGTTTTATTATTTATATGTATTGCTTCAGTTATCTCTCCTCTTATTGGCTCCACTGGACCTGTTTGAAACTGAATAAATACAATACATACTGGGTCTTCATACAACCACTGACTCGAAGTACCCACGTACCAGGACACCGGAGGGCCACACCTTTGGGTCGAGTAACAAGTGTTAGTCACGTGATGAGAGTATGACACAGAATGACGTGTACGTGTCAAATTTAGTTTTCAGCGGTTCGCATGTAACTGATACCAGTCTCAAGATAAACGCGAGTCACCAGATCGGTTTTGTTGTTCTAGCGATTCTGATGACGAAAATACTCACTTGCATCCTGGTTTTGAAAGAAGCTGCGGGTCTGCGTTTTTTCTGCGCGGATCGAGTTTGGAATTGGTAAACGCAGAGAATAATGGGATAGCCAGCCCACGCTTTTCAGTCCGGGTTTGAGAACTACCGAAGTAAGTCGTGTTGTTTGAGAACTACCGAAGTAAGTCGTGTTGTTTGAGTTCTATTGTATTTTACTTTCATGCGTTCTCACGTGGTGGATAGTTTAGAAAGGTTAATACGGCTTTGCTCAGTACTAATTCTACTGCGCTTGCTACATTCAGTAGTTTGTATATGTTCGTTTCGAATTACAAGGACTCGGTCAATGTTTGGCTAGGCTAGACTAGGCAAGATTTAGTGTTCACGGCGTGTAACGATTTTATACTCCGTTGTGTATAAGCCAAGGCAAAAAATCACGCATGGCTATGTATTCAGGCGATGTATCTCGATATCAATCTGGTGCTATACAGGTGTGTTTTATCGGCGATAGCTTCGCCAGTCGCTTTCGTAGATATTGTGCTAACCATGCCATCGTCAATTGTGGCTTCGACCTAGATTTGATCTCTCTGTCCGCGATAGCGCGCGGCGGCGCTCAATTGAATGTCGTTCGCGACACCGCATCAGAGATATCTCGCATAAATGCTACAAAGGTGATCATCCTGGTAGGAGTCAATGATTTGCAGAATTCCCGTTGCCTGGCTAGGGGTATCCTCCACATCGCACGGCAGTTTGCGCGGGATGAGGGTGTAACCAAAATGGCCATTTGCCAGCTTGCACAAGACATCGCAGTCTGGCTAGGTGTCCTCCCTACTTCGTTCAGGATTCTCCCTAGTCAGGACTAGCGAAGTCTCACATTAAAAATCGCAGAAGTCCAGACTCGACCTATAGCGTAGGCTTTTATTGTACAACGTACAGCAGCATGACATCTAGCAACAAGAAAGAGATCCCCCTAGTCAGGGAAAGTGATCTCCCTAGTCAGGGAAAGTGATCTCTTCAACTTTATAGTTCTGTCTCCTTTTATACCGTCTACAGATAATCATCTATGTCCCACGTAGGGGACATTAATCAACAACCAACACGCTGGCGGACAAGCAGTTATCTGACATACAACAAGCAACGATCTCCTGCAATGAAATGTGTGCAACCTTAACTGATTCCGGTGCCAATTGTCCGGCAGCTTTTAATTGGGAGCACTAATCCCGGGTGGAACTAAAATGTTTCAATTTGTTGTATCTACTGACAGTAATTATTCAAACCGGCTATCCCGGCAATCATTATACAGCTGACCGCTCAATGTTTCCCTAGCCACCATACAAATGAAACATTAATCGTTGACTCTTCGCTTCTCTACTGACAGTGATTATTCAGATCGGCTATCCCGACAATCTTTATGGGAGCATGCTATTTCCCAATCTCGCTCAATTTCTACCAGCGATTCCAATTATAACACCGTTGCCTTTCGGTCTAAACATGATCGACCTTTACATCGGCCTGTGATCATGCAGTTGTGCTGTCATGTACTATTGCATACATGCATTCACGGCCAACTCAGGTTGCACACATTTACATAATATTTCTCTGACCATACTTGCTGAGAGTTTGTTTTGGCAATGATACAGATGCCACCCAGAAAGCGACAAGCTGTGCAACATATTACAAGGATGCACACGGGGACGCTACCTCGCAAAACAGCAACTACTACTGCTGCATATTCTCGGATATTACATTCTAGTGCATTAGTCCATTTAAAAATAGGAGCATTTATCAGCACCCTTTGCCGCATACACATTGTCTTGACTATCTGCAGTTACAAAAGTAGAGATAACAAATCCTACAGGAGATGATCCAAACTAGGGTATTTATCTAAAATGTGTAAGTCAGTGATCTTTGTGTGAACACTGCGAACAAATAAAATGATATAACCACGAGGTACAATTGTTAGCATCACTCACATAAGTACAGGTATTGCAAGTACGACCACATTTTTCATAATCCGAAATTACCAGACCAATAATGTCACACAAATCAGTTAGCTCCGCTTCAAACGGAATGTTTAAGGCAGCTCTAAAATCGCCAGTTATAACAATATTGTTGGATTCTTTTTCCTCTATTATTGAGGCAATTTTACCCAAATAATTACAGAACTCCCCGTAGATGTCAGGTGATTGGTAAGGTAGGTATAATTTAGGAGAAACAATTTGCCATATTTAGTATCAATGTCAATTCCCTGTCATCTTGAACGTCAAATAGTTTGCATGCATCAGACATAATTGTCCTCCACAAAGATTCAGAGATTTCAGTTACTGCCGACGACAATTAAGGCGGCTCGATTTTTGAAAACACTAAATAATTTGGTTGGGCTGCTGCGATGATGTCATTCAGAGATTATAAGGCGACCCCATGTTCGGTAACAGGAACCTAAATTCATCACAATAGCCGCAATGCAAGTATTGACAAGCGGGACCGACTCGCTCGAGTCGACATTTCACCGCTGACAGCTTCGGGAGCAGGCATTGCTTTTGTCCGACTGTTATTTGTGTATGTTCATAATCCGTAGTACACTAGTGAAATATCCAATCTCTGTGTCATTAGTCACACCAATTTGCTCATCAATGGCTATATCTATCAAAATAGGTGCGTAAATATGCTAGGTTGTTTACATGTCACATTTAAATGTGATGATTTACGTAAAAAATCCAAAATATGCATGATGTCAGTGCAGTTACAATTGTTCAAGAACATTTCTCAAAAGACCCACACCACGATTTTGCATAGCAGCTATACATCATGATAATGTATGATTGAACAGAATTAGAGGTAATTTCAAATGTTTGTTGACTTACTTGACTACAATATTATTCATAGAATTGTGTAAACACAACAGCTTTTTTACTATACAATATATACATACAAGGTATTTTGCAATATAGTAATTCTCCTAGTTAAACAAAATATTTTTTTAAACAAAAGGAACATCCTGCAGCAACAGAAAGCTAATTATAAAAATACTAACATCACTTGTTACTTTTGTTTGACAGTTGATTTTTATTATAAATGTGTTTCTTTCAAAATTAGATGTAGGGTATATATCATCACAGCAGAATAGTTATAGAATATACATTCATGATTGTCAGTAGTATTGTATACTATTTAGTAAATGTGATGTTTCTAACGAATGAGCTTAAGCTACAACAGTATTGAGAAACAAAACTATTTTTTTATTATTCCCAATGAAGCATTCACTATTATTAGGCATGTTGTCATTTTCCATTTCATTTTCTTGTTGATACATAATCATGTATGCTTGACTGCCCTCTCACAGCAAATGTCTCCAAATTCCTATTCAGCACTATCTGATGCACAGTGTTCTATGCACAATGGAGAATGTGAAAGGGTTCACATGTAAGAGTTGAAGACGATAGTGTTTCCTCATCCCCTGATTTGTCAGCAATAGCAATACTGAAATATAAACCAACAATACATCAGTATAATAAAAACAGATAACCTTATCTATTTGTTGGTATTGCTAAAATCTGAGCACACAGAGGTATACTACGTAATAATTGTTGTTGGATTGAAATAAGTATCCCCTTACTGTACTATGTTGCAGTCAAGAAATACATAATTAAAATAAATTTATCTTAATAGTATTTGATAGTTTAAATGCAGCGCAGAAAGTAACTATTCAGCGTACAATTGAGTTGCACCTTGTTATTTATGTAATTACGATGATGTAGTGCATATAGTCAAAGCATATATTTCCATAACACTTTTACACTGAATGATGACATGCCAGCCAGGTTTATTAAGAATAGTAGCTGCCAGTTCAACATAGACATTTACCGAAGGAGTCAGACGGAAGAAAAAACGACACAATACAAAGGTGTCACGGAATTTAGCATTGCCATTGGAGGCGATGTTATGAGTCGCAAAATTCTACACATTTATAATATACCTACACTCCAAATATCAAACAAAACAAGAAGTAACAGTCCAAGTTACAGAAAATATAAATATCCAACAACATGGCCAAATGTTATATTGTATACACGCTAGAAAGACTTGTTCGCGAACTGCCAATCCAGTAATTAACAACAGTCGAGCCGAGGAGTTCTTTGAAGCGAAGGCAGTGCTCAGCTTCTGTTAACGAACGGTCCCTTTCCATTCGCAGATGCGCGCTCCCAAAACTGAGACTTAATTGCTGGTATTGAAATATTCGGAGTAATTTTCTACACGGTTAACAGCGTATAACATATCTATCAAGTACAACTAATAAATACAAATGAGGTGTAGCAAATAAATCGCTGCTACGCCTACGTTTTTGTCACTCTTCTTGGATTTGGCTTACCTCAACTCAAAACCAAGTTGCTTCGCCTTCGCAGCTCGCTAGATTGTTTTGGGTACGTCAAACTTCATGTATTTTTGGTGGTTCTCTTGACAATAGTCAGGATGATGGGTAATGTCACTGGTACTTGTATTGTTTGAATTCATAAACTGCTGTATCCTTCACGAAACAACTACTGTCAACATGATCACACTGACAAAGGCGTAGCCGTAGCAGATGCGAGTCCAACTTTCAAGTTGCGATATCGATGGTGATGAGATGGTCATCAAATTCAGTCGATTTATCTGTTTATAATCGTCTCAGTTCTTGTCTTTGGCAAAAACAAACAACTCTTCGCCGAAGGATTTCCATAGCTATCATCCAATATACAATGACTGGTTGTCATTAATCGAAGGCAACAGTGCGACAACCGCTGAATAACATGGTCAACTTCGATCAGCCGCCAGCTTCTATGACACATATGACGTCACACTCACGGAAACTCCCGAAGGCAAAATTTCAGAGGCTGTGTGTGAGGAAGCATTCTTATTTGCGAGATTTATGAAAACTAGTTTTTTAAATATTTTTTGGACTACATAATTATCTTATTTTATATATTTAAATATATATTCTATTTACTATAGCTTTTATTTTAACCTGTTTATGTCACCTTTAAGAAGCATAAACCATGACTAAAAAACAACAAAGTTTTAACTTTAAAAAATGGTATAACGCGAGACATGTTTCGCAAAAGTGACCACAATACGACATAGTTTTAACTTATCACAGAAAAACCTAAAACATAATTTTGGAAAATGTTCAGAAAGTACGAAACGGGTCGGACTTAGCCGAATTTTCAGACTCGTGAGATTTTGTAGTTCTCGTTTACTCGTCTTTGTAGGAACGGCACCGACAGTCGAATTTTCAGACTTTTCCTTGCGATAACGAGTCCAGACTTATACTTATTAGTCGAATTTCTGGTGATACTCTGCGAAAACGCGTCGGACTTAGCCGAATTGTCAGTCTTTTCGTGCGATAACGAGTCGAGACTTGGTCGAATTTCGTAATATTCTACTACTATTCTATAAGCGTGTCACATGACCTGCATAGATCATGGAGAAAGGTTGGTGCAGATAAGGTGAAAAACTGGTGAAAACATAATGGAAATATCGATCGATAAGTATTATTCTTACCTGAATATTATTCATAAAGTAGCACTAGACATATATTGAGTAACAGTTGTGCATCAAGTTAGTTAGTTAAAGTATTTTAGAGTGATAATAGGGTAAATTAGCCTTCGATAAGTTTGTAAACAAGATTTAGCAAACCTGATTATGTGGTAGAATATATAGGAGATAAAGTAACATACATAAAATTATTTACATAAGATAATATCTGTGTAAGCCAGTACCTGCTATATACTTTGATTAGGTAACATTGTTGTTATTAGAGAGTGTCTGCAAGCATACCGATCTCAATTCCCTTCCCTACCCCTAACGCGCTGGGCGATCGGTGTCGATTGTTGGAGATACGTAACCGTCAGGATTGTCTGCATCACGGCGTTTCACGCGCCAACGTATCGTACATTTATGCCCTTTTCTGCTGGATATGTGGTCCTAATCACAAGCTCAAATGGACAGACCGTAACGCATCTCAATTATTTTGGAATTATGTACAAGAGCACATCACAGCGAATATAGTATGTACGGTTTTTAACACAGGCGCCTTTTACGAGATTTGGATTTGCCTGTGTATATTTGTAAGTTACTAAAATGTTAATTAATAAATTATTAAAAATAATACGCTAATTAAGCTAATTAAACGTATAAAACGTCTAGAACTGCATTAAAATATGAAATGTACTAAACAAACCTAAGCCAAACATATCAAGACATACATAACATATAATAAATAAATAGACAATACAATATTAATGAGTAAATAATTAAAATAATAAATTACTATAATAGTACAAAATAATAGTAATAATAAATACTACGATATGGAGAGTGAATGTTATAGAGAACTAGACATTAAAAGCAAGCTTGAAATAATGAGACGCGCTTTAAATGTGGCCATGCACTCGGTAAGGCGCAGGTCCTTGTATAGCGCGTTCTACTGAATCGGCGCCGCGCGAGAGAATGAACGTCGGCCACATCGTTCGAAGTTGTGATGCGGAACGGCTAGCATCGCGTGGTCGGCAGATCGTAGGACGCGGCGCAGCACTAGACTACGGCGTGATGAGCGACGTGAGGTACGTCGGCCTCCGATCGTGGAGGGCGCGAAACACAATAGAGAGTGTCTGCAAGCATACCGATCTTGATTCCCTTCCCTATCCCTAACGCGCTGTACGTCCAACGTTCTTACTTTTTGTGTTTGTGCGATCGGTTATGTGTCGATCGGATAGGTAAATACGTAACCGGCAGGGGTGATCGGTAAGCGCAATCCCTATCCATTTTATGTTCAAATTATGGATGAATCAAAGTAAACAATATGACAACATTGTACATACAACTGTTTTTGACTGATTAGCCGCCTCGTTGTAATTGCTGTTGTGTCTAATGCATCAGAAAAAATGATTTTGTAATACCTGTATCTGCATGTAACACATAGCGGTGGGGGCACAAATCGTTCGTGCAATCGTTTTTATTTGTTTTCACACAAAAACTGATCATTCCGTAAGATATCTATATGCTAAATCTCTAACACATATTCCGTTAAATTTGTACAAATAAAATGTTAGAAAAGTTGTCTTGGGTGAAGTACTTACGAATATACTTATATAGTTGATATAGACAGACAAATCCAAATCTCGTAAAACTAAAAGGCGCCCGCGTTAAAAAACCGTTCATCTATCTTCGCTGTGATGTGCTTGTACACATAATTCCAACATGATTTAGATGCATTATGGTCTGTCCATTTGAGCTTGTGATTAGGACCACATATCCAGCTGAAATGGCCATAAATGTACGATACGTTGGCGCGTGAAACGCCGTGATGCAGACACTGCTGACGGTTACGAGAGTCTTGCATGCTGTAATTGGCAGTCTTGTTCGTATCTTGGCAATGCGAAATAGATTGGAGTAAGCAGCACGACAGGCGTTCGATACTTGAGCCGACATGTCAAGTCTGTTGTCAGGTATAACGTTGGCATCACGAACAGTCGGCATCAGTGATATGGCGGACCCACATACATCGTTGGTAGACACTGCAGAAGGCGAGCGGACGGCGGTAGAACGACAAATTATGGCGTCTGTTATCGTCGCGTTTAGTAGGAGATGGTTGCAATTCTGCCAGCGTCTTATGTCACGCATATATTCGTCGAGTTTTCGTAGTGCATCGGCATGATTCGATGGCGGACACTCAGCATACACCTGAGTGTCATCCGCGTATATATGATAGCGGATCTGATGGCGTTCGAAGATGCCCGCGATAGGTAGAATGTACGTGTTGAATAGTAGTGGACTTAGGACCGAGCCCTGCGGAACACCGTGATGAATTATTCTCGGGGTTGAAGTGGCTTCGCGTATCTTAATTGCGTTAGTGCGGCCTGCGAGGTATATGATATGAACCAAGTGTCTGGCTTAGTCCGATGTCACGAAGACGACGCAGGAGAATGTTGTGGTCTAGCGTGTCGAATGCTGCACTAAGATCTAACAGTACAAGCAGTACGCCACACCGTGAGTCAATTGCCTGCGTCATATCTTTGTGTATTCGGACTAGAGCCATCTCTGTGCTGTGTGTGGGCCTATGCACGCTCTGGAACGGGTCGTTGAAGCCGTTGGTGTCAATACAGCGGCGTGATTTTTTGGGCAACATACCGTTCTAGCGTTTTCGACAGAACACTTAAATTCGATATCGGCCGGTAGTTAGCGAGACAGTTGACGCCGAGACAGCGTTTTTTCAGTATCTGATTCACTAACGCATGCTTCATGTCCTCAGGTACGGCGCCCGATTCGAGCGACGTGTTAATGAAATGGGAGGAAGGGGGGCAACGTATATAAACTGCAAGAGGATGGCGATCAACGCACTAGTTGAGCAGATGTGTAGAGAAGAGGGGGTGGGATTCACAGATGTATGAGGATACTTTGTTGTGAGGGAAGATAAGTACATGAGAGATGGCCTCCATCTAAATGGAAAGGGGCAGCAGTTTTCTCAGAGAACCTGCTGTGATCTGTTGACAGTGGGACGGGTTGCATCTATTTATAATAATAATAATAATAATACAATTTATTTGTATAACGCCCGAATCAACCAGGTTGTTCTCAGGCGTTTTACATGCATGTGTACACGTAACTATTTAGAATTGTATTATAGATAGAAACATAAATAATTCTAAAATGTATACCGTAAAATAATAATGAAAACATTCGTTACATAATTATTGGACCTCCATGTACAGACAATTACAATTATATGATAAGTATTAAACGATAGAAAAATAAATCATTGAAATTGAAATGTAATAAATAATTTTTAAATAATAATAATAATTATATAAAATATGGGTAAGTGCATTTGATAAAGGCCACGTAATCATATTACAGAAACGCTACTCTAAAAAGGTGTATTTTAAGAAGTGTTTTGACCTGTGGCTGTGTCTTTGCCGTCCTGACACAGTCCGGCAGTCTGTTCCATAGGTTGGCTGCAGCTACAGCAAAACGGCGATCACCGTAAGTGAACGTCTGCGAAGCCGGTACTGACAATAGCGGCAAAAATGCATATCTCAGTTGTCGATTCGGTTGACGTCGGTTCAGTAACTCCGTGAGATAACTCGTGCCAGGTCGTGCATCACAGAGTACACAAACATAGGCACTTTGTACCGTTATTTAAAAAGGTTCAAGAAACAAGTCAGATAACTATAGACTAGTGAGTTTAACATCTATGATTTGCAAATTATTAGAAAGACTAATTAAAGATCACGTGGTTGATTTTCTTGTTATACATAATTTTATAAACCCATCTCAACATGGGTTTCTAAAAGCGAGGTCATGCTTAACAAATATCTTATGTTTTTTGTAAGATATCACTAAGTGAGTAAACGAGTGATCTTCAGTAGATATCATCTACTTAGATTTTTTTTAAAGCTTTTGTCAAAGTGCCACGTCAAAGATTTCTGCCTAAGCTAAAGGCCCATGGCATAGGAAATGGTATGACTGATTGACAGAAGACAACGTGTAGTAGTTGATGGGGAAGCTTCAAACTGGAAATCGGTACTGAGTGGGGTACCACAGGGATCAGTACATTGGGACCTATATTATTCTGATATATATCAACGATTTGGACGATGATATAACAAGCAAGGTGTTGGAATGAATTTGGGGATGATACAAATGTGTTTAGAAGGATTAAAAGTGATTGAGATAGACAGCATTTACAAGATGATCTTGACAGGTTGATCAAATGGTCTGAAAAGTAGCAAATGTTGTTAAATATTTGGAAATGTAAATGCCACCACACAGGACAATGGAACGAAGATGTACAATATACAATGCGGGTACTGTACTAAATACTACTGTAAAATAAAATGACTCAGGGTTAACCATTACAGCTGATATGAAGGTTTCATAGCCATGCAGGATTGCTGCTTCAAAGGGAAATCAAATCCTTGAATTGATGAGGCGAAATATAATGTATAAGGAAAAAGGACAAATAATACCGCTCTAGTAAACAATAGTTAGGCCTCATTTAGAATATTGTATATTCTCGATATCTTCATGGCCGCCCCCGCATTCGCCGACCCCGACCGGGCCACCACATACTTGTTTCTATGACAGTAGAGTGGTCACATTTTCGTATTTTAGCCTTTCATCGCATTAGAATGGTAACAATTTCTTATTTTAATACGTGGGCGTAGTATCATAACGAGTATGCATAAACGAGTAGCGCTTAGTCGAAGTTTTCGAAATATTTCCAAAGTCTACGTAGACGAGTAGGAATTATTCGAATTTTCAAAAACTCGGAAAGATGTACTGCATACTCGAATAGCACGTAGCCGAATTTTCAGACTATTCCTGCGATAACCAGTCGAGACTTGACATGTTTGTGTATTAATTTAAACTTTTGTTGTTTTTGTAGTAGCTTTTTTCACTTGTAATAAAATGCAAGTTTATTCAACAACATAATACATGGACAGTATACAATACACAAAAATGCCAAATATACAATTGTAAATCACAGTTTTGAAATCGAAAAGGGCAAGAAGAAGTGTGTCACTTATAACACTTGCCTAAATTACAATTCATATAATTACAATCAAAAATATATTACAATATGCACATGCGTGATTACAACATATAACTTATATATTTTTAAAAGAATGAAATATAAATATATATCACCAAACTTTGTGAAGTCCAAAATATACAATACATTTTAGTAAGCAAAACATTATCAGTGTATTTTTTTATACAATGGACGTTGCAAGAACATATTAAAGAATTGTCTAGAGAAGACCATAGTGTTACACCTTTAAACGAAAAACACATTTTCTTTAAGTTGGTGTGAGCAAAATGTTTTTTAAAAGTTTGGGTTTGTCTAGTTGCATAGACAGGACTGTACAAAGTAAACAACTTTTGTATGTTCACTGGTAGCAAATTGTTATTTGCCTTGTACATAATAAGTACAGTTCGTAAGACAACTATGTCTGACACTTTCCATTAAGATACATAATTCAGAGAATAGAGAAGAAGTTTGATCCAACCTGTTAGCTCTACAAATTAAGTGCACTTTCTTTTGTAACAATACTAAACAATTTAAAGAAGTAGCATACGTATTGCACCATACTTCAATGCAATTCATAATGTATAGAAGAAAGAGAGACTGGCATAGTATAAGCATTCCACGTCTGTCAATGACAAAGCTGGCTCTATACATTATGGCACAACTCTTTGATAGTTTAGATTTTATCACCGAAATGTGTTTTTTCCATGTTCATTTATTATCTATCATAACTCCTAAAATGTTGTGAATTTAACCTGATTTATTTCTTCCTTACTTATATGTATAGAGACATGTGTCTTTATAATATGATTACCAAATAACATAAACATATTTCTTTGATATATATATATATATTGAGAAAGAACCTGTTTACTGCAAACCATACGTGTAACTTTTCCAATTCAATATTTGTTAACCTAACAAGTTTACCTACATCACTATTATTGTAGATATCATCAGCAAATAAGATGAACTTAAAGATGTTTGAAACATTACAAATATCGTTTATGTACAAAATAAACAATTTTGGACCTAAAACAGATCCTTGTGGGACATCACAAGATATTTTGAGTATTTCTGAATCACAATTCTTATAATGAACAAACTGACTTCTGTTTTTTTTAAATAACTCATAATCCATTTACGCGCAACACCACGAATACCATAACAATATAATTTTCTTGCCGATATATCATGTATAACCGTATGCTTTCTTAAAGGGGAAATGAAACGATTGAACAACCACAGCCCAAACATAAGAACATACCATTTAGAGTACATGTCACCATGATTTGACAAGTACAGCGTCACGGTATATTTTAAATAATTTTTCAAACGTAGCTACTATCGGCACAGGGCGCCGCCATCATGCTCCAGGAGCGTGTGGTTGTACATCCGGTTTGATTGGCGAGATGTCTCCCAAAGCTGTATACAGCAATTCGATAGGCGACGCAGCGTAGCTCTCAGAAAAACCGACGAAACGCATACAAACACATAAAAACAGAACAATTTAATGCACTGCGTGGCTACTAGATATACTGTAAGTGTTAGTATGCAACTTTTCACATACTTCCACAGAAGGATTCCAACAGAAAAAAACAAGTTATAGATGATGAATTTGACGTGTTCGCCGGCGGCAAGATTGGCAAAAGTCTGCGGTGGTCACTTTCAAACGCCGATTGCAAGACTAAATACGAAAGTGACGAGCATAAAAAGACATTGAACATCGAAACATAATTCTTGGTTAAAGTCACAGGTCCATCTTCAGTCGATTTGTTTACATATAACTATGCACCGATGAAGTAAAATTAAACGAAATCGACCTGGAAGCTCGACATTATTGCCTTATTTGGTGGGTGAAGCGGCGCGTAGGAAATAACAAGCCGAAACCAGCTTGTTGTTGCCAAGGTGAATCTGCACTCACGAGTTCCGTCAGGTATCATTACGACCACTATATAGTCCCGCAGTTCTAGTTCAAAGTCTGCATATATACAACTATGACGTATTCAAAATTGAAATGTAATAAGAAATGTGAATGTGATAAAGTACAAATACGTGTGAATACTATGATATAATTGGGAATAATGAGTGCTTGTAATCCGCCGATTTAGTTTACGCCGGCAAATCGTGCCGGCGTGTTGCTACGTCTGAATACCGCAACGTCTACATCTACGAGTCTATGTTATCGACTTAGTTGCTGGTGGGGGGAATAACCTTCAAAATAATTACAAAAATAAATGTCAGCTACCGTAGCCAGTATAACGTTTTGCGAAATAGTGTCGTCACCTATTAATCAACATTAGTCACAGTCCGGACCAAGCCCTGTCAATCATGTATTGTAGGCATTGTCATTGGAATGTATTAATTTAAAAGAAATAGTTAAAGACAAATATTATTGAAGTTGGACTGCTCAAATACTACAAAATGTAACCGCATTTAATTAAGTGACATTACAAGTATTTATACCCTTAAAAATACTTGTTATACAGTCAATAGCATACAACAAAACACTATAGTCATATCTGATATAATTAGTTATTAGCATAGTAAGTAGGTTCACATCAGTCAACTAAAGTCAATCACCATGTAGGCCTAATTCTAATTTATGTGTCAAATATTGGCTTATAACAATGGACCCTGAATTGAAGCTCCAGTTTTGAGGCGACAATTTAGCAAGCATGCAATCATACCAACTGTTTTCCTGATATAGATTGCATGACTGCAAACACCAATGTATGCTTTTAATAACAAGGACATTTTATATAATTTATTGACTTTTGAATGTAAGCCTAACAAGAAAAAAAGGAAATAACGTAACAGGAAAAAGCCACAAAGATTAATAAATATATATTTTGTATTTATAAAGTTCAAATGTTAAACACATTTGAGTGCACATGCATTTTAATCATGAAAATTAAAGATAACACACATATATCCACTAAAAAAACCGTTAAAAAAGTCACTTGTAAATCGCACTTGTGCTCCAATTTTAATTAATATTTGCAAGATTGTGTCATTTTGTTCATAATATATAACGGAAGTATCCGAACAACCATAGGGCCTAATACCGAGCGCAAACTTCGAAGGATCCAGCGAAGGATTTAGCACGCGAGATGACATCGTCCCTCGTGGTAATACAAATGTCACTTGTAGTGCTGTCACGCCATCGAACTGTAGTGTCAAAACATAAAGGAAGCCAGTGGTCGTGTCGCCAGTGCGACACTTTGTCGATGCAGTAGTTAATACTGACAATACTGTTGTTCCATTGAACATTCACCATGACCGTGGGTATGCAAAGTTGCCATCGCAGTCTAGCACGCCTTCTCCGACTGACCCTGACCATGGCAGTTCTGTCAATATAGACGCCCTTCGGATGTCCCAGTCTCACTATCGCCATCTTCAGACGATTCTGTCTGCAACAGCGAGAAGAGAAACATTGAAGCGAGTGATGCAGAATATGTTGTAGCATGTGACAGCGGTATCACTGATGATGACTCAAGCGGTTCTTACACTAATAGGAAAGAGAGAAAGTTTGTCATCTGTGAGAAAAACATCATTTCACTTTTCTGCACCTGCTAAAACATCAAACTGCAATAAACCACTTATATCAAAGCCTAGCATCACAGTGACTGGTTTAGTGCCACTCAATTGATACGACATCCAATTTCAAATGACAATGGATTTCTATGCTTAAATAACATTGTTTGAACATCACTGGCAGAAATAGAGAAACGTTTTAGGCAAAGTGCATTCTCACTACTGTATAGGACCTCCTAAAGTAAGGAACATCCACTTAAAAGCTTGTATCCTAGTTGTGGTATGCAATATATTTTATTAGACACTTTTCGATGTAGGGAACTTTGGGTATATGTAATTTACTGGAATAGTTTAACCAAGTCCAAACATGTTCCTTACAGTGAGTGTTTTTGCAACAGACTACCATTCTCAAACATCACACTGACCTGTACATGTATTTGTTCATATGACTCACTGTACACTTTTAATGTGGCTTCTAGGACGTGTGTCACAAAAATGATAAGGGCCATTACCATTAAAACTGGACTGTTACCATCAAGTTTAGTAAAAGTAAAGTGCCATCTTACAACAAAATATATATATATATTTTTATCTGTATGTTTTAGCCAGTATTATTAAAGTGTACTACAAACTAATGAAGCAGCAAAGGATTCAGCTATACGTTTTTTATATATTCATACTTCATTGTTAGTATTACATTTGACATTATCACAAAACAACATCTCAAAAAGTACTTAATAATAATAAGAACACTTATATAGTGCCATAAATCTAGATAAATCCATTTGGAGGCACTTGATAGATTTTTAAACTAGTACTACAAGTTTTGAATCTGTATCTTGAATAATGATACTTGTTTTCTTGACACATGGCCCTAGTGTTGAAAGTTGAAACCCACAATTATGTAAAACTGGAACTGTAATGGAATATTTTGTATGTAATAATTTTTGTATCACAATATTTGATCATAATGATGACCCATATCATCAATAAACGTGTTACTTATTGATGTACTATATGTGCACAGGACTGACACAGACCCAAATTGCAATACAGTTAGATTAAAATGTGTCACAGTGTGAAGTGAATCAACTGAAAGAAACATTGAAAACCGGTGTGTGAATTTGACTAATGCATTGGCACAGTCTGCCATTTAGTCTTATTTATTTGTGAATTGTTTCTCCATATGAATAAACTGTTGATATATTTCATGTTGGCTTCAGTATTACAAATCGAATTATGAACAGGGACATGCAAGAAACTACAGATCACATTGTTGTTGCCAAAAATCTTCTAATTATTGTTATACTGGCAAAACTGTGTGTTTTATCAATATCACATCATGAATTCAGTGAATTGGTTCATTTGTTTGTGAAGGGCTGTAATAATTATGATTGTAAGACTACATTTCATGATGTGGTCTTGATAACACACACACATAATATATATAACATTTTTATTATATTAAAAACTCCACTTAAATATTTGTGTATCAATAATACATTGCACAATGTCTTGATTATGCATCTATTAATGCATGGTAGTGTGCAATTTGTCTACATTTTTATATAAATTAAGCAAGTTGCTTGAACACTTTTAAATAGGGAATTAAACAACTGTATAAAAAGGATGCACACATCCTGTCAAGAATAAAAGTAAGTTTATTAAGAAAATGATCAAAAATGTATGAAAATCATAGACATAGTTTTTTATGAAGATTGAGTGAACCTGAACATTTGAGGTGGGAACAAGTATAATTACTCTATTTAAGTTTGAAATAGTTATTGCTAGAATAATTATTTGATACCTGTTGAATTACGTAGTACTTACCTACTAGCTATTGGTCGAATCAACGAGTCTGCACGCAAATCATACAATGACAACAGACCGACTTCCAAGTTCCAACACCGCCCTGTTGGTGCAAACCGTTTCGAAGTCGTCACTCATAATCGGTAATGACACTAAATCTAATGCAGGCATCTGCAAGGTCTGTCGGCAGCTATATCCCTACAGCACAGCAACTCGATGTGCGTCGACATTGTCATTGGGACGCAGTGTTCACACAAACACCATGCGACATTATTAAGTCGCGTAACGTCTTCGTCGTCGATAGACCAACTGTTACTGTCCGACTCCCACAACTGAACCTGACCCGGGGCCGAAGATTATCGGACCGTGAATCGCATACTGTCACTGGGTGAAACCCGTATGGCACAGGCCCTTTGTGTGTGTCAACCGTATCAACCGTAATTTCCGAGTGACAAGTCGAACTAGAGTCTTCATCTGTCGTATCGATTTTCTCCCCAAGTGATACGAAAGTTTTTTAAATCACTTAATAACTCGTCTCTACCAAAATCCTTCGACGTCAACAAAATAAAAATAGTCCCGGTATGCGCGCGCATCTAATATTCTGAACTTTGCTTTGAAAACCACGCCCCCTTCTGGCAGCTAAAATCTTCGTTCAGGAAGTGTGACTTTAACAACGATTTCATTGGTTATAAATCGTTGCTATTTAATTTCACCTTTTTATTTCGAACGCGTATACAAGTTATTTGTTGACCTATAGAACGCCTATCGTGTATAATAGGGCACCATATCTTTGTTTTCGCACAGAAATGTCTACTAATGAAGTAAACCGAAAAACCCCGAAATTTAACATTGATTAGATAGGAGTGAATCAAACCACTCGCTTGAAACAAAGATGGCGATACGCAGTGCTCTATAGCGACGATTTAGGCATAGAACAAAATCGTTTTTTTAGTTTGTCTTATAAATGAGTACGTTTCTATTAACATTAATGTATACTTATATTGTATATATTTAAATATGCAGGATGAAACAGCTGCATTTCATTTCCCCTTTAAGGTCAACAAATATATGGCATATTTATTATTATCAAGAGAATTAGTAATTTCTTCGACCAATTCTATTAAGGCATGTGATGTTGACATGATTGGTTTAAATGAATATTGACTAGGATTGAGTATATTATATTTATCTAGAAACTATCTAACCTGTCACTGTATAATTTCTCCAGTATTTTTTAGAACTGGGGCAACAAAGAAAAATATACACCCCTATCACCATACTTAAATATGGGAATGACTTTAGCTGTTTTCACTTGATTAAAAAATATTCCAGTGATAAAGAAAACATTGCATATGTGCTTCAACGGTTTTACAATGTGAGAAATAATTATCTTAATCATGCTCATTTTAAAATAATTACAATCTGTTGACATTTTACCCTTAAAAATTAGAACAGTTCTGATAATGTCTTGATCATCAACATGACTTAAAAACATACTTTTATCAAGTTTTTTCCCAAATATTTAAATATATCTACATCATTTTTAGGAATATTAATTTGTTTTACAAGATTGGGTCTAACATTTGTAAAAAAAAAGTTATTAAATCCATTTGCAATGTCCTTCTTTTCATGTATCTCTTTGTCATTGTTCATAAAATAGGCATGATATGTTGGAGTACTGAGTTTGTTTGTTGATTACCCTATTTAGAATTTTCCAGACACCCTTTATATAATGTTTTTGTTTCTCCAACATTGTGCACTAATATGCTTTTTCAGCGAACCTAAATATAGATGTTAATTTATTTTTATAGTGTTTGTATTTTAGTTCAGCTTCATTTGAGCGGAATATAACAAATGCTTTGTAAAGCTTCTTCTTTTTAGCACATAATTATTGTGAAACATGTATCTCTCGTTATGACATTTTTCTGTTATGAGATAACTTCTTTAGTTATGTTTTATGTTTCTTCATAATAATATAGTAAGATAATTTAATAAGTAAGAATAGCGTTTTTAACATTTAATTCACGATTACAAAGCGTACCACATAGAGGAACCAGGTGTCAATAATATAAATAAAAGTAGCGCTTAAAGCACTATTCCATTAAGAACAACAAGCCGTCGAGTTTCAGTTAAGGCAGCGATACACGTTACGAGACAATCGCACCGACTGATTCGTACGAGTGCCTCGGCCGAGACACTCGTTGCGATAGAATCGTACGGAAAGATACACGTTGTGTGCCAATCGGATTAGTGGATTGGTGTGACGTCAAAAGGTGAAGGCTATTTAAATTCGAGAAAGATGGTGGGTTCGCCCGTGGAACGCCCGGCGACAGCAGTTCGGTGCTAATGAGAGAACTCGAAACAGAGGATGCGAGATCATTCGTTAATTTTGTCCGGATGGATGGACAACAGTTTGATTTTTTTTGAAGACTATATCGCCATAAATCAGCCGCAAGAACACAGTAATGCGCGACGCCATTCCACCGGCCGAGCGCCTAGTTGTAACGCTTCGCTTTCTAGCGACAGGTATATTACTATATAATTATGTGCATGTTGACATTGTGATTGATTGTTGTTTGGGGGCAGTTTCTGAGTTTGGCGTTTGCTTTTATCGTTTACTCATTTGCTGGATATACGCAAGCTGCAAACTGAGCTGCACACTTGTCGGATATCCCAAGAACAGCAACCATATGCAGACTGCGCAAGTAAGGCGTTTTTGTTTGATTTGCGCAATTTGCAGATTGCATTTAGCAAAGTACACCAATATTCGCGTTGGCATTACCAGGCTACTTGTCAGTAAACAAGTCTTCACTGATAATATTATGTGTATACGTTTATTTGATAAACGAACGGTTTGCATGGTCCTTGTCGTGTCTTATCTGCAAAAGTTGTTGTCTGCAAGCATGGGAGTGCATAGTTAATGACACTGTTATTGTTGTTTATGTTAATCTTGGTGTCATTTGAAATTTAAAGCGAGGTTGTCTGTTACATGAAACAGAATCAAACAGGGTTGATAATTATCAGCACTACGTTTACTAAATCAGTTTTCACTTTGTGATTAGTATTGTGGGAATTAGCCAATTTCAAAGGTACTTCCGAGTTTGGGCACAGTTACGCAGTATGTGCCAGTAATATGGTTGCTTACAAGTTGAATGTTTTGTTTACAATTTGACAATTTTGTGAGCGCAACCAACATAATTTATTGTAGAACTCTACATTATGATTATATTAAAAATGTGGAACACACAACCTCAATTTGCTTTATTGAAATCATAATTCATAGTGAAAACAAAAAAGCAAATGATGATGGGGACTTGATGCAGATCAATCAAGTGCTGCAGTGATTGATTTAATTTCATACAAATTCTTCATGGAGGAACGATAATTTGTGCATGTACCTGGCACAGACATGCATCAACAAGCAGGCAACCGAAATGCTGCAAATGCCAGAGGAATACTTTGTGATTACTTTTGTTCAAATGGTGCAGTGAGCAGGCAGTGGGAACAATGAGTTGTGTGTGGTGTACTGGGTCATTCTATCTGAGGTACACACACACACTCACACTCACACACACACACACACACACACACACACACACACACACACACACACACACACACACACACACACACACACACACACACACACACACACACACACACACACACACACACACACACACACACATTCAAATAGGTCCCACCTCGAGGGATATTGCATCTAGTGCCCACATAGAGCTCATGCGAACTCAATTAATATAACATTTAGATATAGGAGAGTACCGGTATTTAAAAGAACTAGCACGAATATAGCAGATTATCTATAAATGTAGAGCTAGCTATTAGGTAAACATGGATCCATATAATTATTTATAATTAATTACAATAACTACAAGTGTGTTATTAAAATGGAAAGTATTTGTATTGTATTTGATTTTGCGTGACTGGACCCTTGGTCTTTATTGGTAATTTCTGTTAATCCATACACATTTCAGATGAAAATATTGAGTTCTTCCGATCATTTATGCGATCGTTATGCACCCCGTTGCATAAAGTATATATGTTTTGAAAAGTATGTAAATCAATGGCACAAACATTTAAAAAAGAGTTTGATGCTGATTCTTTGGGGTGTATGTCAGAACTTAATCCAAGGATTACTTAAGCATTGGATCAACGCAAGATAGGGAGTATATGTATGTTAATCCATATGCCATAACATAATGATCTGTCACAGCAAATTGGGTATTAAGTTGCAAAGTAGTTAAACAAAGTTTTATTCCCTTTTGGACTACACACGTCATAACAAGTTTATGACGTGTGTAGTCCAAAAGGGAATAAAACTTTGTTTAACTACTTTGCAAACGATGCCTATATTTGCTGATATCTCTTCAGTAGTTTATGAAAATGATTGTTAAAATTATAAAAAAAAATTAACGGGTCATTCCATATAAAATCATCCAAGGAAAGGGTAACATATTCTTCAACCCTTCCAATTTTAATGACATTTGACAAATATATTTATACTGTATTGTAGTGAAATAAAACGCATTCCAAATAAGCGTATATGTACGGCTATTTATTTGGACACAAAATGCCAGCCTATACGGTCTCATTCGGGTATGTACGCTTATTTAATGTTGGCCACCCTAGATGTTTTTTTTATTTGGGTCTAAGGTTATTTACTGTTGTTAGTTCCACCTTACATGGTTTTTATTAGGCACTACATGTATTTATTTGCGACGCTGTTTACGCCGGACACCACGCCAATCATGGCAGATAGCGATCTTTTCACTAGCAAATTGAAAAACTACACAAAAGGAGCACTTAGGGAACCTATGTGCTAAATATAAAGGTTTGTTATGTTTTATTGGGTTCATGTTGTGGTCAGGACGTTATTATTATGGCTAGTAAATTGTGAATCTCGCAATCTAGGGCTGAGCGATGAAGCATGATTAACGACGTTTCGCGGGCAAATTTGCGATGTGACCAATTCACATGGCGCGACGTCACCAGACAACCCTTACTGCAGTAGTGACCTCGATGCTACGCGGCAGAGCTACATGGTTAACAAGCCATAGTGGATCACTCCATTTATGTATTTAAGGGTGGCAGTCTTGGCGGAATTAACTACATTAACTTAGAGTATCCCGCAGAATTTCGCATTGTTTCTTTTAATGTAATAGTAACAATTATAAATATATTTCATTCGCTGTTTTCAACACATATCAGTTAGTGTTAAATTACTAATCACTGAGACAAACTAAATGGAGCGTTATGTTTGGAGTTTTGTTTCGACGTTTGATTTAATATACAGTATTATTGTTTGTTTGATGTAGGCAACTCCTGTTTGCATATAATTATGTTGTTGCATTGTCAAAAAGACACCAATTAAAATTATAAATACACACATTGTAACTTAATTCCGCCTTACTACTAGCTTATAGTATTATTCCAAGATGTACTTTTATTATAATTCCCAGAAATGTCCGCCCTATACTCTTATTATAATTTCGAGAAATTTCCATCATATACTATGTTATTCCGACCTATACTCTTATTAAAATTCCGAGGCATGTCCACCCTATACTGTTATTCCGACCTATACACTTATTTGGAATGCAATAGTACTTGTGCCAAATTGCAGACCTGTAAGTGAAATATTTTTTAGTTATTGCACATTAATTAAAACAAACTGACAACAATTATTTTGCATTGCCTTGTGAAACGTATATGTACACATAACTATGATCCTAATGGTCCTAAAGTGATGGCTTAGGTCTTAATATAAAGCTAAGACAAAGTTGTATTCATAGGTATGCATATGCATCACATAGCAGTTGAATACTATTTTGGCGCCAAAGTCATTTTATGGTGTGTGATCGTTACATAAAGGTATTTCTTCAAAATCCGACATACTCGACCCTAGTCTTTGTTGACGTTAGAAGGAATGTATGTACTGCACAAACGCAGGAATATACTAAAGATGTCACAAATTATATGATGTGTACAATGATCAATCTTCTGTTTGTGTGTCATGACTGATGTAAACTTATATGTGTGTAATGATTGAAGGAAGAACAGACAGATAGATACATTTTCTGTTACAAGTATGAAATTTAAATGTTGTCACTCAATTTGGTGTGTATAATAATCTGTTATGTACACAGTACATTTGACGTTTCACTTTATGTAATATGCTTACCAAATGTGTTGTTGATGGCCTCTTGGTTATCACAGGCTGCAAGAACATCAGCGAGTCGTAAAATTCATACAATGGTTATATCATACTTATAATATTATACAGTGAATACTGTCACGCAGCAACATGGCCATAACGAACCTGGATGGGGTCAATTAAAAAATACATTGAATTATTTAATTCAATTTCCGAATTGGAATGGAACGATTTCAACAAAGCGACATTTGACTTGCAATTGAAAGATTTTTAGTAAGTTTTACATTTGAAAGAAATTAATTGAACAGCATTTTTATTTATACTGGTCTTGGAAGGTCAAAGATAAATGTTAATGAACAGGAAGCCCTGCATCATAAAAAGGGGACCATGGCCAAATGCTAAGCAAAATAAGCAGATAAATTGATAGGCAGCAGAAGTGCTCAGCAGCCAGACAAGAAGGGGTTAATGATGACCAAAGGCTACCAGGTGCAGTGTGCTATAGTAGCAAACAGAAGTGCCATGGATTATCTAAAACTAGCTGATAAAGCAACCTGGGTCTCAGGCTAACACCAGCAGGGAATGCACTGCCTATGTGAGAATAAAGGCTAGAGCCTAACCAAGGTTTTTCAAGGTTAAATGTATTCACAATCTTCATGTAATTACTTTAAATCCGGTAGCCCCTGCATGTTTTACGTTTCATACATCTTTTAAAAACTCCCATGTAATTATTTCGGAATTTTATTTGTATTTGAATTGAAATGTTTGAATTGGAATTGAAAAAAGTGGAAAATAGAAAGATTACGGTAACGATTACGAATACCTGTCCATAGTTGTACACTGGTCATAATCGACCTACTACAGTAACACATTAACAGTCCCTATGATGTCCGCTATGGACAGGTTTACTGTAACACGTGTATATATATATATATACACGTGTATAATTATATGTATATATATACGTGGAAAATATATTTGTATATATATGTATAATATATATTTTAATTAATAGATATTAAGAATTAGAAATGTGTATGATCTTCCTCCTTATCCATTTCCACTTCTCTCCATTGGTAGTTCCTGCCCTCCATTGGTAGTTCCTGCCCTCCATTGGTAGTTCCTGCCCTCCATTTGTTATCATCCTCTGCTCTTGTCACATCTCTCTTTTGCAGTCTTCTCAACGTAACTGCAGTTCCCCCTTAAATAAATGGAACAGAACTCAACATAGAACACAGAACAATAAACTAATCAAAAGAACAATATTATTTACAGAACACAACACAAATTTATGCTGCATTCCAATCATCTTGTGTATACCATGAATTCGACTTGACCCAGCTGCATTAATTTACAAGTGGTAAACTGGAGGAGTTCGTGAACTTTCCAGTTCGCCAAGTCGTGTTTACGATATAAACGAGCCCATTGGAATGCAGCATAACATTTTTCCACTGAACAAAGTACGTCATGTCATCAACAAAGTCATTGAGGAGCTTCGAAACATGACTTGGTTTAAACACTTGGATTTCAGCAACATGGGTTTCGCATTATTATAGTCCCTCGTTGCAGGCTCATCTCAAAACCAACCAATCATTGCAGATACGAATCATGACAGTACACCAATGGCTACACCAAAATATGGAATGGGAACTGGCTAACTGACAGAAAAAATGTTTGCATTTATAAGTGGACTTTTATGGAGTGATATGCAGTGATGGGTCCAATTATACAACCATGTCATTCATAATACTTTATCTGACATGTAACTATTTCTACGAAAGTTAAAATTAAACTTTAAAAGAAACAGCTTGAAAAAATAGCCATAAACAAAATTACCTTTCTTCAATAAAAAAAATAGTATATTAACTACATTTAGGATGTTGTGTATATTCCAAAACAACTGAAGTGCAGATGCAATTTTATACCAATGTCAATGACAGACTAACCATGCAAACGTTCCCTTGAATTTGGCTGTACCTACGACATTATGGCAATTTATGATTATGTCATATATCTGTGTTTTCGACAAAGAAATTAAATTACAAAATAGTAAAAGAACATAACAAAAAAATAACCAAGTACTCTGAAGGGATATGAACACCAAACGAAAACGTATCACTATCAGTCTGATACTCGGCCACAATATTTGGATTACAGCGGTTTGGCGGCTACTTGTCTGCTCGGCTACGCCGATGGCGCTATGCGCACGACATCATGTCATCGATCCATGCCATGCCATGGACATGGTATGATGGTGTTTAGACTTTAGGTGAATTAAATCTTCCTTGGTATTTTTATAGTTTGGTTGTTTTTGCTGCCACCTCACTGCGCCTGGGTAATCGAGGCTAGGGTTAATCGTAGAGTCAAGGGTTAAGACGTTCAGACTTCAGTGGGCGTGGTTATAATATAAATCGCCATCATCGGGCCGGCATCGCTCATTTATTTATAAATAATGCGCAGTGCACGACAATAACGATGTGGATTAACTGAAAGCATCATACCTAGCATCAAAACATTAATGTAAGAATGTCGTTTGGTGGAATAAATAATTTGTATGAGTCTATAATACTAATAGCCTACAGGCAACGTCAACCGTAACAAGACTTCTTTGACTGGAATTTGGCCGAGAAGTGAACAGTGTCAAAAGACAAAACTGTGTTTTGCGTACCTGACAACATTATGTCATTGTCTGTAGACGCATTGAATGCCACTTGGATTGAGGTGTACGCTGCAGCGCGAACGTTCCTGTTTCTATATTCAGTACATTCAACGTTCCATAGGCACTGATGTCCATGATATAAATCAATCAAAGTTTCCGAATCCGCTCTCGACAAACGCACAGACATTTTCGTTTTTTCTGCCATCTTTTTCAGAGGTTTAGAGGTCAACCTACTGATCTCTGATTGGTTTATGATTGGCCACGCCCACATTTGGTCCGATTGAATCGTAACAAATATAGAACCCGCTCTAATTTCGAATCGTACGAGTGACTCAGATGCCATTGACTCGGCCAAACTTTTAAGTGGTAATCGGACGGTTTCATCCGAGACAATCTGACCGTGTATCGCCGCCTTTAGCGGGGGAATTTCCACAGAACGTTCTGACTTTATAATTATAGATTTGTCACAATAAAAAGCACACAATATATTAACTTAAAAGCACGCCGAACGTCTACGCACTTGTAAATCACGATTTAATAGCCGATTTCGCTATTTTTCACTCCCTACCCCAAACAACCGACCCAGTAGAGACCTTCCCACGGCTGTCAAAAAGACATGCGGGATCCACTGTAAAAACGTACGTTCTTATATAGCGCAGTATCCAGTCCTCGGGACTGCTCAAAGCGTTTTACATTTACTCTCTGTCAGACCTTTTCAATCGAACAACATCTCGACTTCTCTGAGAAGCATTCAGCCACGCTGCAATTAATGCGCGAAGACTATTCGTACACAAATAACCACTACAGTCTACAGCCAGGTACTCATTCATATAGCTGAGTGAACTGAAGCAATGTAGAGTAAATGAACTTGCCCAAGGTTCCACACCGCCGCACAGGATTCGAACCCGCGTTCTCTCAGTCGAGAGTCCGAGGCTCTTAACGCTGCGCTACTGCGCTCCACTATGACATCGCCCGATACGTATTCCACCTTCCGTATATACAACGTCGGACAGATACCGCTTCGTTAAATTCATAAACCTTTTATTAATCGCACCTTATTATAACACCTCATTTTAGACTCGCCTTCATCAATCAAACCAACGGCTCGGTCCCTTCGCTAAGCGTCGGCCTCTTACAGGTGACCCCCTCGTAGACGCCGCCACCACCGCCGGTAGGCGGCGCCACCCTGTGACCCCACGCTCAAGCTTCTAGTTTCTCTGGAGTGGTGAGTCATGGTGGGGCCCATCTATTAACATAGTTTGGTGTGATTGTGCGTCAATTTGGGCGGGTTTCACCCTCACCTTTGAAGTCATCGTATAAAGTAGCAGTGTCTTCACTGTATAGTTATCTGCTGTTTGACATTGTGTATATCAATAACTTCGCATTGCATTGTCGTAGCAAATGTTATGTATGCAATGCTTTATATGTGAATTACATATTTCTGGTATGACTGAATTGCATCCCAGTTGGTAATAAAAGTTGCCCATTACCAACCTTCACTATAAGTATCCATTGTTTCTTTATTACTACATCAAACAAGCTTCGGCCAGATTAATGGTTGTATTTTTAGTCCTTTGGGCCGAAGGTCCAACGGATTAATGCCATCACTTTGCGTCCGCCTTCCGCCGTCCGCCGTCCACGGTTAGCTGCCATATCTCAAAAACCGTTCAGCAACTTGAACTGTAATTTTACATAGACGCATCATAGTGTACTACCACTATGCACGAGACATCTGTATTTGATTGAATCATTCTAAGGGCCCCTCATGGCCCCCGAAACTGATAAGTTTTCACATTTTGCCTAATTTTTCAAAAACTCTTCAGCAACTTTTCCCCTAATTTTGCAAAGACGTGTCATAGGGTACTGCCACCACTATACACAAGGAATCTGTATTTGATTGAATCATTCTAAGGGCATCTCAGGGGCCCCCAAAATACTCAATGTTCATACTATTTCCCTGCTGCTGTAAACCTCCGGTGCTGATCTCTATTTATAACTGGATAGTGGATTTTGCCCTATCTCTGATCACTGGGATGGCTAACTGGAGAGATTATGCTAAAACCCTGTGTATTGGACTAGCCTAGGCTCACTGACTGCCATTGTCCCAGCCCATCTTTTGTTCATCCATGACAGATGACATAAAGAATATACTGGTATCCGTATTAGGTAAGACACCAATGTGACTATGGTGTCTGATGCCCGTAGACCCTTTCATATGGTCTGTTCAGTACATTGGGTCGAACAAATAACTATTTACAACACATTCATAAGTGTTCAGTAGGATGCGCCAACGTATCCCGCGGGGTGTGCCAACCCATCTCGTACACGGGGCAGATTGGCGCAATTGAGATTAGATCAGATAATGGACAATTTCATAAATACTACCATAGTTGGAAAATGTATTAATATACATTCTAATATACGATATAATAGGGAACATACTTATACAAAGTGGATTCAATATGTCTGCATTACCTTAAGAAAAACTTAGTCTTAGAAAATTGCGCCAACCCTCCCCGGTCTCCCCTACGACACTAGCTTTCTTGCGCTACATCCAAGTCACAATCTCGCATGTTGTTCTTCTAACATCGCTTAATTTGCAAGACAATTACGGTGATGATACCGGTGATACTATGAATAAAACTATTGAGAACAATGAAACTATTGTGTCATTTTTGTGGCCAATGGGATAACTATTTGAGGTGTTTTTGCAGCTACAACCATGCCAATCGGGTCAAGACCTATGTTTGACGTCGGATGTCACCGGCCGCGTCACGAATCCTCGCTCTGGGGGGCAAGACAGTATCGGCCCCTGACCCTGTACACGTGTTCAAAGCCTGGCCCTGGGCGAGGTAGGATGAATATCACTGCCCAAATATATCTGCTTAGGATTTACGATAGGATCGGGATATCGTCCCCGTTCTCTCTAATTATAACTAAAATTATTTACTTGCTGTTAATACGCTGCTGTCCTTCGAGTATAATGCCTACTGTCAACTGTGTTGTGTCTACCATAGAACGTAGATCGTTGCACAAGCTCCTTGACGCTAACCAGACCGTTACTGTCGTATATACTATTATATATACACACGAACGCACGCACTCATACACGATATTGTTCCGCTTGTGCAAGTGATTGACCTAAACAACATGCCCACACATCACTGAACTTCAAACAGGTATGTTGATTAGAGGTGGATGTGGACTTCACAACGTCTGTTTGGGAGTCACCTCGCCTGTGAACGGGCTGGTCCACGGTATGTAGTGGTGTACAAAACTTACTAGTAGCAATAATAATAATAATACAATTACATCCCAGGTAGCAGCACCGTCGAAGATGTGACGGTCGATCTTAACATCGACGCTAACAAGAGGGACCACCACACTGATCAGTATCACGTGTCCGACTTGATTCTACGACGTGGTCAAGACTTCCAGTTGACCATTCGGCTGAAACAACCGTTCGATACGACGAAGGACAAACTCCGACTGCAGTTTGTAACAGGTACAGAGTTGGTCACAATATAATTCATGTAATTATATTACAGAACATTATTCAGGAGAGTTAATTTTATTGAATATATTCTTGTCATGTCTAATGAATAATGTTCCTATAGTGTAGGCTATCGTTAAAACTTCATCAGTAGATTGACGTCTGGTGAGTCGGATGACGTCATCGTATACACGCAACATCCAAGACATGTAATCATCTTGATAAGACACTGAAGTTTATAGGCCTACTACATGTATATGTTTAGCAGTTTACAACAAGTAGGCCTACATGAGCGTTTAATACAATACCGACCGACCGACCGACCGACCGACCGACCAAACATTACTTACGAAACAGTGCGGTCGACATAAGACTAAGCTTAATGACTGGCTCGTTTGATACATGGCGTGATGACAGGCAAAGAGCCGAAACAGACGAAGAACACGCTCGTGAGGGTTCCCGTTGTCGACCAACTAAACCCAACCGAGTGGGGCGCTGTCATCGAGTCGGCCCGCGCGTCCCCTGGCGGCGATGCCGAGCTAGGGTTGCGTGTGATGTCCGCCAGTGACGCGGTCGTTGGCCTCTACTCGCTTTACGTCGAGGTCCGACTGAATGAGGACGGGAATGACAACTCGGACGACACATTTCAGCGATATAAACATCCAGGCGACATCTATATCATCTTCAACGCCTGGTGCAATGGTGAGTGATTTGGTCCTCACCATCATTCACTGGTAGTTCAATGGGAATAATTATTGTGCCAGTTATTGTTGCCTATTCTTATTAACATTAGAAAGATATATCTCTGAATGATGCTCCTACACTACAAAATAAATTTCAACCTAGGATATAGATTAACAGTGGGAAAACGCGCCATTGGAATGGCGATGGAGGTGTCACCAATGCGGTATCACTCTACCACGACTGTCCAGGTCGCTTCGCCGCAGTCTGTCCAAACGATCCCGGCTGCTTATAGAACCCCTTCTTCCGCACCTGGGCCCGGTTTCATGAAGCAGCTAAGAACGTTCTTAACGTTATTTAGTTTTAGTAAATGACGGTTTTTTTTTAAATATAAACGAGCACAGGAGTTTACGCAGGGGCCTGTTTCATGAAGCGTACTTAAAGTTACGCAATTACTTAGCGTCAAGTGTTTTGCGTAACTCCTATATTTACTCATATTAAAAAAATCGCGTAAATAAAAATAAAAATCTAATATGGCCGCCACCCGGGTTAGAGGTCAATTGTAGTTAAAAAAAACAAAGGGCTAGAATCATGAGTAATACAATTTTTTCGGGGTTTGTGGCATCGGAGAATCCGATTCTGATCTTATTTTGACGACTTGAGGTCACGGTTACCCCATTTTGCCTCGTTGACACCGGCTGCACCACACCCCTTGCTGTACATGAGTACGATGAAGCATTCGATCCACTGCATATGCACGGACTCGAGACTGAAGATATCAGGGTCGTGCATGAGAGCCACAAGTGTGTCGGTGAGGCCCGTTATGCTGGTCCAGGCTGTCCAGGCGGTTTTCTTGCCACATCCAAGAAACTGTGACGTCGTGTCGCACCCCGTTAGGCTGTGGAAGAGGGGTAGTGCCAAGGACTTTAACAGACAAAGATCGGAGTAGATGGTATGGACTAGAATGTCACGGTACTTTTTTCCGCTACCGAAGTCCACCCAGAGCTCCGATAGACCGAGGGTCTCGAAAAACCGGACTGCCAAAACCACGACATCGAAAGTAGGCAGTTGTATGACCCTGCTCTGCAGCATGTGCCAGATGCAGGAGGATCTTGGTGTCCGCCTCGGAATGGTTGCACGGCTGAAGTGTTGCGAGGTCACAACGCCTGTTGGAGGGCACGGTCTCGAAGTAGGTACCCAGAAGGAGCTTTCCGCCCAGGTCAGTCTTGGAGATCTGTGTGCTGATGAATGAGAATAGCTCCTTTTTGTTCTCATCATTTTGTAGGAAGCCGCTGTTCCATTCACTCTTCGGGACTGGAGTGCTGCCATCGCCGACTCTTAAACAATGGCGTGGACCGGAGTGCTCCAGCTCTATGATTCACTAGCTATGTAGCATTGAGGATTTAGCATTTAGGACAAATGACATAAGTTACACCACTATATAGCATGTGTTGTGAAGACTAGACACCCAAAAACTAAAGAATGGTTTCAAATATAATTATTACGATTACTGTACCTCCAATAACAATTGATGACCCATAAAGACCTTTAGGGTGACCTTGAGGGGTGACCTTGACCTCAAATCGTTGAAATATAAGATCAGAATCGGATTTCCCGACCCCGAAAACCCTTAAAAAGTGGTAGTATTCATGATTCTAACCATTTTGTTTTTTTAACTACGATTGACCTCTAACCTGGGTGGCGGCCATATTGGATTTCGCCAATATGGCGGACCCGGGAGCGCCCGTCTTGGAGCCCGTCAAAAATTGGGTGCTTTTGGAAGAATCTGAACCAAACAGTCCCTATAATGCCCTAACGTCCCTAACTATCTTGGTGACGCGTCGCACTCAGCTTCACATATAAGCACAGTACCAACAAACCACATGAACAGCCCTGACATGAGAAACAACGGCACCGATTCCTATGCGTAGCTCAGTGAGGTCACTGAGGTGTACACCGCAATGACCATCACGGTCTGTCGTCGTTTTCGTTCCTACGTTGTGTAGGTCTGTATTGGTCTGTTCTACATTGCTGATACACTCAGTCGCTGGATCTACAGGCGTACCACCCGCATCCTCCTACGATAGTAGGCTATCGTATACGGGGATGTTACTGATACATTACTGTTGCCAACTGGTGCTCAGCCATTAGTGTAATCAGAAGGGCAACGAGTGTCATATAGACAGTCATCGTCTCGGGGAGTCAATGCTATACAACGTTGTGTGCATGTACAGATGACGCTGTGTTCCTCGACTCGGAGCCCCAGCGTCAGGAGTATGTGCTCAACGAGACAGGGCGAGTGTACGTCGGCAGTGCCAAGTCTATCTACGGTCGTCCTTGGAACTTTGGTCAGGTAAACCACTAACGTTGTTATCCTTGTTACACTCGATCGCGTGTAATTACCTGTATTCAGGTTTTCAGTTTATTTGTATAATGACGATGCGAAAATATTCAGCGATGAAATAACAATGAATAACAGTCTTATTCACTTCTTTTTTAAACAAAAGTTGCTCACCGACAGTAACACCACAGAATTAAGGAATTCTACATTTTTCAGGATTTTTGGAGGGAGCATTGGTGGATGTAGGTCGTGGTGAATTCTTGGTGCAGAAAAAGTATAAAAAACAAGTGTAAATATTGATTGATAAGTATTATTCTTACCTTAATATTATTCATAAAGTAACATTAGACATTTACTGAGTAACGGTTGTGCTTAAAGTTAGTTAGTTAAAGTATTTTAGGACATTTTAGTCTAGTGAGTGATAATAGGGTAACACAGCCTTCGATAAGTTGTAAACAAGATTTAACAAACCTGATTATGTGGTAGAATATTTAGGAGATAAAGTAACAAACATAAAACTACTTACATAAGATAATATATGTGTAAGCCAGTACCTGCTAGATGCTTTGATTAGGTAGCATTGTTCTTAAAACTAAGCAATGGCAACAGTCGGGCGAACTCCAGTTTCTTTGTGTAGCTAGTTTCCCACGTATTCGCTAGCGTTCGTGATATGATATATTGTCAGATGTGTAATTAAAATTTTCTGTAACTTAAAATGTGTTGTAATACACAGGAAACATACTTTATAAAGACTAAGTTAGTTAAGTTATCAAATAAATTCTGATATGGATATGGCACCGTGCAAGCAGCAAGCGACACCTGGTGTGTGATCACTGCCACAGCTGGGTGGATTTTGCATTGTCCGGCTGTGGGAAGTCATGGGCAGAAACCAAGGAGGAGGGATTCACCTTTCAGTGCGTGGGGTGTTGGAAGGTGGAGTGTCTGCAGAAAGAGATAGTTAGGTTGTCAGATATTGTGAAGGGGATGGAGATGAAAATTACCAAGGAGACAGTTGTAATGGAGAGAGACGACAGGAAGAGAGGTGGGAATACTGTGAGACTGAAGGAGCAGAGTAGTGGCAAGATGACTGATGAAAGGAGACTGAAAGGAGGGAAGGTGATTGGAGGGGAAACAATTCGAAAATCGACGACAGAAAACGTGATAGACGTGAAGGTTACAGGGGAGAAAATGACCGTAGAGAAGGAGGGAGGGAAAATAGGACGTGAGAGGAGAGAAGAAAATATGATGGGAGGAAAGATGATGGGAGGAAAGGAAGTGAGAGCAAATGTGATAGAAGAGAAGTCGATAAAAGGATGACAGAAGGAATGGTGACAAGAGAAAAAGCAACGGGAAAGAATGGATCGGAAGAGAATGTGACAGGAGAGAAGACGACAGTGGGAAAGACAACAACCAGACAGATGCAAACCGGAGAAGGAGCTACTCTGAGGCAGCTATTGGGGGGGGGGGCAATGAGTAGAGAAAGGGTGTTCATGGGCGACTCTATACTGAGAAAGACAGATAAGACACTAAGTGAGGGGAGGACGTCGTTGTTTGTCTACCGGAGGCGAGGATGGAGCATGTGACTGAAATGGTAGAGAAGGTATTGGGCATGGTAAGGGACGGTCTATACTAGTACACGTAGTGACAAATAATACTGACAAGGAGGGAACAAATGGGATAGTGCAGAAGTAAATTCCCAGTACAGAAGTAGAGAGTTAGAGAGGAAGCTAAAGAAGACAAGAGTTGAACAGATTATTCTCTCAGGAATGTTGCCCGTAATGGGAGGAAGGAGGGCAACACAGAAACTGCAAGAGGATGGCGATCAACGCACTAGTTGAGCAGATGTATGAAGAAGAGGGGGCGAGGTTCATGTATTTATGGGGGTACTTTGTAGGGAGGGAAGATATGTACATGAGAGATGACCTCCGTCTAAGTGGAAATGGTGCAGCAGTATTTTGCTGAGATCTGTTGACAGTGGGACAGTTTTCATCTATTTAAACTAGATTCGCAGGGGGGACTCACAGAGAAGCCTGGAACTGGAGGCATAGATAAAGACACCACAAATCAAACACCAAAGAACAGGCTGGAAAACTGTTATGAAGCTGGATATAAATGTGTTTGTTTAAATGCAAGGAGTATAGTGAACAAAAGAAATGAATTAAACATTATGGTAGAAGATATTGATCTTCACATAATACGTATATCCAAATTATTGACCACTACCGATATATCAGATGCCGAATTGGGACTGACAGGATATGTAATGTTTAGGAAAGATAGAATAGGAAGAAGGGGAGGTGGAGTTATTTTATATATTAAAGAATATATCCAGACTTATGAAATAATATTAGAAAGAGAAGCAGATTACGAAGAAGCTGTTTGGTGTAACATAGTTACAGGATACTCAACATTAACGGTTCGATTAGTTTATCGAAGTCCAAGCATAAGCATAGAAGATAATGAAAAAGTACGAAACGTTATAAGGGAAGTAAGCAAACGAGATTTTTTTATTATGAGGGATTTTAACCAAGGGGATATACAATATAAATCTCTACAGAGTATGGGTAGTGAGGACCATAAGTTGAAGTTTTTAGTTTTAGTACAAGATAGTTTCCTTTCTCAACATGTGCTAGAACCAACCAGGGGTGAGAATGTGTTAGACATAGTTATGTCCTCACATAACGAATTAGTTGACAATGTCAAGATATGTGAGCCACTGGGGAATAGTGATCACAACCAGATACATATTACCATCAAAGTAAAATCAGAAAGGAATTGCAAAAAACAGTACAGGAGAAATTTCTGCAAAGGAAGATATAAAGACATTAGGAAATATTTAGCAAAGATAGACTGGAATAACACACTGAAGAATAAGGCAGCAACTGATTGCTGGAATATCTTAAAGAGTGAAATTGATTGGATCGTCGAAAAAATGTGTTACCTTAAAAAAACAAGGGAAACGGTCCAAAAAGAAACACTTATCGAAAGATGCCATTAGAAAAATTAAGTACAAACAAACGATGTGGAAGTCATATAGACGTACTGGGAGTAATGAAGACTACAACATTTATAAAGAAGCACTTAACCAAGCTACAGTTGAAATTATAAATTCAAAGAGAAGCTGTGAACAAAAATTAGCATGTAATATAAAACGTGACAGCAAAAGTTTGTATGCGTATGTTCGAAGCAAACAGAAAGTTCAGAATAAGATAAGAGGGAGTGGAATGGAATGGAAAGAAGCAAACATTATTCCGTTATTTAAAAAAGGTTCCCGAAACAAGTCAGAAAACTGTAGACCAGTGAGTTTAACATCAGTGATTAGTTGTTATGCGTATGTTCGAAGCAAACCGAAAGTTCAGGATAATGTCGGTCCTCTAGAAGATAGTGCTGGAAATATAATATCAGAGGGATTCTTAACGGCAGAAGACTTGAATGAATATTTTAGTTCGGTGTTTACTGGGGAAGATATTAGTTCACTGCCAGTAACAGAGGCTAAGTTCAAGGGGACAGAATCAGACTATTTAGGACAGTTAATTGTAACCCCGGAAATGGTAGCTAAGAAAATAAGGGCTATGAAGCATAATAAATCACCTGGAGTGGGTGAGATTCCGCCCAAACAACTATTATAAATTGTAGAACAAATTAGCGTACCGTTTGCGACAGTTTTCAATTTGTCATTAGAAGAAGGAGTGATTCCTTTAGAATGGAAACAATCAAACATTATACCGTTATTTAAAAAAGTTCAAGAAACAAGTCAGGTAATTATAGACCAATGAGTTTAACATATATGATTTGCAAATTATTAGAAAGACTAATTAAAGATCACATGGTGTATTTTCTTGTTAAACATAACTTGATAAACCCATCTCAAGATAGGTTTCTAAAGGTGAGGTCATGTTTAACAAATATGTTATGTTTTTTGGAAGATATCACTAAATGGGTAGACGAGGGATCACCAGTAGATATCATCTACTTAGATATTTAAAAAGCTTTCGACAAAGTGCCACATCAAAGATTACTGCTTAAACAAAAGGCCCATGGTATAGGAAATGGTATAATTAACTGGATAGAAAAATGCCTGATAGAGAGAAGACAACGGGTAATAGTTGATGGGAAGGCTTCAAACTGGAAATCAGTATTGAATGGGGTACCACATAGATCAGTACTAGGACCTATATTATGCTTAATATATATCAACGATTTGGACGATGATATAACAAACAAGGTGTTGAAATTTTCGGATGACACAAAAGTGTTTAGAAGGATTAAAAGTGATGGAGATAAAAATGATTTACAAGATGATCTTGACAGGTTGATCAAATGGTCTGAAAAGTGGCAAATGCTGTTCAATTTTGGGAAATGTAAATGCCTCCACACAGGACATGGGAACGAAGATGTAGAATATACAATGGGGGTACTGTACTAACTACTACTGTAAAAGGAAAGGACTTAGGGCTAACCATTTTGTTCTGATATGAAGGTTTCAGAACAGTGCGGAATTGAAACTTCAAAGGGAAATCAATCGATGCATTAATTAGGCAAAATATAGCGTATAAGGAAAAAGAACTAATAATACCGCTGTACAAACAATAGCTAGTCCTCAGTTAGAATATTATATACAAGCGTGGAGGTCATACCGCAAGAAGAACATAGATATACTAGATGTACAGAGGAGAGCGACTAAAATGATATCAAAACTGAGGAATCTTAGTTATGAAATACGCCTAAAAGTATGTGGTTTAATATCATTAGAGTCCAGGAGATTGAGAGGAGATCAGATAGAAGTGTTTAAAGTATTGAATGGTTATGAACATATTAATATAAATATTTTTTCTCAGTTAAGAAAGATGGAAGGACTAAAGGACATGATGTTACATTAGCAAAGGAGCAATGTATATTAGATATAAGAAAGTTCTCATTTTCACAAAGGACTGTACATGAATGGAACAGATTAACGGCTGATTGTGTGGTAGCGTGAATATGTTTAAAAATAAGTTCGACACATACCTCAGAAGGGCAGGATACACGTAGATAAAGGGGTTGGACTCTTGATAAACCAAAGGGCTTCCTTGTCCACCTGCCATCTAGAGTTAATTCTCTGGGTGACAATATTGTAAACTCTTGTTAAATCTTGTTACATCAACGAAATTTATTATAAATGCACAGCCACTAAACGTGGCAGAAATGTTTTTTTTTTAACCTTGTCATAGTCGATATATTTAGGTTCGTTTTCACTTGATACAACATCTGTTGTTTGAACTATTCCATGTTCTTTTCTTTATACGTCTAAATACGTTTTTCATTGTTTTTCTTGTACCTGTCCCCCAGTGTGATAACACTGATGTAGGCAGTAGGGATAGCAGATTTCGGGGAGTGTATATTTTATTTCCGTAACACCATGTTGTTTATATCGAACCAGATGTGTGTCAACGTAGATGACTAAGTGTTGTAGTACCATGACGTGTGTCAACGTAGATGACTAAGTGATGTTGCACCATGACGCGTGTCAACGTAGATGACTAAGTGTTGTAGTACCATGATGCACTGGTTGTAGTTTGAGAAAGTCTGCTTCGAAGCTGCCGTGTACCTGCTAGAGAAATGTTCCCTGCGCACAGAGGCTCTCGGCAACCCTACCCTCGTCACCCGGGCCCTCACAGCTATGGTAAGTTTACAATCCTACCCTCGTCACCCGGGCCCTCACAGCTGTGGTATGTTTACAACCCTGCACTCGTCACCCGGGCCTTCACATATATGGTAAGTTACAATCTTATTCTCGTCACCCGGGCCCTAACAGCTATGGTGAGCTACACCTTTACTCTCGTCACCCGGGCCCTCATATTTATGGTAAGTTACAACCTTACTTTCGCCATCCGGATCCCTACAGCTATGGTAAGTTGCGACCACTTAGCAGGACGGTTTTGTTTTAGATTCTAAGATTCTCGATGGATTTGTACAGTGAAGACCTTTTGTAATGTTTTCATTACATTCTATATGGCAAACATGATATACACTCTACGTGGGACATCGTATCCGGTAGGCTATCTACCGGTATATGTTAACTCAACAACTTTAGAGCATTTCAACAGTATCTTCTCGTAAGCGCTCTTTCTGTGTTTGCTCGTTTCCTTGAGCCACTGGTCTCTCATCTACCAATTGACGATGCATTTAGAAAGAGAACCATAACGATACTTATTTAGAATTATTTACTTACGTGTCTGATATATATTATGCTTTTCTAAGGGGCATTTATTCACACACGCACACGCACACGCACACGCACACGCACACGCACACGCACACGCACACGCACACGCACACGCACACACACACTCACATCATATCGTAAGACCGCCAGACGCCTGTTACTTGGTTGTTCATTATCTTCTCGCGGCCAGGTGAACAGCAACGACAACGACGGGGGTGTGTTGACGGGCAACTGGGGGGGCATGTACACCGGCGGGCGGTCTCCGAGCTCGTGGAACGGCAGTGTCGCCATCTTGGAACAATACATGATCAGTCGTCGGGAGGTCAAGTTCGGCCAATGCTGGGTCTTCTCAGGACTTCTTACCACGTGTCAGTGACGTAGCATACTTCAAAACATAATTTTAAGTTAAATATTATATTTAATAAAATATAATACTAAGACAATCTTTTATGGCGTTTAAATCCCAGAAACTCGAGTTCATAGGCGCAACAAGTCAGAATCGTTAAGAAAATCATGATAATGGATACGCAGGAATCGTCATAGGATTTAAGGTAGAAATGCAATTTAGAGTAAATAATGATTGTGTCTTTTTTGAACGACTCGTACTTCGTCCTCTCCTACATCATGTTGGGGATCAACTGGATCCCCTTCAATTTACGTATAAACGCAGTCGAGGTGTGGAGGATGCAGTCCTCACTCTATGTCATAGTATGTATACTCACCTGGAAAAGCCCAAGTTGTTTGCCAGGATAGTCTTTATTGACGTTTCCTTGGCTCTCAACACCATTCAGCCACACATCATGATGAGTAAACTTGTTAATATGCATGTAAACCCACCTTGTGGGTAAATCAGTTTCTTACTGAGCGTAAGAAAGTAGTGGACTATGATGGTGCTGTGTTGAGCTCACTCATCACTTTCACCGGTGCCCCCCAGGGCTCGGTGATCTCCCCTGGTCTGTTCACACTCTTCACAGACGACTTTTGTAACAGCCGTCAATTTCATCCAATACAGCGCCGACACAGCGATCGTTGACCTATCCGGTTCTGATCAAGTGTGTGCGTTTGCTGTAGCTGATTGCACAGTGTGGTGGGGCAATCACTTCCTAGACCTGAAAGTTCGTAAAACTGAAGAACCTTAGAAATTGATTTTTAGGAAGAATCCTACTCCTCCCAAGGGACTATCCATTAACGGAGAGTTTGTGAGGACAGTAGAGGAATACATATACCTCGGCACCATCATTGATGCCAAGCTCACATTTAATCAAAATATAGTTGTAATTAATAGAAAGTGCCAGCAAAAGCTGTATTTCTTACGCAAGCACAGGTCACGCAGTGTCAGCACACATGTTCTTCAAACCTTCTATATATGTTACATCGAAAGCTCTATTGCATTTGGGATCCTTGTGTGGTACGGTGGCCTGAGTGTTGCGCATCTGGCGCACTCTGGCTCGAACCGTCAAAATTATGTTAATACATTGGTGTTTTCTTAGAAATATAAACCACCATCATCAGTTCATCATCGTCGTTATCATCATCATTAACATATGTTTTCATCACCATGGTAATCGTCGTTATAATCTGCATAACCAACACTAATTATTATCATCCGCGTCATTGTCAGTTGTCTTTCCCAATGTCATCGTTGTCATCATAAACATCATCGTCGACGACGCCGTCTCTGTCACAGTGTACCGTTGGTTGCAGTATGTCGAACGCTCGGCCTGGCAGCTCGAAGCGTCACCAACTTCCAATCGGCGCACGACTGTGACGGCAGCATGACGATCGACAACCACGTGAACTGGGACGGCAAACCGCTGTCCCACATGGACGACTCCATCTGGTCAGTTCTATTGGTGACTCAGAACTCAGAATCAATTTATTTGACCTATAAATACGATACATATACAATGAATAACGTAAGTAATAGATAAGGTCGGGAGACTACCATTAAGATATATAATATCGCTAGCACAGGAGCCACCCCATAAATATAAACAAACAACTAAATGTACATGTCACAAATCAGAATAGCATATGACTTGTTTTACAGTTGACAATTACTCAGTGTATCAACATACATACTTAATACAAGGACTGATTATATGTACTCTTGTACACATTGACGTATATATGGATACTTAGGTATACATTTCAATACGTATTACGAATTACAAATAAAGCAATTATGAATACGACAACTGGATTGGGCGACAAACCGTCTATTACCCTGTTACGGGACATTGCCGCATTGAATATTTAGTACGTTGATTCACTGCAGTTAAAATAGTCAGTGAGTAGATCGAAGAAAGACTTTGCATTGTTACAAAAATACTGCAGCACGCTAGCAAGGTGACCATAACGTTAAAGGGGTCCTATATAGATTGTGCTATTCCACGGCAGAAGTATTTTGTCGGCCGACGGCTATTTATAGAACAGTCTCGTGCAGGCGATATGTTTGCCGTCGTTATTTTTCGGGGACACAAGACAAGTGTGCGCTGAATCTAGTGATTGTGTTGTTGATAAAGATTTATTTATGACATATACTGTTGCAAACAAACAACACTAGATAAATAAATCCTTATCAACAACACAATCACTAGATGCAGCGCACGCTTGTCTTGTATTCCCGAGAACTAACGATGGCAAACATATCACCTGCACGAGACTGTTCTATACATAACCGCAGACGCCAAGCGTCGGCCGTCGACAAAATACTTCTGCCGTGGAATAGCGCAATCTATACAGTGCCCCTTTAACACATTAATGTATCGTGTTTCTAGGAATTTCCACGTGTGGAACGAGGCATGGTTCAAGCGAACTGACCTGCCCTCCGGCAACGACGGGTGGCAGGTGTTCGACGCAACGCCTCAGGAATGTAGTGAAGGTGCGTCTCTCGACACACACACATACACACACACACACACACACACGCACGCACGCACGCACGCACGCACACGCACGCACACACACAAACAAACATGCACGTACGCGCGCGCACGCATACAGACACTTAGAAGTACATGCACTCTTTGTATGACAGGTCGCATGAGGTGCGGTCCAGCATCCGTGAACTCAGTTCGAGACGGGAACATCTTCCTTCCACACGATAGCAAGTTTATCTTCGCCGAGGTGAACGCTGACCGCATCACATGGATGATGAAGGCAGACGGAGACTTGGTGGCCATCGACGACAACCCCAAGTGTGTCGGCTCCTTCATCAGCACCAAGGCGGTCGGCTCGAGCGAACGGGCCGACATCACGGCCAACTACAAACACCCGGAAGGTGGGGCTAGCTGGACAGTGGGTGAATGGTGGGTGAGGCAGGTTGCGGGATAGAGTGCATGGTGTTTGAGACAGGTTGTGGGGTAGGGTTAATGGTGGGCGGAGAAGGTTGTAGGGTAGGGTGCATGATGTGTGAGACAGGTTGTGTAGTCGGGTGAATGGTGGTCAGAGAAGGTTGTGGTGTAGGGTGCATGATGTGTGAGACAGGTTGTGGGGTAGGATGAATGGTGGGTGGAGCAGGCTGTAGGGTAGGGTGCATGATGTGTGAGACAGGTTGTGGGGTAGGCTGAAATGTGAGTGGAGCAGTTTGTAGGGTAGGGTGAATGATGTGTGAGACAGGTTATGTTGTAGGGTGAACGGTAGGTGGAGCAGGTGTTGGGTTAGGATGAATGGTGGATGAAGCAGAGTGAATGGTGGGTGAGACAGAGTGAATGGTGGGTAAGGCAGAGTGAATGGTGGGTGAGGCAGAATCAATGGTGGGTGAGGCAGAATCAATGGTGGGGGAGGCAAAGTGAATGGTGGGTAAGGCAGAGTGAATAATGAGTGTGGCAGAGTGAATGGTAGCTGAGGAAGTTATTGAGGCAGCGTGAATGGTGGGTGAGGCAGAACGAATGGCGGGTGAGGCAGAGAGGATGACGGGTGAAGCAGTGATTGGTGGGTGAGGCAGAGTAAATGGTGGGTGAGGCAGAGTGAATGGTGGATGAGGCATGTTGTGCGGCTTTGTCAAAATGACGGAGCATCCGTACGAATGACGGAAAATTGACTTGCTTGCTGTTCTCTTTTATAGCGACTACATTTGTATTACAGCCAAATGGAGCAACCCTTGCGATGCTTTTGGCATTAACACCATTTTAAAGTAAATCTGCCAATAGGACTAACACTGCATGAATGAATGGACGACTTCAGTTTCGCTGCGCATTGCATTTATATTACATAATGGCGGGGAGAAGCTTTTGGTACACGGTCCAGTAGACATCCTGAGCAATGACCCCTCGGTGGAGAAAATCTCGAAAAAGAATATATACAACTTAAAACTAAACATTAGACAAAAGCAGGCCTCCCTAACGTGTTTCGAAAATCAAGGGACGTTATATAAATCGTTCCGCCATGCGGACAATGGCAGCGTTTTTGCCGCTCCACAGAAATGCAAGGAATAAAGCATGAATAGGAATCACGCTTAGTTTGTCTGGCGGGCAATGGGCAGGTGTACTGGACATTAGAAAGTAATGAGCGGGTTTGTCTGGCAGGGAGCGCCCAGGAACGCGAGGTGGTCAAGAATGTCAGTCAGCACAGTACCCGACGCAAGGCCCTCGAGACGTTGTACAAGATCAAGGTAAGACCCGTCTATCGCATCCTCGCGCGCCGGGGGGCGCTGCTGATCACACAAGTCTCAGAACCTGGCTTGCGAGGATGGTCGTCGGCACATCCCTATCTTCTATAACATGCCTGGAGGGCGTATAATTGTAAAGAAATAAGTGTACATTTACGAAGTGCTTTCAGAAATGGAATTGAAAACAATTTCATTGTTTGAACATATCACAAATTATACTCAAATCACATGTTAGGAGGGTTCAATATACTTGTTATCTATGTTTAAATATAATTATATATATATATATATAAATGCAAAATAAATTACGTATATACTAAACCGTGATTAATAATATAATTATAACAGATACATATCTGATCCCTTGCAAATTGTGATTTTATTAGGTTTTACAATGAGAGCTATCTTGAATCTTTCACGATTAGACTGCTTCAGTAATAGCATGGTCAGTTTATGGTTGGCCCGTTGGGCTACACATTGTTTATCACTGTTTAGGGAATCAACAATTGGCTTATATTTGACCTAACTTATATATGACCTGGCTTAGTATTTGATTACAATCTTAGTGAGACAGCGGTGCTCGACAAACTTAACACAGTGCGGATCACGAACGTTGCCAGTGACTCCACAAAACCTCAGTACGGACGTTTAGCTTTTACCTTTTGTAGCTTTTTTGTAGGTTTGTTGGAATGTTGGAATACAGTACTTGACTGGTCTTTGCTTTGCAGAAGTCCCACGATGTTGGCATCAGTTGTGAAAGCGAGACTGCCTCGAAAGGTGACGTGACAGTGGTGTTAAGTGCCAAGAACAACAGTTCGGAGCGGCGTCACGTGAGTGTCGTCATGTGTGCCACGGCCCGGTACTACACGGGCGTTCCGGCCGAAGAACTCGGCGAGAAAACAATGGAAGTCGAACTAGAGCCGGGCGAACGTACGTATGCGACGATAATGTAAACGATCTAATTAATAGTGCTGCCTTAATACGGTTGAACCTCCTTGCCGAAACACGACAATGGACAATACATATTTTATGGAATATAATGTATTAAATAGGCTACTAGTCTATTCAATCTATTCATCACGCAACGTTGACCAGAATATTTATCGATGAAAGCACTGCAGATCGGAACAAGCTTTATAAGTACAGATTAATGGCGAACTCTACGAAGAGGAAACGCTTGATAGGTAGATGTTAAGGAGTAATATATGCACCCATGTCTGTTTTACAGAAAAGGATGCCACGTGGTTCTACGAGGCCGTGTCTTTCATCTCTCAGTTGGACGAGGATGCCACCATTGGCATCTACGTGACGGCCTTCGTAAAGGAGACGTCGCAAGTGTTCACCACACAGAAGGTGATCAACTTCGACAAACCAGACCTGGAGCTGCAGGTGAGTGGTCTTCATTCATCGGCCTATATCAATTGAACGTGTGTTGATATAAATATGAGTACGTGATATAAACAAGACAGGGACTCGTGAGTCAACAGGCGGTTGAGATCAGCAGACTAAACACCGACTAGATATCAGGATCACTACCACGAGAACGGAAGCTAAAGCAGATACAGTGCACCCTACATTTTCATTACCAAGAGCGCTTTCGGATCGGAATAGAAACAGCGGAAATTCGAACGTTTATCTTGTTCAGCATCCAACAATAAAACGCCAGTTTACAAATTGTTATTACGTTTTTGTTGTGCAGATGTCGTCTAACCGAGTGAAGGTGGGCGAAGAGTTCGACGTCGTCATCCAGTTTACGAACCCTCTTGATATCACGCTCACCAAGTGCACGCTCAACGTCGAAGGTCCGGGCATTCAGAACGACCTCAACATTCCACTCGAGTGAGTTGCACACCAGTCTTGTATTGCCATTAGCTGTAGGTCAGTGTAGGACGTATCGAGTCGTTGGGCAGTTTGGTACTGCCATTAAATGTTGCCTTTAAAAGTCCACCCACAGTTCCACACAATAAACTCAAATGTGTCTACTTGTACAACCTCAAACAACATTTAAATGCGAACAAAAGTGCTAGTTATAAAAGGCTATTGGAAATATACCCTTTGAGCTAACATCGTAATCGTACAATTTACTGTGTGTTATCATGCTTTTGAAATATTATTTTTCTCAGCAAAAGAGCAAACCTACTTACAAACACAATAATAGTCACCCGCTTGTCAAGATGTGTACTCCTGTTCGTTAACACGTTTCTATATATTACTAACAACACGTTGACAAAACACTTTTCCATTTTGTCGTTTTCATTAGATCAGGACAATGTAAAACTGCTTTTAAATGCGTCTACGTCTACGTTAATTACGACATTCTACAGGCAAATATAGGCCTACCTTCACTGATTCCCAGATCATAAATACAAAATGCATCATCAAATTTCCAGTTTTGTTTTAAATTGGGTTTAATCGAGGTTTGTGGATCCAGGCAAAACACGTATCAAATGTGCTGTTGTTTTTCAATGTAGCTATTAATTAACGTGTGTGCTTGTTTACAGGCATTCCATAAAGCCGGGAGGAATGATGTCACAGAAAGTCAGACTGACGCCGAAATTTCCTGGCAAACGCGAGCTCATTGCCAACTTCCACTCCGAGCGTCTCGTCGGCATTACCGGCTCTGTTGTGGTGGAGGTGGTCTAGCGGCCAGAACCTTCTTCCGTTTCGACAGCGTCACCTGCTAAGTTGCCGTGGGTATCGTCTAGCGGCCAAAACCTTCTTCCGTCTCGTCGGCATCACCGGTTCAGTCATCGTGTATGTCGTTGAACGGCCAGAACCTTCTTCCGTGCGTGCGTGCGTGCGTGCGAGAGAGGAGTGCGTAGTTGTTGACAATATGTTTACGTGTGACGTCTCTGTCACTGGTCGTGTGTGCATCAAGCTAGGAGTAAACTGCAGATTAGACTTATATCATAAGTAAAGCCTTGTTATAGTTTGGTGTTACGCAAACATACTGGTGGTAATACATAGTTAGATACACATTGCTTGGTAATAATCTACGTTTTGGGGGAATCGGCCGGCGTTCACTTCAAATGTTCATGCCCGTCCTAGTGGCTCTGAACAATGTAACACCTAATAAATATGTGGATACTGATTTATTTCACGACTAGGCCGAGTTCATTGTTTAATTACTACGATTTACCAATGCAACGTTATTAGTTAACTATGAATTATGTGAGATCCTAACATCTACAATTATCCACTGCTGCACGCTTCGCAAACACTCGTTGTTCTCGTGCACAAAGTCATCATCCAAGTACCTTGACGTTACCTTGTCATTCAATTACCATGGCGTTAACTTGTCATCCAAGTACATTGGCATTACTTTGTCATCCAAGTGCATTGGCGTTACCCTGTCATTCAATTACCTTGGCGTTACCTTGCCATCCCAATACATTGGCTTGTTCTTGTCATCCAAATACCTTGGCGGTACCAGTAGTATGCAGGAATACGTGCGCTCCTCCCAGCCACCTGTCAGCCATTTGCCAGCCATGACGTCACGAAGTGTCTAGGAAGTTTTAAGCAAGACCTAAAGAGCCTGGTGTATGCCTTTGAGGGCCTGGGTGATTGGCATGATTAGAAAGGACAAAAACCCACGACTTAGTTAAGACGTTTAATAGGACGTTTTACGCAAGACCCAAAGAGCCTGTTGTATGCCTATGAGGGTTTGGGTGATTGATTATTTTTATATGACTTCGTTTGTAACTCATTTATATATATATGTGTGTGTATATATATATATATATTTATATATATATATATACACATATATGTGTATATATATATATATATATATATACACACACACATATATATATATATATATATATATAAATTAGTTACAAACGATGATAAAAATTCATATAAAAATAATCAATCACCCAAGCCCTCATAGGCATATATATATATTTATATATATATATATATAATTGAGTTACGATCATGAAACGTATAAGTCATATAACAAATAAATTAACAGGTATTCTCAGATCTACTAAGAAGCAATATTTTAACAATTTACTTGCACAAAAAATGCATTGCTGGCACCTCGAAAGTACTTAAAACTGTGGTGAAACATCGGGTAAGGAATCATTTCCCAGATCACGTCGTTAATAATGGCGTGACCATTAGTAATAAGGAAGATGTAGCGAACATGTTAAAACAATATTTCGTTAATATCGGCCCGGAATTGTCAAAGGATATAACGGCTCCAACACGTGTTTTTAATTATTACTACGTAGAAAACATAAATAATCAAAAATTATTACTAACTCTAGTTAACAAAGAGGAAGCTATCAGAGCTGTGAACAATTGGGAAAATAAAACATCCACAAATTACGAAGACGTAAGTATGCATTTGGTAAAACAGTTATTAATTCTACTACAAAACCTATCACTTATATTTGTAACCTATATTTCACTACTGGAGTATTCCCAGAGAAAATTTAAATAACAAAGGTTATCCCACTCTTTAAGTCTGGGGATAACTATATGTGCAGTAATTATATATGCCTATTTCACTATTACCGCAATCCTCTAAAATATTATAAAAGTTCTCGCTTAGATAGTTTTATTATCAAACACAAATTGATAAACCCTAGCCAATATGAATTTCAACAAAATATGTCAACATGTCACGCATTAATATATCTAGTTGATGGAATAACACAATCACTGGATTCGACAAAATATGCTATTAGTGTTTGTATCGATTTAAAAAAGTCATTTGACATGGTCAACACCAACTGTTATGTAAATAAAATTGAATGGCTTAGCATCCGCACGGTGTGGCATGTATGTGGTTAAATAGTTATCTTGAAAACAAAAAACAAGTTGTGTCTATTGGCAAATGTAATTCTGATGTGCGCAATATCTCATGTGGTGTCCTAAACAGTTGGAGTGTGTACCCTAAACTGTTTATTCTATACGTTAATAATATGTGTAACATATATAATCTTGTAAAACACATCCTTTTACAGACGATACGAATATATTTTGCAAATAACAATTTCAATAGACTATATGAAACAGTGTGTGACGTGCTGGGCAGAATGTCTACACGGTTTTCACTTTGCAGTAAATAACTTAACTCTAAACATATCTAAAACCAATTATATGTTATTTGGAAATCGACAAAGTCTACAAAGAGAAACTCCCGGTCCCGTGACGATGACCAACTGGCACTTATGATAATAGATCTCTTCAAAGACTCGGCGGTTTTAAACAAGATGAAATCTGCTCTGGGTGAACTAACTGATCAAATTCGAGTACTTCACTCTACATTAAAGAAACTGCAAACGCAGATTGAGGAAAAGGACAATAAGACTCAAAGCATGGATGATAGGATTGTCAAACTGGATGTGCAAATAGATGAACATGAATAATACAGTCGAAGGGCTAATCTACGAATGAGTGGTCTGGTCGAAAATTATCAAGGAGAAAACCTAGAGGAGAAGGTGATGATACTCTTCAATGAACGCATGGACATTTCTCCTCCCATTGATGTCTGCGACAAAGAAAGAGTGCACAGAATTGGCCGAACTTCAGCCAACAAAGCTAGACCGCGACAAGTCATCATACGTTTCCGAAGGCAGAGAACGCGCGACGCAGTTTTCAAACAAAGAACTGCACTGGAATCTCTGAACGATGGAAACGTCAAAGATCTACATTAGAGAGTGTCTGCAAGCATACCGATCTCGATTCCCTTCCCTATCCCTAACGCGCTGTGCGCACTACGTCATCGCTTGTTGTGTTTATGCGATCAGTTAAGTGTCGATCGGATAGGTAAATACGTAACCGGTAGGGGTGATCGGTAACCGCAATCCCTATTAATGTTACGTTCAAATTATGGATTAATCAAAGTAAACACCATGACAGCATTGTACATACAACTGTTTTTGACTGATTAGCCGCCTCGTTTTAATTGTTGTTGTGTTTCATGCATCAGACAAAAATACTTTTTAAGACCTGTCTCAGCATGGAATACATAACGGTAGGGCCACAAATCGTGCGTGCAATCGTTGTTGTTGTTTGAAAAAAAATGATCAAATTCTTCCGTAAGATATCTATGTGCTAAATCTCTAACACATATTCCGTTAAATTTATGCAAATAAACTATTAGAAAAGTTGGCAAATCCAAATCTTGTAAAAGGCGCTAAAAACCGTGCATCATATGTTCACTGTGATGTACTTTTGTACATAATTCCAAAATGATTTAGATGCATTATGCTTTTATGGTCTGTCCACTTGAGCTTGTGATTAGGACCACATATCCAGCTGAAAAAAGCATAAATGTACGATACGTTGGCGAGTGAAACGCCGTGATGCAGACACTCCTGAAGTGACGGTTACGTATCTCCAACAATCGACACCGATTGCGCAGCGCGTTAGGGATAGGGAAGGGAATCAAGATCGGTATGCTTGCAGACACTCTCTATTAACAAGGACTTAACAACCCTGCGCTCAAAATGGCCTATTAAGCGAGACAACTGAAAATAGACAACAAAATAAGTGAATGCTGGACATTTAATGGAAATGTACTGATCAAGAATAAAAATAAAGTCGTCCACAAAATGAGTACCACGATTGATCAGCACAAATACGAGTAAGGTGTATTGTTATTATTACGTTATTTTTTACTACTATTAGTCTCATTATTAAGTTATTTTTACATTGAGTTGAAAAAGTATGTTATTTTGCCAAAGACAATACGGCTTTAGTTCACATACATTTTGTTTATAAAAAAGGGGGTTTGCCATGGATTTTTGTGTTAATGTTTAAGTGTACTCTATCTAACTGTATTTACATTGTTATAATATGTTCTGTAATTCTGTATCTTTTTGAAATGGTTAACTTGTCTGACCAATATATTTACTCCTGTGATAAACTGTCTTAAGTCAACATTATATCAGGCAGTTAGTTATGTTGATCTGCTCTCCATCAAAGTATGATTATGTCGATTAAAAAACGCCTACCACTAGTAGTAATTTATTTATTTTCAAGCATTTTCTCGGGTCATATTTGTGTGATAATGGTTCCAAATGTCGGGCATTATTTTGCAGCACGTATTTATTTTTATTTTGCTTTTGTTAATTACAAATCATAATGTGTGTATGAGTACTCATGTGTATTTCTCTGATACTGCCATAGAAGCAGTTCTTGCTTCAAAGAAATTGAAGCTTTCTTAGAGGACCGTAACCAGATCAAATTTAATATATTTTAAGAAAATCTAGCTTTTCGATAACGATTATTTATCACACCTATAAATTAAGGGATACTATTGCATCCCTCAAGACAAAACATGTAGCAATAAAGTCGGGCCAGTAATTTGTTTAAACAACAAATTAATCTTCAATGCATTCCAGTCCCTAAATCTGTATCAACACTGGGGAGGAACATTAATATTTTATCAAAATAACTGGTGGGCTCTTAAAAGATATTATAATAGGAAATATAATACAAATTATCAACAGTTTCTTAGTGAATTCACACCAATTGTTTCATTCTTTGACAAAAACAAAATCCGACATCACTAATGCTGGTGATTTTAATATTAACCTTCTTAAATAAACGAAAAAGAGGTTTTTAGTGATTTTTGTTTTATTAATGTATTAATATCTTATAGCTTTTACCCCCATATTACACTCCCCGCAAGATTTTCAAATAATAATGGAACTCTAATAGATAAACTTGTTTTGCAGATTAACCGATCATACAATAACACCGAAATAAGGTATTCTAACAATAGAATTATCAGACCTTCAACAATACTTTACCTTTTTAAACACAGTTCCCCACAAAGAACTACTACCTAAATATATTCAAATTAATATAAAAAATCAAGAAGCAATTTCCAAATTCATAGACAATTCAATAAACATAATCAATCGCCATCTGCTCACCCAAACATAAATTATGACATTTTATGCGAATCAATCAAATGCTCAAAAAACAAACATATGCCATACAAAACAGTTAAATTCAAAAAATTTAAGCACAAAAAATCAACATGGATTACACTTGGCCTGCTGAAATGAATACGATACAGAGACAAGTTATATAAGAAGCTTAAAATGACTTTGCCTGCTTCACCAGAACTTTCTGTCTAGAACACGCGAAAAGAAAACTTTCCCCAATTTCTTTATATATAACGACGAAATTATGACAAACAAGACGGTTATTGCAAACACATTTAATAATTCTTTTACCAATATTAGCCCATTGTCATGTCATGGGAAGGTTCCGAGTTGTAAACAAAACATTACGTTTACTTCGTTTATTTCCACCTCTTTCTGAAGACAAAACGTGACAAATTCATTATCGGGTGACTGTCAACAAACTGCTGGGCTATCGTTGCGCTCGATCAAACAGGAATATGCCACAGCGGTGCCGCCGTTGACCAACATCTGTTTCGGAAAACCGTGTTTAATGCAGTGTCAGGGTCACAAGGGTCACCAACTACAGAGTTACGTTTCACTTTTAGCAACGTCGTGTTTGTTGACCCAATCCAATGAATGTTGCATTCGTCCTTTATAAACAAGGCGTACAAACCACCACGCCGTAGCCAACACAAACAGAACAAACCTGTCAAAGACGCCTCTCTACCGAACAAGATGACCTCACAGCCGGTCATGAACGTTTCATGTCTGTAGAAGGAAGTAAGTAATGGATTATTTCTTGTTGATAGAGTTAGATATTTCTAACCATAACACTGTCTTAAAACACATTGCTACTGGTTTCAATGCTGTTACACCCTAAACCATCAGTATGAAGAATGGTGTTTACTCTGAAATCATTCTAAATGCTATACATTAGCTATAAAATATCTTAACAACTTTATAATGTACTGATGCTGAATCAATAAGCATTAGTTTCAAATTATGAATGCACTGATGTTAATTTAATCAATTAACATTACCAGAAAGTAGTGTAATTTAGGTAATTAACTTTACCAACATTTTATGACAAATTGTAATTTAACTATCAATTAAATGTTCATTTAAAATTAGGTAGTAATATTATATTAATATAACTTAGGTAATTTTTAATTCAATTAAAGTTAGTGAAATAATTGAATAATTTGATAAATGAATTAAATTTAATAGATATGATAAATGCGTGATGTTGATTTGTAGTTTGTCTGTATGGGATAGTGCAATTACCTATTATTTGTTAAATATATTTCCCCAAAAAATTTCATTTTATTACTTTATCTAGACGGCTTAAATTATTTAATTGAAAAAATTGACAATCAACTTTCAGTTAAATCTTCATTTAAAAAGGTTTTTGATTATTAGTATTTAATTTTCATGTAAGTGTTTCGTCCAGTTTCTCCCAAAAATTTGGCCTTGACATAAAGGTGTGTGCGCGCACGCGCGCGCAAGTGTTTGGATGCAATATTGTCACATCTATGTATATATCAAACTATGAACAATGTTTTTTTCTCTCACAAAAATACGAACCATCACTATGGTATTATCTGTTTTTCAGCTATTTCCAAGATAACCGGGACTACAGTCACACTTAAGCGAATTGATTCGATCCACTATCTTACATTGATGCAGTTTTCATGGACGTATTCCGTTGCTTGGAAAATGGGCAAATGATCGTTCACATAATTTATGAATAACCCATTCTGTACATTTGACAAGTTTGTTGTGAATACATTAGCAACACTAATCGCCCTTTGTTTATACTGCGTCAAACGCTTGTCCTCCAGGAGTTGAGGGCGACGTTTATTAAAACAGATGGTAAAGTGCATTGAGATGAGTGACGCCTCGGTACTTTGTCCTCTCCAAAAAAAAACACTGCATCGTTAGTGACATTGCCAGATAGACTAATGAGAATTAATGGTTCTTATCGGATAGTGCCTTCAGTACAAGAACAAGGAGTTAATTTTGACCCCAAAATATAACAAATATTCACACAAAAAGTGTATCAGGTATACACATTTACACAAATAAAATACATAAGCATACATAATAATATGTGTATATGGCATTTTTTGAAACCAGTATAGTAATTAATTAACAGAAAATCACCTTCCTTTTAATTTTATAACAAATAGGGGGTCGGTGGCTCCGGTTAAGACAAATAGAATTGGCTAAGAACAAAGCTATTTTATCTCAGCGTTTTGTTTCTCGATATCTGGTTATGATAGTAGGGGTAAAGTTGAGATAGCAAAACAGTTTAATTGTGTTAATTGACATATGTTACTGATAATAAACCGTCGTTCGGTACTGTCTATCAAGGACATCTGGTTTGGATTACGTCACTAAGCACATATTGTTGTCTCAGTCACCAAAGTAAAAAATATAATCGTGTTATTTAGTTACGGTAAGTTTTTTTCTAGAAAGAATGGTTATGAAAAAGTACACTGGTGTGAGACAAAGAACTATGAAATTTGTATAACAGTTGATGTGGGAGAAAGAATCATAAAGATGACTGGACGTTGTGTGTGTCGATGGGCGGAAATAACCGAAGGTAGTCCTTGTTCTGACACCCTTGGGTCATTTAAGAACTAACTGTAGATGTTTCTTTATCAGCGCACATATTGTGTGTGGTTGTTTTGCCTGCAAGGAGTGTTTTGCATGTAATGGATGCTTATGCTTGTAAGGGGGTGTTCTGATTGGTATGGGGTGTTTATCCTGTAATATACGTTCTGTCTGTCATGGGTGTTTTGCCTGTAAATGGTGATTTGCCTTTAACAGGTATTTTGCCTGTTTTATTGTACTTGCAGTTTCGATGAAAGGGACGATGTTTGTGTATAAGGAGTGAGGCGAGTTTTTCTTTTGTAAGGATTGTTTGGCTTGTAAATTCTGCAATGTATTCCTGTGTAAACAAGCTTAAATATAGGTTACTCTGAGTATCAAGCGTGTTGGGTCTTAGGCTTCTCTGATCGCTTGCTTTCCTTCTGCACTAGTGACTGTGAAAATACACTTTGTTGACAGAGGTAGTTAGGAAACTAGTCAGGTATGATTTACCTGTTGACTTATTACATAGATTGCTATACAGTATGACATGGGTAAGAGCTTAACCCTTTAATAGGAAAAAGAAATTTATATCTTAGCACCGTCTTGGAGTGCTGACAACAGAATAAGGTTTTCATGCATACGTTACAATATTACACCACTGGGTACTGGAATAATGTTCAGAACTGTCCACTGTAGCGGTATTTTCACTTCAATCAAAGCTTTGTTGCAAAACTCTAGTATGATACTGTCCAGATCGCAGTGTTTTAGCATTTCACGCGGTAAACCATCATTCCCGCAGCTCTTCCAATCATTCAAGTAGTTCTTGGCCTTCTCATAAGCGTCTCTTTTTAAAAATCCTTCCTTGATGTTGATATTTATGATTACAGGTTGGATCCTTTCAACCTCATCTTCTATGTCTGGTAGACTGCCTAGTAGTTTGTGGAAGTGATCGAACCAGTTTCCACCCTTTTGTTCAGCAGTTTTGCGTTTAGATGTCCTTGACGAGCTGTCTTTCTACCATTTATCTGGTTTATAAGATTCCAGCTCTGTCCGTGGCTTCCATTAATGTGTACAATTTCGATTTTAGCAATGTTGCTGCAAAGTTCTTCCTCCTGCACAATGTTATGGATTATCTCCATGTTCTTCTTGGCCTGCTCATATCTCACTCTGTTGTCAGTTACAGTGTTTTGTTGGTAGACCCAATAGGCCTCTTCACCTTTCTCTGGCTGATGTTACTCGCGGATCATCTGAGTATATTGTCTTTTTCTGTTTCTTTCTGACATTAATAAATGTATCTGTCGCAGCTCTATTTGCTGAAATGATACGCTCATATCGCTCCGTTTCTGTTTCATCTTTCTTTTCCAGAATCTGAAATCTGTTTCGTACTTCACACGTGTACTGTTCTTGCAAGCCAAAGTCCTTGCTTAGCGCACTCCAGTCATGCATTACTTTGCTTGGTGGCGACTTTTTCTTACGTAGACTATGTCGTATTTAGCTATGACAATACGATGATCAGATTCGACATTTCCGAAGGTACTCTACGGTTCACAGTTCATCACGCTGTTTCTCCATTCTTTGTTGACCAGGAGATAATTAATAGTAGTGATAAGATCAATAAGGAATTCCCCATTATGGTTTGTATTGTTATCCTAAGGTTCTGTTTGGGTAAACTTGGCATCCCCTGGTCCAAGTCGTACGTTAAAGTCTCCTACAACAAGCAACATGTTGTACACTGGTACCGATTCGATTGCCCTTCTTAAGTCGTTGTAGTGGTCCTCTACGCTATCTACTTCAGCAGGCCTGGACGGACAATACGAGACTATAACTGTTGCAGCAGAATTGCCGCTGAAGTTGGCAATCAATATTCACACCAGTGTCCTTTGTAATAACCATTCTTTCTAGAAAAAAACATACCATAACTAATCAACACGATTATGTTTCGGACTTTGGTGACTGAGACGACAATATGTGCTTGGTGACCTAATCAAAACCAGATGTCCTTCATACACAATACCGAACGACGATTTATTATTAGTGACATATCTCAATTAATGCGGTGGTAGTGCCTCTCATGATTCAACTGGTTTGCCCTCTCGACTTTACACCTACTATCAGAACCAGATGTCCAGTAACAAAACGCTCAGACGAAATAGCTTTGTTCTTAGCCAACTCTCAAACGACATTTACTTTTTTAGTTGAACAAATCCAACGGATATGCACTTTTCTTTGTTGAATCTTTTAGCAACTTCGACTATCTCTTGTGCAATAACAGGTCCAAACTTAAAAAAAGATTAATTATAAGTCTTATAAATACTGTCTGTCTGTCTGTCTGTCTGTCTTCCATATAAACCCCGAGCGCGCTTCATTGCACTATGCAATTGTTTTCTATCGAATGCAACGACTTCAATGGCATCACAAGCGGAAGAATGCATGTATTTGTTAAATCTGCAGAAAGGGGTAAGTTGCACTTATGGAATTAATCGTACCTTGACAATTGTAACATGTGCATGTCAAGACAAATGTATTCTTTACCACTCCTGTCATCATTGCAAGAAAACCATAGACGCAAAAGCGTATACCTATAATACACACAAAAGCCTAGAAATCCAGCGATGAGCGTTACGCGTCACTGTCCAATCTCTGTGGGGCCCGGGGTAAATTCATTATAAAAGATACCGGCTTTGACTACTTCACTGTGTCAGACCTTGAACTGATCAGATCCTAATTCCAATTGCAGATTTCTCTCTCCAGCCCCACTGAGCCAAAGGCAGTCATCACAACAGACGATCGACCCGCTGATCAACCTGAGGTGGTCAAGAAGAGAAACAATTCAAGTGTGACATGCAAGGTATAGCAGATAAATTACTTGCATTTCTTTTCCCCTTTCCGAGCGCGCAAAGGAGGAATCCTACCGGTGGTGCGTTTTTTGTTGTAAGTAGTTCACATTTCGTCATACTTTGAAGATTAATTCATGCATTAGCCCTCAGAAGAGCCATCAGCGTTCAAAGTCCGACTGTGATGAGAGAAAATGCATGGAGGTTTTACTAGTTTTATATAGTAGTATTATAAAGCGAATCCGTAGCATCTGTTTTGTAAAGGACGGGATATCCAGGGACTTCAACCCTTGATAATTGTACTACTTGTAATATTGATTACGTATCAGTTACCTAGATTTTGCTTTTTTAATGTTACTGTATTTTGTAAACACCCATGAAAGGGCCATTAGCACCGGAGTTGATGGTATATATATATATGTGTGTGTGTGTGTGTGTGTGTGTGTGTGTGTGTGTGTGTGTGTGTGTGTGTGTGTGTGTGTGTGTGTGTGTGTGTGTGTGTGTGTGTGTGTGTGTGTGTGTGTGTGTGTGTGTGTGTGTGTGTGTGTGTGTGTGTGTGTGTGTGTGTGTGTGTGTGTGTGTGTGTGTGTGTGTGTGTGTGTATAGATGTATATATATATATATATAATATATAATATATTATTATTATGTATCTGCATTAATATTAGTGGTAGAAACTGTATGTTACATTATCTTATATAAAATATACACTACGTGTTCCATTGTGTTTACATAAACAGTGGTGGGTGCGTGCGTGCGTGCGTGCGTTCATGCGAGCATATGTTCTATTTAGGTTTCGTGTTTAATGTATGGAGCAACATGCAATTTTGTCCAAAAGACGAAATAACTTTTTGCGAGTAAGTCGGTGTCCGCTGAGCATTCGAGGCTTGGACAGGAGTATTTGGTGGCGCCCCCTCTATTATTAATTTTAAATATAAGTCAATTCAAAGCAGCTTAACTGGTAATCACGAGGTGGCGTAAAGGATACTGCCCAGTCAGAGCCATTGATATATAGAATTTGGTCATCGATGACTGTGGTCCCCATTTTCGGTTCAACGCGTCCTCAGGGAGAACAGGATGCAATGCCGTGCTGTTCTGCTTTCGGATGCTCTAATCGTAGCGAAACTGGTATACGATTATTCGGTTTTCGGCACTTGTGTAGTATCCGGACCCACCTCGATTTCGCCTTTATAACTTGAGTTTTGCCTAACTTTGATACCTCAGAGCGTTAGTTCCATCATTCAACATAATGCAAGGCATATTTATGTTACGAAAATATGATATCTTAGCACATTTTTGAAGCCCAAATAGCGACCCGATGTGCGCTAGTCTGCACCGCTGCGGTCGTGCGTTACCGCAACGCCCTCGTAAAATGAGCGATATATCGGCATATGTTGATGCAATAGGGGCGCTATTTACGCCTAAAAGTGCGCTAAGATGCAATATTCTTAAACGTAAATACGCCTGGGATAATGTTAAATAATGGAACTATCGCACTGAGGTATAGAGGTGGGTCCGTATTCTACACAAGTGCCCGGGTTTCCTTTCGATAAAAGCAGGAGGAAGGTAAGGAAAGTGAAATTGAAACGGGAAGGTTGGAGACCAAAGCCAGAGGGCTCAAAACTGTGCGAGGTAGGTGGCGATATTTAAGATTAATGCACTAGTAGTGGTTAGCAATGTTGCCGTACGCAATAGGAAAAGCTCGTTTAAAGGAATAACGGCGGCAAACGTTTGCATACGATATCCATATTCTAGATCTATACCGTACATTTAATGAAATTTTTGCAAACAATTTCTACTTTGAAACTACTTTGAGTGAAATATATATAATTTTATAACGCCAAAACTGCGTTACCACGAAAACACGCTAACGCCATTAGTTGTGTTATATATACGATATTAATTTTGGTGGGTACGCAACGTTGTTGTTTATTTATGCCACTTATTATGAAAATGGTCCATTTTGTATGATTAAGCAGTTATACTATAGGCCTATGCCCTGTTTTTACCAACCTGATGATGGATAGATACATCGTGTTAATGGAAAACGCAAACTGAAGCCAAACGCAGTGCCAACAATCTTCAGTCATCAACTAGTACCAAAGAGGCGCAAACTCCCCAGATATCACCCTGCTGCTGCTGCTGCCACCCAATCTCCCTGTCTGTCTTCGTCAGATCATCCATATTGTGCAGGTCCTCTGACAACTCCGTCAAAGATGGATGACGAAAGTGAAAGTAAGTGGTTGCTGAGAATACATTGTCAGTTGTGCCAATAAGCCCTGCTCATGCTTCTCACAAAAAAAGTGACAAAAGGGCATTTCAAAAAAATCAAATTCTCCATTATGATATGTTATGAAACCATAAGTTTAAGTAGTAATCCAATGTGTATTTTTGCACCACTGAAATGTTTGCCGTTCATGTTAGACATAGACACGCACATGCACACGCGCACACGCGCACACGCGCACACGCGCACACGCGCACACGCGCACACGCGCACACGCGCACACGCGCACACGCGCACACGCACACACACACACACACACACAAAGCCTCAATTTCTTCTGAGCTACCAAACAATTTCCATTATTCTTACAGATAATTGACCCTGAAATATAGCACAACAACAAAGACCACAGCATTTTGTTCCTACCGTGCATAGTCAAAAGCCATTTCTCAAACATTACTTGGAATACAGTCTACTGATTATACAGATTTGTCGTAGACGTCTTCAGCACTGCGTAATATATCCCTTGTGGGCAAAGAATCATTATAGACAGTAAGTGGATAATGAAAATCTTTCGAAAGTGTCCATTGTAGGTAGGGTTCTGTTACTTTCAGCAAAGGCAGGTTGTATAGGCACTACAGGGCACGAAGCGGCTGGGTTACTTTGCCATTTTCGGCTGGCAAGTAGTGGCATTTGGTTACGATAAATTTACGTTGAGCGAACAAACATAGCGATCAACATCTCACAGCTATGACGCTGTTTCACTCCCTGATTGAATTATTTTTGTTCATGTCTTTACACCTGTGGACCGCCCAGTCAGCTTCCATATGTTACCGCGGTGCTTTTAGGGAGTGTCCTTTTGAGCTTACAATATGCTGTTGTCTACCGAAGATGTTGTTGCCACCACAGTAGCTGGTGCTCCAATACAGGAATGATGTAATAACTGTGGTTGTCGTCAACAGTTACATAACAAAACGTGTTAAGAACACTCTAGAATTAATATTTTAAACCCACGTTCAAAGCAATGCGGATCCTGCTTTCAAAACATTGATAGCTTTTAGCACGCAAACATGTTGTGTAATTCCAGCGATGTATTTTATCATACTTACCGGCTAAAGTGTTGAAGATACCTTTCTTGTCAAATATGAGTCATACATGTCGGTGATCGTCGACGTATAATTCCAATTGTTATACATCCAACACCAGCAGTCGGTAACCAGTGCAACCCCACACTTCGCGAAAATATCATGTATTCCAACAAAGAACGTAGGATTACATCATATTTGTAAAGACAATCCACGCTCCTGCACACGTGCATAGAGTTCGCACAATTGCATATAGCGAGATTGGTGTGTACGTTGCGCCAGTTCTGTTCACAATATAACCCTCGTCATGTGTTACTGCTATGCGCCAGAGCACCTGTAGATAAGTAATCTCATATAATAGCATCTGGTAAAAGTAATACAACAAAACGTATAGTTAAGCTTGTGATACAATACACAATGACTCACTGTCTCACTCACTCTCCAACTCATCTACTTACTAACTGAACAACTCACTCACTCACTCACCCACCCACTCACTCACTCATTCACCGATTCGCTTAGTCACTTCGGCACTCACTCATTCACTCACTCAATCACTCACCATATATATGGATCCTAGGGCGCTGGCGGAACGTGCCCCCTAGACCTTGGGATTTCCTTTAGAATGTGCACTATCTCCCCTTGACGTTCACGTGTTGGAATTATTGGTGAGCCTGAAGGGGGGGGGGTGCAATTGGAGTGCCTTTGGGCCTCCTACATTACCCTGTCTGGATCCGCCCCTGCACATTCACTCTCTCGCTCGCTCACTCACTCACTCATTCACTCACGCACTCACTCACGCACTCACTCACTCACTCACTCACTCACTCACTCACTCACACTCTAGCCACTGCACTACGCGCCGTAGTGCAGTGGCTAGAGCTTCGGACTTTCAACCAAGAGAACCCGGGTTCGAATCCTGTGCGGCGGTGTCGAACCTTGGGCAAGTTCGTTTACTATACGTTGCTCCAGTTCACTCAGAATGAGTACCTGGCTATAGACAGTGGTGGATATTTGTGTACGAATAATCTTCGCGCATTAATTGCAGCGTTGCTGGATGCTTCCCAGAGAAGTCGAGATGGTGTTCGATTGAACAGGTCTGCCAGGGAGTAAAGTGTAAAGCGCTTTGAGTAGTCCTGAGGACTGGATACTGCGCTATATAAGAACTTACCTTTACTTCTTTTCTTTTTTTTACACTCAAAGCTCTTCTACAGCCTCATGATGTGTATAAACACGATGTATACAAGAATCACTCAGACTGCAATGGGTTTTTTTCTAAATGCAATATAATTTAATACTGGTATTATTAATGTAACTAAACATAAACGTCAGTGCGGCGCTTCATGGATATCCGGGACTTCATACTAATATACCCTCCTATTACAGATCCACAACTTGAAGTTCCGTCCACACATGATTATGCGTGTAGTTTATTCGTGGATATCAACGCAAAGAACCGTGTCCATCCACGCACAAGTCATAGCTAGGTGCAGTCTAGGTGCAGCGACTACTGCAGCGTTCCGTTGCGACACCCACGTCGGCCCACCCACACCCAATGACGAAAACACATAAACATTTCAAGGAATAAATTCACCCCTTGTGACAACAATATTAGTTTCGCGACACGTTGCACCTGAAACCATAACTATAACGAATGTACGACCTCTGGTACAGGCTTGCATATTCAAGGGTACGTCTTAACAGTGTTGTCCTTTGAGTCGTTTTATTTATGTGAAGTTATGGCGCGTTTAAACCGAGCGCTTTTTTTTTGCGGTATAACTTACTGTAAAAGGTTATCATCCTTTGTGGCATTGTGTCGTGGATTCATCTACCGTTGCACCTGCAACTTGGATTGGTATGTGTGAACAAACCTCACGGTTTCGTTACCCATCTTAAATGTTTGTTTCATGCCGTGTATGCAATTTATGGATGCATATTCAAATGTTATGAACAATACATATGTCTGTAATGAGTTTCATGAACGCCTTCTATAATACACCAGTTAAAGTTCTTGGTAATCGCCTACTACAAAAATCACTAATAGTTTAATTATTAGAAACGTTTTTGTTCGACAATGCTTAAAACCGGTATTCCTGTAAAAGAGTTTGCAGCAGAAATCATTCGGCTACCTGTTTTTATCAAATGTCGTCATGGAGTCAAACGTTATCTTTACCCATATAACGAGATGCATGTCAATGGTTTGGAAATATAGTGTACTATTTTTGAGGATGATGCTCTATACTCGGCAGTAGTGATATGGCAGCAACTGCGGCCGTGGCTTGGACGTAGTGAGATGTACGATCCCACGAAGTATCCGTAATACTACAGCCTGTCAAAGGTCACTCCACAACGACTGTAATTGTTTCTACAAACAACCAAATTACGAGTCTCGCAATTAACCTAGTCCGCCCAACACAGATCAATGGACGGATTATGTAGCTTGGAACTATTATAGAAAACACGCATTAAATCGCCAACAACCGTAGTTCGTAATCTGTTCGCAGGTGACTTATCAGTCCAATCTTTGCTTCGCACAGCTTCCCATAGTGCGAACATGTATAACGAGAATGTGGTGAGGGTGGATCACGTAGATTTTCCATGGCTCTAATCTTCCTAGCCTCACGCTTTTTGGGTAAGATTGTTACTCCGTTGGCTTCGACTGACTCTGTGCCGTTTCGAATAATCGAATAAGCGACAGCCATTTTGAACGTGATAGAGCCTCAGATTCCCAGCCTACGTGACTCAAGACAACTAGTGCGAACTGAGTACTTGTTGTGGTACAATAATTGCATGTGCAGAAACATAACAAGTATAAATACACCGATATGCAGTTATTTTGCCGTTATACAAAAAGAATAATACACGGAGCATACTCGTTACTCGAGCTTAATACTCGATACTGGAGCTTCATATATATATATATTCGGAAAACAGATACTCGGGCCGTGGCTCTCGTAGCTATAATCCGGATTTGAAACTATATTTGCGCCGTATATGATGCATTTTTCAACTGACTACAAGATGAAACCTTATAGCCCAAAATAAAATATGTACTATTTTGTTTACCGGATGACAACTTTGTAGCCCAAGATAAAATATGTGCTGTTTTGTTTACAGGATGACAACTTTATAGCCCATAATAAAATATGTGTTATTTTTTTTACAGAATAACACATTAAATCTTGCGACCGAGGCGGCTATAATTGGCTGCTGATTTCAGTATAAACTATAAATCCATATAACATGTTTTTTTCCGAATTGGTTTGTCAGTGTTGTGCAAAACAAGTGGCCATATAACTTACATTTTGAACATTATACTTGGGCTGGTAGCGACATAACTTTAGAATACGTTGACACACCGTATAGAAACACCAATCCTTTCCCACAGTGTCCTTAGGTTATTAGCTTTAACTTTTGTATCGGAGTCAGCATCGGTTTTGGTTGGGCCCATTGTTGTTCACCCCAATCACCCGAGGTCTGCCGTGTTAAAATATGTATTCATTGGATATGGGTACAGACCGGTTGACATCACCAAATGTTTTTGTCTGCTTCGTTCGGTTATTAGTGTTAACGTTTTGATTGGCGTTATCAGTCGGTTGGGTAGGTCCACCATTGCTTAGTTCCATTGAGCCGATATATGCCGTTTTATTGGACTTCTCCATTTCAGTACAGTTCGTCATAAGAAAGTATAATAGAACACATGATACAAATATATTGTAGAACATAACAATTTTCTTTAATTTATCAAGTAATACAGTCCGGTCTGAAGGGTTATGTATTACACAATTCCATACGAATTAATATAGGTGAACAATATCAACTGTTTGTATTCCACAATGACTTTCTATACTCATTCTTCATATTTCATCACAACTGAATGTAAACAGATTGTTATGCTCACTATTTATAAGTTCTATTTTATAAACACCGGCCATGGAATGGTTTGCACGATTAACAGTCACATACTGAAGCATTACTGTTCACATTTAGGGATCGCTTCAACTTGATGCATACTGTTACCAGATGGTGGTCGTTGTTAATGTCAGCGCCAGGGCAAGCTCTCACATCTTGAAGGGACCCGCGCCACTTTCCATTGATGATGATGTGGTCAATGTGGTTGCATGTTATAACATCAGGTGATTTCCAGGTGAGCTTGTGGATGTTTTGGTGTGCGAAGATGGTACCTCCGTTTACACAGTTGTTGTTTAAGCAGAAATCAACAAGGAGTTCGCCATTGTCATTCATCACACCACAACCGTGTTTGCCCATAGCCCTTTCACAGTTAGAGTTATCAGTGCCAACATTGGCATGCATGTCTCCGATGGTTAAAAGCATGTCATGTTGTATGAGTTTGGAGTCTGCTTGTTGTAATTGCTCATACCAGTCTTCCTTGTCCTCTTTGTGAGCCTCATTAGTTGGTGTGTAACACGGAAAGATGTTATGCTTGCAGTGTTTGGAGTTGAAAAGTGCTTTGACCATCCTATCACTGATGGGTTCCCATTCCAACAAGGTGTTGGCCTTTTCTTTGGAGACTATAAGGACCACACCATGGATGTGTGTGTCTTCATGTCCTGAGAATAGGAGGACTGATCCATCGCTGGTCACCTGGCTTCCAGAACTAATCCATCGGCACTCACTAACCCCTAGGTTGTCCAGTCTGTGTCTTTACATCTCGCGGATGACCAGCGCTAGCTTTGATGTGTCATTCATGGTGCGGACAATTTGGGTCCGAGCAGACTATCTTTCGCACCCCTGCCTTCTTGGTGCAGGCTTTGAGCAGAGGTTGTCATATTGCTAGATGGCTGGTACAAGTCCGCTATGGGGCCCCTTGTGATAGTTTTTACCCCTACGCCCAACCTCCAACCTGGAGGACCAAGTGCTGGGTTTCGTGTGGTACCTCCTCTGAGACCTGCCAGGCTTGGTTAAACCTGCCAGGGGCTAAAGCTCCCAGAGTCCTTTGGATACGCAAGCCTCCCCACCATCGATAAGGTATCAGCACAAAGGGAGGTATTCCTTACAATTTCGCCAAAAGTACTTCGTTTTCGATCGCGCTTGAAATCTTTGCATCCATCGTAAATGTTAGTTGGTTTATTACGGCAGCTAAGCGTTGACTTTAATTTCCGTGGGACGATTGCGATACAGATATATCGTAAGTTCAAGACCTAACAACGCATCGTGCGTGCAGTCGACCATCGTGACGTTTTTTAAGACTCGAGAATGACGGCGAATAACGTTTTTATTGTGATGTTACGGTCATAGACAGATAATGACATACTGAAAACTTCCACCATTTATATAAATTTAGGTTATGTTTTATGTGCTAGAACGGCTCGGAGGCCGTGTTTTATATACTCAACCAGTTTTAGTCAGTTAGTTGCACCACTGTTCCCACTAAACAAATAATTAATAAATATCCATGCAATTTTATTTGTTTTTGGAATTGTCGACAACTCGTATTTTCGTATTTAACGCGTGTAATAGTATGAATAAACTATAACTTGATTGTTATACGTAATTGCACACACACACACACACACACACACACACACACACACACACACACACACACACACACACACACACACACACACACACACACACACACACACACACACACACACACTCACACACACGTATATATATATACATATATTATATATAAGTGTATATATATTGTATATGCATATACATACACACACACACACACACACACACACACACACACACACACACACACACACACACACACACACACACACACACACACACACACACACACACACACACACACACACACACACACACACACACACACACACACACATATATATATATATATATATATTTATATAATAGATAGTTCATATTAAAATCATTGTTCATATGCGATATTATTCCTTAGCATACATTTTAACGGCACATGTTTGTCGCAGATATTTTTGTCATTCTCAGTTAACCATCGATACAAGCGAAACATGGTTTTTCGTGTGCATAACGGGTAAATAAAAAACGAGAACTGGTATTTCGGAAAAGATAATAATCCTGGCTAATGGCACGTATGCACGTATGCATGTATGCATAATATACATGCATATATGCATGTATTCTGGTAGGGTAAATCAGTATTAGTTGAATCTCTGGGTTAGTTGAGCCACCCGTGATTCCCAATAAACTACAGCAGCGAACGTGGCTTTGTACCCCCTAGTGATAGAATAATAGGTTGTTATTATACGACGATTGTTGACGTACACAATGTGACAATTGCCACATTATTCCGAAAATAAGAGCTAATCTATGTTTTATTGGTGTATAATGAATCTGTTGATAGTGGTTGTGATTAATGTGATCAAGTGTATATATATATATATATATATATATATATATATATATATATATATATATATATATATATATATTATATATTACCAAAGCGTGTCAAATACTTTATTGTTCTTGCAGTTACAAATAGTTTACCTATGCAATACTTAGACATTTATTTTCATCAATTCCCTTATTCAAGAGAAATTCATTATACTATATTTAGTGTCAAAATGTGGCTAGTTCACCTGTGCAAGAGGGTTTAGTTGAGTAGTTATTAGATAATGAAGATACGTAGTACATGCATTCGAAAATACGCCATGGGATTCATGTGTTGAGCGCAGTGGAGCAGTAGCTAGAGCATCGGACTGTCAATTAGAATCCTGTGCTACCGCGTCGAATCTTAGGCAAGTTCGGTCACTTAACGTTGCTCCAGTTCACTCAGACGTGTGAATGAGTAAATGGCTATAGACAATGGCGGGTATTTGTGTATGAATAGTCTTCGCGTATTAATTGCAGCGTGGCTGAATGCTTCACATATATGTCGAGATGGTGTTCGACTGAACAGGTCTGCCAGGGAATAAAGTGTAAAGCCCTTTGAGCTGTCCTGAGGACTGGATACTGCGCTATAAAATAACTTACCTTTACTTTTACATTATTTTGTGTTCGTGACAGTTGGAATGTCGGATAGCTACAGGACAACATACATGCAGATAGCCACAATGTGGTTGCATGGGGCATTTAATTGTATCTTAATGATATGTTGACTTATATTGAAATGCTTATTGATTTATCAACGACGTTTATGTATCCAGTGGATAGAAATCTTAACTGTTTTGGCTGAGTTGTTTTAGTTTTAGTAGAACGCCTACATAAACTAAAGAATTTACACACATACTCAACGTACCAAAGTGCTAGTAGCCATTTGACCAATTTTCTTTGAATTAGGTACATATATATATATATATATTCACATAAGATACATTTTATTTGTAGCAAAAGATCTATAAATAATCACAGTACATGTGAGTAAACATAATTTGTACTTAGAAATATCGTTGCCCCGAATAATGGACAACATATTTGTTTGTCTTTTTGTTTCGCGAATTGCATCGGCATAAAGACAAGTGATAGATGTATTGGTTTAAACATGTTATCTGCACACGCACGTCACATATAGAAGCAAGACGCTTCGCACAGATCACTCAAGTTTGCAGGTGTTACCCATTACACAACGGTGAAAACTGTATCTAAATTACGCCGCACAATAGATATGGTAAATAAATTGCAAGGCAAACATGCGTCATGTCGTGCGTGTCCGCGCATTGCTAAACGTCCTCGCGAATTTACGATCCTTTGTCAGAGGTCGTCATCCGTTATGATGACACCATGTTGTGCTTGACGACGTAACATGCTCTGGCTACTCAGACTGAACTTGTTCTTCTCAATCAAATTCAAATAGTTAGACTGCGTGTGAACGAATGTTTCGTAACTCCGCTGGAGTGCATTGTTACTTGTTAAACTAAGTAGGGCATAGTGCAGTCAAGGAAAATATGAACGAGTCCATACAAGAGAATTCAATTACTATACGATGTGTGCGTGCGTGTGCATACATTTTTATTATGTGATCATTTAAACTACTCGATCGTGCTTGTATTTCGCACCCTTCACGACCGGACGTATGTGCCACGCCGCGTCCTACTTATTATTTCAAACTTGCTTTTAATGTTTAGTTCAACATGACCCTTAGCCGTCTGATTCACTTCCCATATTACAATATTTATTATTTCTATTATTTTAATTGTCTACCATTATACGAGAATATCATTTCAATTATTTATTTATTTATATTTTGTTTTAATAATTTATTTAATATTTATTTATTCAATATTGATTACAGCTGCATGGTTTTGCATGTATACTTGTGTAGTCTTACATCTTAGTAGCTGTGTGTGTGTGTGCGCGCGCGTGTGTGTGTGTGCGCGTGTGTGTGTGTCTGTGTGTATGTGTATATATATATGTGTGTGTGTGTGTGTGTGTGTGTGTGTGTGTGTGTGTGTGTGTGTGTGTGTGTGTGTGTGTGTGTGTGTGTGTGTGTGTGTGTGTGTGTGTTTGTGTGTGTGTGTGTGTGTGTGTGTGTGTGTGTGTGTGTGTGTGTGTGTGTGTGTGTGTGTGTGTGTGTGTGTGTGTGTGTGTGTGTGTGTGTGTGTGTGTGTGTGTGTGTGTGTGTGTGTGTGTGTGTGTGTGTGTGTGTGTGTGAGTGTGTGTGTTTGGGCACATAGTGTGTGTGTGCTTGCGTGCTCGCGTGGTTGTGTGCGTTAATGTGTCCAACATACATACACACACACACACGAACGCACGCATTTTATTTATTTATTATGCTCTTTTAACATACTATAAATGTTGTTGTATTTATTATAATATAAATTAATGATGTTTCGTGTTGGGAATAAATTATTAATTGATTGCGTATAGGTTGGCGTGTGTATGTTTGTATGTGTGTGTGGGTTCGTTCGTGCGTGCGTGCGTGTGTGCGTGTATCTTGCTGCGCGCGTATATGCAATGGTATGTTTAATGTTTGTGTGTACGTATGTTCGTATGTACGTCTGTACGTATGTACGTATGCACGTTTGTATATAAGGTTGTATGTACGTATGTATGTATGAATGTATGCGTGCGTGTGTGTGTGCCTGTGTGTGTGTGAGTGTGTGTGTGTGTGTGTGTGTGTTTGTGTGTGTGTGTGCGTGCGTGCGTGCGTGCGTGCGTGCGTGCGTGCGTGCGTGCGTGTATTTCCGTGAGTGCGAATGTGTGTGTGTATGTTTGATTGCTTCGTGTATGATTGTACGCATGAGTGCATGTGAACACGTAGGGGCGGATACAAAGAGGGTAGTTCAGGAGGCCGAAAACCTTCAATTGCACCCCTGAGACTTGCGAAAAATCCACGGGCGGCCGAACAAATTCCAGATTGGGTGGATCGAGCCAGAGCTTCAGCACCACTCTGCCGTCGAATCGGAAGACAGGCGGGTGGGGGTGCTGTTGGAACATTTATAATGTCAGAACATCAAGGAGGCTCGTTACAGGGCATATTTAAAAGATCTAGGGGGCACGCCACTCTAGCGCAGGCATAGCGACGTCAAATTCCAAAGATCTAGGGGGCACATGATCCTATTCCCCCTGGATCCGCCTATGACATTTGCGTGTGAACGTATGCGTACGGACATGCGTACGGATGAACGTGCGTATGTGTATATTTGTGCAATAACCGAGGAAACGTATGTATGCATACGAGTAAATTAACGTCTTCTTAAACCTCAAGCGCCAAACGTTCAGGGATTAATCTACGACCCCACGAATAGGACGTAAGACCTATATAATTTCAAAATACCCCATATATGCCAATATTCTCACCTTTTATGGGGTAAATCAGTTGTTCGGAAAATAAAACGTAATGTGCGCGTGCTACGTAAAACGTAACTTAAAGGGATTCTTATACACATAAGCTAATATACATTCGAGGTGAACCGTATCAAAACATATTAATTTTTCATAAATACTTTCTCTGCTACTTACGTCTTGCATGTCTATGCATAATTTGGGTGTTATGTACGCAAAAAGCTGATAAACAATTGTGTTTACGCGAATCATTTTAAGCTTGTTGGATGATCTCAATAGCTGTCCCATTTATATCGATATACGGCAGAGATTCTACAAATGTTCTATGTTTCGGTAAAAATAGAACATTTGTAGAATCTCTGCCGTATATCGATATAAATGGGACAGCTATTGAGAGAGTTACTCAAGCAAAAGTTCTCGGCGTAACTATATCATCGGATTTAAGTTGGAATGCACACGTAGATGAAATAGTATCAAAGGCAAGAAAGAGAGTGTATATGATCTATCAGTTGAAACGTGCTGGTATCAACCAAAATGACTTGGTTAGAATATATGTATCTGTGATTAGACCAGTAGTTGAATATGCCTGCCCGGTATGGCACACGAACTTGCCTAAATATTTATCGGACAACATCGAGATAATTCAAAAAAGGTGTCTCAAAACTATATTTCCTGGTTGTGTGTACGAGGATATTCTGGAGATGGTAAACTTACCAACGCTGCATGATAGACGTAATGAATTGTGTAAAACGTATTTCGCTAGAATGAAGCATAGTGACCACAAACTGAATACGCTACTACCAAATATTCGAAATGTGCCGTATACACTAAGATCATTCAATGAGTTACCCGTCCCAATGGCGAACACAAATCGCTACAAAAACTCATTAATTCCATGGTGCTTAGTACACTGCCATAACACTTAATGATTTTAGTGTATGTCTCAACAGTCAATTTTAATATTTAAACTATATGATTTAATTTTAGTGTATTTAAAGTATCTTATTTTTTAATGAAAGATAGTAATGCAATGTACACGTTTTAATATAAAGCGCCTCATACTGAGTTTGTTGCGTCACGGGGCGATTTTGTGTAATTTACTTAACAGTATCTTTGGTGTTGCGTTATTTTATTTAGTACAACATGTTTTATGAGTATTGTAACATAATGTTGCGTCGTATTGTAACTTGTAACATTATGAAATGTGTGTGATTTTGGGCTTTTATGGTGAATGTATGTACAATCCAACTGAAAAGTTGCAAATAATAAATTTATTCTTATTCTTATTCTTATTCTTATGATTAATTCTGCAGCCCGAGTATAATGAATAATCATGCACGCGCAGTGACCCACACAAAGACCTGTGACGTCGCACAGATAGCTAATATGTATGATTCCGAGGTGAATTAATTCAAGCAATGGCATTGTAAATATGCAATTTGTAGACATATGTATATTGACAGCTACTTTTATAAGTGTAGGAAGCGTATGCATTGTTTATTTATCCTACTTCCCAATGCCGTCAGCCCAGTAACGTTTCGATTAAATAGAATTATAACGTCCGCCGACGCGGACGGCTGCAGTCGGTGTCAGCTGCCGCTGGGACTGTCACTGCGTCTGTCGAGCCTCTACTACAGTATCTAACCTAGCCTTAGGCAAGGGTCTCGCCTTTCTAGTTAATAAAACTGTATTGTCCAGTACTTGACATGCAGTGAGCAAAAATGCACACTAAAATATCAGTATATGCAACCATAGCAAGAGGTCGTGGATGTAATTTGTTTGCCTAAATCTGGGATTTGGGTATGTGTATCTACGGATCTTGCCTTTCCAAATTCCAGTCAGCCGTTTTTGAAAAGTCCCCGTTTCCCCACTCATTTGAACCGAAACGTAAAAATATGAGTTTCGTACGTTCACAGACTGTTTTTAGTGCCACAGGTACGATTGTTAGTAAACCTGGCTGTCATGTCATCATTCAATGTAAACGTTTTAGGTTTGTTAAAAAGTACACAATACCATGTTGCCACGGAATTTTGCGATGCACGAATTTTGGACACCACCTGATCTGCATTTTAGTATATACCAGTTTTTATTCATAAATATATATTTTTTTATTCAATAATAGATCAGATCAAGTTGCGCTGCTTCATGTGAATAGCAAATTTGATAATAATAATAGTACTCGCTAAAAACAAATTAAACATTTATTTTTGACATGTTACTTTACCGTTACTGTACACTTTTAAGAGAATAGCCCATATGCATAATTATATACAATATTAATTATTAGAGCAAGAATAAATGAAAATGTACAGTGCTGGATAAGGTCAAACTTCCAGGACGCACGACAATATTGATAATTGGAATTTCCAATAACTAGAAAGTTATCAGAAGGTCCCCTTATTGGGACCTTTGCCCTGGACCGAGGAAAAGTTTGACTTAACTTAGCGAAAATTCACTTACGTGAGTTCGAGTTATCTGGAGTGCACTGTATATGGCCAATGCATACAGGTAATTATGTAGAAGCTAATTAAAAGTTCACCAAAGTAATGGATTGGGATTTTAGTCTGACTGAATCAACATAACAATGTTCTCTTGTATTTCTTGTCCATTTAGCCAGCTGTACACTTGGTGATAAGTCCCATAATCCTATATCTAAACTGAATTAATCTGCAACTCATATTTAAATTCTGTTTCCTAAATTCAACTGTGTTTATTTGCAGGAACATTAGAAATAGCTGAGCTGATGGAAAGAGGAAATTGAAGAGCTCTACTTACTACTACATTTTTCAAACTAAAATTGCATAAAAGTGCATAACCACCTATCCTATTTTAATACAGTAAATAATTTTAGTGATGTATAATGTATTTAGACTGCATATGGAAATAGCAGCTGGATGTATGGTGCAAATAAAATGGTTTCATTATTAAATGTTTTTCGGCTTCAGTAAGTTTCTGTTATCTAAACGTTTAATTAAAACTTCACTTCAAAATGTATAGCCAGATGTACCTAGTGAAAAAGGAACATGATAGTGCCATAGTTTTTATATTCCAACAAAAACAATGCCAATCATTCAATATGACATCGGCGCGCCATCGGCGGCTTCGTGCATGGAGAGGTGGTGTTTTTTTTCTTTTAAATCAATCCGTCTGTCATGAACTATCGCTATGTTCATTCTCCGTTTATTCCATATAGTTTCCTTCATTTCTTTGCTGAATCTGTTACATAAACAGCAGCTGATCCACGTTTCATTTTTATAATTTTATCGGTCACGATTCATTCGCATGGCGGTGGCTAATCCATAAACACACATGTTGATGACGTATTTCTTGCATCTATTGACTCGGCGTAGCTAATCGAAGTCTGACGGACAGTCCCGAATATTCATGAGCATGCCTTATACGGATCATGAAGGTGGGCCCAAAGTAGAAACTCCGCGTACGCGAAGTTATTTGTTGCGATATATTGTCAGGGTCATTAGTGAAAAAAACAAAATTCTAATTAAATAAAGGCATAGAATTACATGAAGTAACCATATTAACAGGATTACCTAATAATTGAGCACATTACAAGGAGATTAATATTCTCAAAGAATCCCTTTAACAATCGCAAGAAACACACCCGCTCGCGGCAAATACTTTGGGAAAACGGCCCATTCGTCATGGACTTGGCAGCATGAAGCATAGGCGTTGATCTAGTAACCCTCATGTCAATATCATTGCAGTACGATTATTATTTGACGATTCTACACTATCACGACTAGGGCCTATCGATGGACGTGAACTTCATATTCTCTCCGAACTTCGTTATTTTGAACAAACAACGAGTATCTTCAAGCACGGTTTGGTCTTCGTGTAACGATGGTGTGTGTTTTCTAACATATGGTAAATATCACTAACACGACTGTCAACTACCAAGGCATTCCGTCAGGTGACGGGTTATTACGGATAAAACGGCATCCAATTGTGAATACCCTACGTACAGGTTTGTTGTCGTCATTTCACAACATGCAAGTGTACAATTTTACAGACGGCGTAATATGTGTATCTAAGTTGTAACTTAACAGGACATGGAACACCCAAAGACGCTTACAGTAAGTGACATTTTACAAACCAATTTGCTTGTCTCGCAGTCCGTCTCTGCCTGATCAGTGACACGTTTACGTAACATGGAACAATAGTATAAACCAAGCGTAACGTTGCGAACAACTGGTCTAAGCTAAGTAATAAAATTATTACCTTTTGGTGGAATATCACTCTGGTGTAACATGGTGAGGGACAAAATGCCACACTGCGCTAAATGGGCAATTTTTCACCGCGTCACACTTATCGTTGAAACTGAACAACGGCTACATCGAAACTTAATAGCGGCTAAATATGAGATATATTAAAGTGATTAACTATATCTTAAGTGCGGTACATTCTGGGCTTCGAAATTATAACTGAAACTGTCTGTTATCAGGAATATCTGGATAACACTCGGCCTTAAGTATACACCAGCAAACCCGTCCGTTGTTTGGACGAAGGTTCCTTAATACTGTAGTTGTGTGGTGTCACTGGTGTACTACCGGGGTAATAGTTACCACTAATAGTTTGGGTTTTAGTAAATTCACCAAGAACAAAGTGCTAGGGGTACTGAGCAAACTAAATTCGATCAAGGGGACTGGTCTGGATCAATTGTTATATAGATTTATTAAAGATAGTTTCAAACTCATTGCGTCTCCTTTGACGCATACATTAAATTTCCCTTTATCAACCTCGAAATTCCAGACGATCTTAAATCAGAAACGGTGATGCACATTTACAAAACAAAATAGTAAATTTACGTGAATATGACGTCACGCCGGGTTCGCGTAAGACGGAGTCGGTGTCAGTCAATGTAGTTTATGCACTGCAGTCTGGGTGAGTCTGATGTAGTTTGGTCTGGTCGGATCGGGTGAAATGTGACAGTATATCCTCACCTTATCGTTGCGAACAATTTATCTAAATTAATAATGTTATCCGTAACATTTTGGCGGTACACATATGTTTCTGGAAATGGTAGATTAATTTCAAGCTGTGTTATGTCACGTGATATTTTTATGTGAATAACATGGCTCATCGCTATTAACCTGGTGATATTGGTGATAAATGTAACAATATTAAACTTTTGGTGAGATTCACAACTGTTTAGTATGAAACAATATTGACGAAACTCTAAATGTTGGTCCATGAGCGGGTGAATCAATTTCTTTAACTCACAGAATAACGTTCTGAACCAGGGTGTAAAGAATCCACGTATCCAAAAACGAAAACGCGAAAACACAGTGCCTTGGCTGGTGAAAACGCTATAGATAATTAACACGTATATGTAATTCTGAGCATACGTCTTGAACATTTTGCATATTTGGGATAATTCCTGAATGTACAAGTATTTACAGAAATTGATGCTTAATTCAAGTAGCCCATATAGAGCCTATGTGTGTTTCTGCTGTGCACGTGCTCACAAAGTGATTTAGTTGTAACCTTGGCTCAGACAGGAATGTTGGCAACTGCGTGCGTTGTAGCAACAATTCACATATTCCACTAAGTAGGTTTTTAGAAATGAGTATCCATAGCCCTATATATTTACCTATCTGAAGGCCAGTTGCCAGATGCCGTCCACTTGAAACGACGACGCCATATCACAAAGAAAGTCGATAACTTAAGAGAAAATATGCAATAACACAATGTGTGCGTTATTAGTTTATTAGTTCCATGTCTATTAAAAGGACTTCAGCAAGATTACCTACTCGCACGCCAATGGTCGACGTATGATTTATGTCGGGGTGTTTACGAGGGTACATTTACATTAGTGCTAAAAGCGCCGCAGTATTATAAGTTACCGCGATGGTGGATGAATTTAGGAGCTGCTGCGTCTACACCAACTTGTACAGACACGAGATTGTGTGAGGTCTATGGACAATTAAATGCTTTACGAGCGAACATGGCAAATAGTCACCGAATGAGGCATTGATCAAATGCACGCAAGGAACTGACGCCAAAACACGACGTATAATGTATAATGTGACACAATATGTCTTAATGCATATATCGTCGAAATGGTACACATGTGTTTTCAATTCTTGGAATGAATTAATTATGACAATAACTATCTGGTATGGTCAGGGATCCAGAGCGTCAAAAGGGTATTATTTTAGGATGGAACGGACACCGCTTCCTACACTTTGCAGGCATCATATTTGTTTTAATAGGATGTGTCAGGATGAAGAATCAGAAGGCCTGCTCGGCCGTCTCGATTGCAAACACACCAAAATATTGGTTTGAACATACGTACCCATAAAATATTTGTTTCATAACTGCATCAAAAGTGAATCAAACAAACTGATGACATGTCTGTAAAGAGATTCATACATGATCTGTCGTATGGTGACGTCATAATTGAGCAAAGATGACATTGAGAGGTCCAAAGATGGTAATTTTGGTACAGAATAACCAAAATATCGCAAATTTGGAAAATTGAGATGTATGTAAGTGTATAAATTTGTAAAAAATATCTGACATGTGGATAACTTATTACATGGGATCATATGGTGTGCTTATGGCAATTGTTGGGGAACAATGGGGCAACCATGAGCAAAACATTGGTAGAAATGGTATGGTTAACCAAAGCGGATCATATCAAAATTATACCAATGCCAAAGACAGAATGATCCTTACATTTGTGAAATGTAAGGATGTAATTCAAGAGTACAGTTCAATCCATTTTTTGGCACAATTTTGCATCCTTTGGCAGAACATGGAACATAATAGTTTTCCCATTGTCGGTCACCTATCCTGGTATGTTGCAGTCCAAAAAACAACAACTGTTTTTTATTTTATTTATTGAATCTTCGATTTAATTTTGCATCACTACCACCAAGAAACGTGGCCAGCAGTACTGTGTCACAACATGTGATCAGGCTATAGATGAAATTACCCTCGGTCTTCAAAAGAAGAAACCAGACAAACATGAGCATATGATATTGCGCATGGGTGGCTTCCATATATCGAAATACTTCCTGGGAGCTCTTGGTTGCCTTTCAAGTTATCTGGTATCGAAACAGTCGTCGTCAAAGCTAAGGTGTTTCGAGCCGGAACCATGAACAAGCTGATGTTTGGTCAGGACAATTACGGCATGGTTAAATGTCATAGTCTGTTGCTATCCACAATGGTGAAGTTGTCCTGGGAATCATTTGAATCATGGACCCTGGAAGAACCATGGTCAATCTAGACGTGATTGCAGCGCTATCTGGAGCTACTGAAAAGCTAGCATATGCAGTAGCACACAGGTGGTATCGCTTGGGTACGATGTGGAATTGTTGTTGTTCGTCGACAAAACGTTCTGCACCTCTCAAACAGCTAAGCTGTGGCCTACGTGCATCGACATGGTCTTCATTCTTAGCGAGAGAACCAGGGTTCGAATCTTGTGCGGCGGTATCGAACCTTGGGCAAGTTCGTTCACTATACGTTGATCCAGTTCACTCAGCTGTATAAATGAGTACAAACAGTGGTGGATATTTGTGTACGAATAGTCTTCGCGCATTAATTGCAGCGTGGCTGGATGCTTCCCAGAGAAGTCGAGAGGGTGTTCGATTGAACAGGTCTGCCAGGGAGTAAAGTGTAAGGCGCTTTGAGCAGTCCTCAGGACTGGATACGGCGCTATATAAGAACTTACATTTACCTTTTATCTGGCCGCTATGAGGAATCTGCCACCAGACGTAGATGAAGAATTCCAACGTGGACATTTTAGTGTGCGGGTGACTAGCGGTAAGTTCAATGCAGTTTGGACCGACGTGGCTTTAAAAAAACTACAATCGTGAAGAAAAGACACAACTGTTCAAAGGTGTCACTCAACAAACATCTACCAGATAGAAATGCCTTAGAGCACTTCCAGCACTCATTGCAATATCTGAGCAGACAAAAGCAATGGTCCACGTTCAGAAGGGCACCAAACCGTCAACGAACACTAAAGCCAACAAAGACCGATCCAATGTGAACACGATGAAAAGTCTACTTAAGCAAGAGATGATTAATCCATCCAGCTGTTCCTCGCCAGATCTACTCAACATCGTAACTGGAGAGAAATGTCAGTCCCTGGATCTGCTTGAAGCTAAATCGAAAGGATTAGCAGCACTGGGAAGAGCTGAGAAAAATCGAAGTCCTCAAATTGAACTAGTTCACCTCCAAACGTTTGAGCAGAAAGGCAAAACGAACGTAAAGTCTCAGCAGACAAGAATATACCAAGAAGAAAGTAACGTCTTGCGGAGCTTATGCTTCATCCAAGAAAAGGACACGGACGCATTCGCATGTGAGTGGACAGAGTATCCTGCGTCACTCTTCGAGCCAAATCAAGACATGCCATTTGGCTATGTCATGAGGAAAGGAAACAAAGCAGATTACGTGGCTGTCATGAAGGACCAGCTCAGAGATTGTTGGGTTGAGGAAGACCTTCTGCCTGCCATGGACGAATATGTGCTGTTAATTTTATATGCTATGGCATTCATACACCATATCCAAGACATCGGATGCAAAATATTTGCAGACATGTAAGCAAGGTATCTGAAGAAATTACTCTCATCAATCCCTGCACGCTGTACCTGTATCAATAAGGTCGGAGACAGGCACGACATTGACCCATCAAAGAACTTGAAGGTTGATGAACGAATCCAACAAACTCAGCAATCAAGCGGTACTTATGAAGTCAAAGACAACTTGCCTATCCCACCATGGAAGGCATTTATTGAAGGCGTTCTCACAATGCTGTAATACTCCCCTCGTGTATGACCACTGCTTCGCTAAAGGTATTTCGGCCGGATAACAAGGGTAGCTGCTTTTTAGGTGACAGCTAGTCAGCGTACTCCTAGTAGCCACCTGATTACAATGGAAAGCAGTTCAGAACCCTCTAAAGTGGGCAACCGATTTTATAGGCTGTTGGTGTTGGACTGCGGGGGGAGAGTAGAGATGGGAGCAAATATTTAAATATATTAATTATGGGGGAGGGTAGGTGGAGAAAATATGGTTATGGGAAAGGGGGAATGGAGAAACATGACATTGAATTATGGGGGAGGGGAGATGGCCAATAGGCTTGCCACTAGGTCCTAATGCAATTATTGCCAGATTGGTACATTTAACAAAACAAGTTCCTCCTTACTTCAAACTTGTAGCCTCCCCGTCTGTTCGGGGGGTGTTTCAGGATGGAGGCGACAGCTGCCTCCAACTCACATTCTTCCATGTTCAGGTGAATTTTGCGACATGCTCCTGCAAGCACACAGATTTACAGCCAATTTTATGATAGATTCAAAATAATGTTTTTGATGCAATTAAAAAAATACTGGGTGGGGGCTCAAACATACAGTCCCCCTTCCGATGCCTATGCTTGCAGTTCTTTTAGTTTGTAATTGTTATGGATATTGTTCCATATATTGAATGATATGCCTCCGTACTTCTAAACTGTTGAGAGTGTGTAAAAAGATGACTTCGTTTAAGTCTTCAATTTCAACACTACCCTCCCCCGTCTTCCTAGGTCACCAGTGGTGCCAATACAGTGGGGAAGATGCAGTTAAGGAGAAGGAGAAGGTGAAGTGACGGCGGCGCAGCGGCGAAACACTTTTAAGAGCACCTCCCCCTATCTCCGCGACAGGCGGTGTTGTGCTGAAGAAGTTGCTCAGCCCACCCAATATGAATTTAGTTCGGCCAGCAGGGCTTTTTGGCCTTGCGTCAGCGGGGGTGCAATTGGATGTTTTGCCACCCCCCCCCCCAGATTCCCCTCTCTGGTACTGACCCTGTGTCCTGTCGACTCTTTCTGTGTACATTCGCGTCTTTGGTCTATTGCATAACCCATCACCAACGAATTGGCGATTGACTCGAAAAAAAATAAAACAAAGACAGTTATTTCGTGTTGTTTACATACAGAGTGACGTGTTTGCTTTGCGAATAAAAGAAGAGATACGGAAATAGTAAATAAAATGGTTAGTGACTCGTCACTAGATGGCGCAACTGTGATCAGATTTAAAACCAATATAAGAGTACATCAATTTCACTGTCCTTCACGTTCTCTACGAAACTACATCACTTTTAGAGTTTCCAGTAGCAGAATCAATATAAGAAAACACTGTGTTTTTAATAAATGTATGACTACTTTCAATACATTGTATTTAAGTGATCCAACTTTTGATATATTTTCAGGAGCTGAAACATTTAGATCCGCAATTCAAAAACATTTCTATGTATAACGGATGTTTGTCTGATATATTTGATGTGTTTTTATGTCATTGTTCTTATTGTTTTTATTATGCTATTATTGTGTTATTATTTATGTGTTGTTTCAGTTATCAGTCCTGTCACTGGGTCCACTGGACCTATTGGAATCTGAATAAATACAATACAGTACAATAGCGTGCTGCATAAGCAATAAAAGTTGATAAAGCGCACCTAAATTAACCATAAATAAATTATACCAACAAATATTACATTTAGTTGACATGAAGCTAGCAATATTTACGGCCCTAATATAAATACTACTAAATAAGTTGCCACTTTCGTCTACGGCCATATCACGTTGAAAACACCGGTTCTCGTCCGGTCACCGAAGTTAAGCAACGTCGAGCCTGGTTAGTAATTTGAATGGGTGACCGCCTGGGAATACCGGGTGCTGCAAGCATAGGCATCGGAAGGGCGTTGAGTGTTTGAGCCCCACCCAATAGTTTGTGAATTGTATAGAAGTTTTTGATGAGCGTCTTCCGAGTTGCCGCGAAAACGTTTTGACAGCAAAGAATTCCAACAACACTAGACGTCGCATGACTACGTGCATTACGGAAGACGACAATTTCCGTAGTTTTATTTAATTAACTAGTTAGTTAATTGATTGATTAGGTTATTAATTACTTAATGAAATACTAAAACGTCGCATGACTACATGCATTACGGAAGATGACAATTTCCGTAGTTTGCTTTAATTAAATATTTAGTTAGTCAATTGATAAAATGATTAATTAATTAATTAATTACATGCTAATTTTAGCTATTCGTTACCAAGGTGTCATCGTTTTGAGTGGCAAAAATTAAAATGGTAGAAAAGAAAAGCCTACAGCACCCGGTATTGCCAGGCGGTCACCCACCCAAGCACTAACCGGGCTCGACGCTGCGTAACTTCGGTGATGGGACGAGAACCAGTGTTTTCAAAGTGATATTGCCGTAGACGAAAATAGCTCCTTATTTAATCGTATTTATATTACGGCAGTAAATGTTGCTACCTTCATATCAACTAAATGTAATATTTATTGATAAAACATTTTATATGATTAATTATGGGGCGCTTTATCAACCTTTATTGCTTATTCAGCACATTATGTACTCTTATACTGCTTTTAAATCCGATCACAGTAGCGCCATCTACTGAGGAGTCACTAATCATTCTATAATCTACTTACACGTTCTGTAATTTATCTTTATTTTATTCGCCAAGAAAATTCGTAACTGCATGTAATCGACACGAAATAACTGTCTTTGTTTTTTTTCTCTCGAGTAAATCGCCAATTTGTGGGCGAGAGATCATGCAATGGACCAAAGAAGCGTATGGTCACAGAAAGAGGCGATAGAACACAGGCTCGGTACCAGAGAGGGTAGTCTAGGGATGTGGCAAAACTTTCAATTGCACCCCTCGCTGACGCTAGTCCAAAAAGCCCTGCCGGCCGAACGAAATTCATAGCAACCTCTTCATCACGACTCCACCTGTCGCGGAGGCGGTTGAGGTGCTCTTAAAAATGTTTCGCCGCCGCGCCGCCATCACTTCACCTTCTCCGGGGAGGGGGGGGGGGGGGTACTGTTGATTTTTTTGGCGGCGGTGTTCACACATTCAACAGGGCTAGGGGATATGCCACTGTAACGGATGCATAGCGCGGCTACGTTCAAAGGGTCTAGGGAGGCACGTGCCGCCTGGCCCCTCGTACACGCCTATGGGACATCGGCGCATTATACATGCCCTAAAATTAAAGTATAATGTAGAATAATTATATATGTATCGTGATGTCTTGGTAGAGGTATGTATATATTAATTATGTGAGAATATTATTCACTTGTGTGGACCAGCCAAGGTAAAAGAATTCCATTTGAGGGGAAAAGTTCCGCAAGTAGTGAGGGGGGCTTTCCAATACGTCACGGTGGTGAGAGCAGGAGCACCCATGGAGATATTCTAAGATGCGCCTCAGGTATGTATTTGTATGTGTGTGTGTTGAATTACTATTGCATGTATTGTGGAATTGAACGAAAGAGCATATATCAAAGTTTAAAAACTGTTGGAAGTTGGGTAACGTGTATGATGGGGGGGGGGGGGGGGGGGGGTAATTAAAGGAGTAATGGACGTAGCGTAAGTGTGCTGTGTGTGTGAAAGAATGATTCCTAACGTGTATAAGTAATAACCAACAAAACAACAAATTGCAAACTTGAACACGGTTTTAATTATCGGCAAAGTCATCATCTTCAGTGTCAGTGTCACATGACCAGGTCTCACAGTCGCCGGTGTCAACGGGGACAACATCCGGATCATACCATGGGGATGGTGGATCGTAGAGCGGTCGTGTGGCCAGTAGTTGACGCATGACGGGACGAAAGTAGAAGTCGTGCTCATCAAGTAGTTCTTCTTCCCTGGAACATATATCGAAACTTTCAAAACGCACTGTTTGAATGAAACGTTAAAGCATAATATATATATATATATATATATATATATATATATATATATATATATATATATATATATATATATATATATATATATATATATATATATATGTATACAGGAGACCTATTGAAAACACATATTTTGACCCATTTCGTCTGTACGAGGTACAGTCGGTTGGAATACAGTAGTGATGTAACAAGACACCACGCTACTAGGCGACACGATAAGAGGGCAGGCTAGGGCAAAAGACGGGTAGAGATAAGGAAGGACTATGGTACAAGATGTAAATGACATCGTGGACAATGAGCATCCTGTGAAGTAGGTCATGTATTAGTATAATTAGTATTATTAATAGTAGTTATATAATGATTAACACTTACGTGTACTCTGAGACAGTACTGCTGTTGCTGTCGCTGCTGATAATGGATGTATCATCGTCTTCATTGCTATAAAAGATGATATAGACAACTGTTAGGTGTGATGAATGAATTGAGGGTAATTAAGCGTATGAAAGGCTAATGAAATGGAAAGAAGAGGTGATGAGGTAACTATGTACCTGAACGTGTAACATGAATGATATCAGGCGATGAGAATATGACAGAACTATCGGTTAAACATTCACGTCACAGGTAGGTTAACGTCTAAGAACACTGTGTAATTATCCAAATGACGTGAGTGCCTAGTCGTGTAAAACGAATGACATAAAGCAAAGACAGAAATATATATATCTATATACTTTATATTGCATCACAGGATGCATCACGTTGGCGCCATTGTTCGCGCATTTCATCCCATGGAATGTAACAAACCATTGTTGTAGTGTGTACGGAATGATTTGAATGTAACAAACGAACGATATACATTGTATTATTGATATGCAGACACATTGTATAGAAAGTTGTAAAGTACAGCACGGAGTATCATGACATATATAACAGCTAGCAATTACCGAGTACCCCTAACCCGAGCGTCGTCCAAGTATCAGGAAGATAACAATGCGTGAGCGCGGCTTATCAGAAAACAGACGACAATTACAGAGGACAGATTATTGGGAGACGACTAGGCAACGAGAAGATAAGAACTCTGTGTGTGTGTGTGTGTGAGTGTGTGTGTGTGTGTGTGTGTGTGTGTGTGTGTGTGTGTGTGTGTGTGTGTGTGTGTGTGTGAGTGTGTGTGTGTGTGTGTGTGAGTGTGTGTGTGTGTGTGAGTGTGTGAGTGTGTGTGTGTGTGTGTGTGTGAGTGTGTGTGTGTGTGTGTGTGTGTGTGTGTGTGTGTGTGTGTGTGTGTGTGTGTGTGTGTGTGTGTGTGTGTGTGTGTGTGTGTGTGTGTGTGTGTGTGTGTGTGTGTGTGTGTGTGTGTGTGTGTGTGTGTGTGTGTGTGTGTGTGTGTGTGTGTGTGTGTGTGCGGTCAGTGCTAACGTTAGACAGTGTCAACATATGGTGAATATGGATGTACAATTTAAAGGCGCTGGACATTACCTCTCAAACTTCTTCCCGTGTGATATTTACATATGGGGCGAACATTTCTGTTGCGCGGAGGCAGCGTATTAATATAAGAAAGCCAGGCACTTTGATCATGTAATCACAGCAAGAAAGATTCAGACTGCACGCAGTGGATTACAGGCGAAATATCTCAGTAAACGTATAACATGGAAAACGGAATTAACAACCACATGGCTAGCATAATGTACGCCAGTGAAATTATGTGACTCTCAACTGCGCAAACGTTTGTTGAAGACAGGTAACGCACGTCTAGTTGAAAAACTTCCTAGTGCAGAAGGATATTGGAGAAAGAGTTCAAGGCGTGGCAAAGTAGGTAAGAATATACTCGGCGTTATTCTCATACAGTTGAGGAACTTTATTATAAAAAGGTACATGCAGTGCTCTATAAACGGACGGTTTACGTAAGGCGCTCATTAAAAACAGAAAGACGCTCTGTAAAAACAGTCGAGCGAGTGTGAGAGATAAGTCTCGCGCCTAGGGAGTATCTTATCGCTAACGCCCATGAACTAAGAGCGCGGGACTCCATTGTCTAGTCTGTCACGTGTTCGATGCTTGGAGCGGCTGTTTGCGTATATAAACCTAGCCTAAGCCCAGTAGGATATAACACTATCTGGTTCTCTGTCGATCGAACAACTTCACGCCGACTCCTGAACAACCAACAAGATGGCGACCGCTAACTACAAGGCAAGCCCCGAGGAGATTGAGCTGACAGGACTCGAAACAGTGTGTGATGGCTCTTATGCATTTTATCGCCCACTATCACTCGCAACATGCGTTCTGTCTCCTAAATACACATGTTACCCAGCGCATCGAAGTGAAAGGAAACCATAGTGTAAGTGCATGTCCAGTCCATGGGCGACAAAATGGGGTCCTGTATACAAATACGCTATGGGAAACCTGTTGAGCGATCGTAAAGGAACTGAACTGTGGACTACGGGATTTGACCGAGTAGTCCAGCGGGCGTTAGGAAGATTTCAGCGACGCTGAAAACCGACGAAGATCGTTACCAGGCATTGAGTATCTTACGTGCCAAACAGGTTAGGGTGACTATAAGGAAGTCATCAAAATCAGGTTACGTAAATTACTCCGGGACGGCACTGGAAGTTATCAAACCGTAAGTCTTGTCTGTCCGTGCAACAAGGCGGCGCTACTGTGTGTGTTGTCACCGGAAGTGATGATGTAATTCCATATGTCATTGTGTAGTCGTCGTTCGAATGCGTGTCCACCTGGCTGGACGACACGCAGGAAGCGATGGTGAAGTCTACACCAGCCGATGAATATCGCGTGGGATCCAACACTGTCAAAAGATGTCTGAGTTACCCGAATATCACCGATGACGAGGCAAGTGGTAATGTGTGTGGGACATGTATGTGGTCTAGCGGAGACGAAGCCTGTAGTGAATTACAGGAGATTATGTCGAAGGTGAATGTCATTCAAAAGCGCGCTGAGGAAATGATGGACCACGATATCGTTATCACAACTATAACCGACGCCTGTGTGCGCTACCTATCCAACGGACGGTGTCGCAGGTTTGAGGACGATCACGAAGATATGTACAGGATGGGCCGTCACATGATCTTTCAGAGTTTGAAGTGGGCAGTTCACGTTGGTCGCGTGAGACTATACCACGAGTGCCTGCGCACTCGTGGTATATGGCTGCTGGATGAAAATGTTGATGACGATTACAAAAAAAACAAAGTGGCACGTGTATTCACCGTGTATTGTTGTTGTTGTTGTGCTTGACAGTCCGATGGTTAGGACGAATCAGAGATGTCTACAAGGAGGAGGAGGAGACGTAAGCGCCAAAGAAAAATGTCCCGCGTCTATCACGTGTCCGAATCCTGATATCATTACGCCGCATGCTCTTGACCAGACTGCATGAGCAGCAGCAGCATACAGCAACTCCCCCTACATATGACATGCAATGACGATGAGACCGACGACAGTGCTCCAATATCGGAGTACTCAGCCCTCTGGAGCGACATGTCCACACTCGCTCTAAGCCCCGATGGACATATCATTTGGGCCAGTTCCCTTGATTGTATGGCGTTGGGTTATGCAGCGCCCTTCGAATGCATGCGTAGGGGCGGATTTCCACAAAGAGGAAATCCGCCCCTACGTTAGTTGGGGTTAGAGGCGCCTCGAGTTGTCACACATAGCCACAAATATCAGTATATTAGTTGCGTATCATTATTGATATTATAGTTGTCGATTTGAATATTGTAATTGTTAGTATCGTAGAATGATAATAAATATACATGTAATCCCGTTCTCCTTCGTCCGTTGTTCTTTCACGTTGAAGAGTGACTTTGCGGTATATGCTTTTCACTGTGTGCAAACACACACACACACACACACACACACACACACACACACACACACACACACACACACACACACACACACACACACACACACACACACACACACAGTAATTTAGGAGTAATGAGAGGTTCAAAGGCGCGCACGTGTGCACTATATATTTCTCTGAGTTCACACGCCTAATTGAGACTTAAGATTCACATACAACAGAGTATAGGCATCGGTTTATATGTAGCCACGCCCCCTCTGTCCACACGCTGACATCTCTCCACCATCGTCATCTGTTGACACCTCTACCCAATCGTGCATACATTGGTTTCTACGTAGCCACGCCCCCTCTGTCCACACGCTGATATCTATCCACCCTCGTCACCTGCTGACACTTCTATACACGCTTACATATCCAGCACGATGAAGAGGCATGTTTGTTGCCACTGCGCCATCTTCCTCGATACATACGACGAATTACAACGTCACATAGAGCTGACTCGTTCATCACCGTTGATCCAGTCCCCACAAGGTGACGATCATGCCTACAGCAAACCGACGTCACGAGTGGCGCCATCTGACGAAACACCGACAGGCACTACGCAAGGCTGTCAAGTATGTGCAAGAGAATTCACGACACGCTACAACTTGATACTTCACATGAGGATGGTTTGCGGCAGAACACCATGTGTCGAATCACAGAAAAGCGCTACACACCGCTGTGAGAGTTGTGCACATGAATTCACGAGACGTGACAACTTGTTACGTCATTTCAAGACACTATGTAGCAGACGTGAAGAGGTCATCGACCCACCCCTACCCAGACGCGAAGAGCGACCACGTGTTAGCGACGACGTCGACAACGATCCCATACGTCCTCCGCCACGACTCCCCTTCGACGACAAGCTGTGTAGGGAACGTCGAGACATCGTTCGAGACCACTGGTCGGCTATCCGAACCCACGTGACCAGAGGACTTGTTCAATCCAGGTACAATTACAGAGTGTCGAAACCTGACACACCTGTTCTAGAACCGACACTGAAAAGCATGTTCCGCGAACAGACGCACGCTTTCAAGATTAACCTTAGTTATGGTTTCGTGTTGAGGAACAAGATCACTAACCGATACAGATATTATCATTCGTCCTGAAACTGTTGTGGGCGTTACCTGGATGAACCGTGTCTGATTACCAACACCGAAGACTTTGACACATCTCTGAAGCGTGGCTGATCAATCAACATCCGGACAGTCAATGGGTATGCGAGGTGGTCACGAACGTGACATTCTTCATCAAACGTATCGTAGACCATCCGATAGGATGTGTGGACATCACACTTAAGAGGTACGTCAAAAAGAATATGGCCGTCATCGGACTGGAAAGAGAACCCAACAACTCGAAGAGGTACACCGACAATCTGTGTCTCTTCCGCTGTCTGGCTCTACATCGTGGATGTGACCGACGTCAAATGGAACCCACTGTGAAGGTACTCTACGAGAAGTACGATCGAGACGGAGTGGCTATGAAAGACTTTGACGACGTGACGATGGACGACCACTATGGCGTCGAGACCACCTTTGAGACCAACCTGTGCGTCTACACACTCGTCGAACCGGAGGAAGAAGGTGGAAAGACGACTGCCGGACTCGTGCGTCGTTCGTTGTATCACTATCCCAACACGTTGTACGTCAATCTCCATGAGACACACTTTTCCTACATACAAGACGTGAACATATACTGTCACTCGTATCTATATAGGAAGTGTGGTGACTCGTTATAGAAATACGTATTCAAACTGGAGAGGTACGAGCGCACATGTACGGGAGGCGTGCGAAAGATCTATCCCGGCGGAGTCTACCATCCGTCGCCGACAGACTTCCAGCGTTTGGACAACGAATACATTCGTGTTCTTCCCGAGTGGTTGCGCTACTATCCCTATCGTGACACCTTCGACTTCGAGTCCTGGTTCGATGCGTCACAGCTTCCATCGGACAGTACCAAGATCCACTGAGTGGCACGTCTCGTACAGTTGAATGTGTCTCTGGCAAGTAACGTTCCCGGATTCGAACAAGTGCGATGTCTTATCACAGATGGTGATAGCAACAAGTTGGTGTCCGACATTCAATCCATAAGCTATGCTTCCCTTGAAGCCATCAAGGACGATTACGAGAGCATGTTTCACCAACTCGCGGAAGAGAAGGCGAGCTGGGACGAGGAAGAGGCACAGGCGGCGGACAAAGAGCCACAGCGACAACCGACCAATCCCTACAAATGGGTCAATTGCATGGTTGGCTTCATCAGTTGCCTGTCATCGGATTAAACTCGGGCAGGTACGATCTGAACGTCGTCAAACAATTCGTGGTACCCTACTTCCTGTCCACACCGAAAGAAAGATAGGAGGAGGAGGAGGAAGAGGAGGAAGAAGACAGGGAGGAGGATATCGAAGCGTTTCATGTGATCAAACGCGGCAACATGTTTATATGTCTATCGACGGATGACCTAAAATGTCTCGATATGACTCATTATATCGCCCCGGGATTATCGTACGATAAGTACCTGAAAGCGTCCGGTTGTGAGGTCATGAAAGGTCAATTCCCGTACGAATCCATGGACAGCTTGGAGCGACTTGACGACACCGCTCTGTCTCCCAAAGAGGCCTTCTTCAGTCGACTGTAGAACGAAGGTATATCCGATAAGGACTACACCCGTTGTCAAGAGGCGTGGCGAGACAACGACATGAAGACTTTGCGGGACTTTCTCGTCTGGTACAACAATAGGGACGCCGTGCCCTTCTTGGAGGCCATCGCGAAGCAGTTTGCCTTCTACCAGCAACGCGGTCTCGACATGTTCAAACAAGGCATCAGCATACCCGGTTTGACCTTGACCAACCTGTTCAACTATGTGCCGGAGAAGACCTTCTTTACGCTCTTCAACGAGACGAACAAGGATGTACATCAGTTGGTAAGATATAACATCGTCGGAGGGACATCACTCGTCTTCACCACACATCACGAGAAAAGGGTCACGAAGACATGTCGGAACGACTACGGTGATGCAGCGGCTCGAACATGTCAGTCCATAGTTGGCTATGACGCAAATGCACTCTACCGCTGGTCCATATCGCAAGACATGCATCGGGATGGTACACGCGACGACGGAAAGAGAAGGAGTTCCGATCCGAAGCGGCACAGCCCACCGAACAGATGGCCACCGAATGGCTGACATGGGAGTCCGAAAGCACGAGACGCGCCATACGTCACCAGTCCAACGGACGAGAGAAGCAGATCGGCAAACTGCTCGTGGACGGTTGGTGCAGCGAAACAACGATTGCCTATCAATATAAATTTCACGGATGCTTCTACCACGGCTGTGCGTGCACCGGTCGTGAGGTAAACGAGGTAAACGAGAAACCCTTGGCTTAAATACTCGCCGAAACGCGAAAGAACACGTTCTTCGTCACTTTGTCAGGGTCGTCGAGCTGTGGGAATGCGAATGGAAAGTCACGAGACGCGATCCGTGCGTGAAACTGTTTCTGGACGCCACTTTTCCCCACCGCGTGCGATGGAAGATGACGTCACAACAGATCCTTACAGGCGTACGCAACAGCACCGTGTGCGGAATGACAATTCAGTGCGACAATCGTGTACCGGAGGTATTGCGCGCGCAATTTGCCGAGATGCAGCGCATCTTCAAGAACATTCACATAACCCGAGATGACCTCGGACCGTTCATGCGTCGATACGCCCAAGAACACGGCATCATGGCAACGCCGCGTCGCATGCTCGTAAAAAATTATCGTGGAGATAAGATCTTGCTCGCCACACCTCTCATGCGATGGTACCTCGAGCACAGACTCGAGGTGACACACGTCTACCAGGTCATCGAGTACACACCGGTCGCCTGCTTCCGACGATTCGGCGAGGCATTGTCCGCTGCACGTCTCGAGGGAGACGTCTACCCCGACAAGGCCATGATCGTGGACACCAACAAACTTATGGGGTATTCTTCTTATGGGAAATTTGTCACTAACGTCGATAAGCACCGCAATGTCGCCTACTATACGGGGAAGCGGGCATCGATCATGATCAACGATCGCCGCTTTCGACAGCTCGACGTCGTCACCGACGATGCGTACGAGAACGAAATGCGCAAGAGCAGCGTCAAATACGCCTTGACCACGCACGTGGGCTTCTTCTTGTTGCAGTGGGCCAAACTGCGCATGTTGGAGTTCTTCTACGATTGCATAGTCAAGTACGTGGAACGTCCGTTGTTCGAGTACTGTGATAACGATACGGACAACGCTTACTTAGGTCTGGCTGGAGAGTCCGTCGACGACCTCGTGACCCCGGCTCTACGCGAACACAAATTTCGTCACCGCACCGAATGGCTATCGCCCGAATGTACATGTGCTGTCGACTGGCCGGACGTCCGTGGAGCGGCACCGAGACGTGTTGCAAGGCGCGCAAAGCATACGACAAGAGAACACCAGGACTCTTCAATGTCGAATGGTCCGGCGATTGTTTCCTTGGTCTGTGCAGCAAGACCTACTATATTGTTCGGGTCCCGTCGACAAATACAGCACCAAGGGTCTGAACAAACGACTCAGCACAATCGACAAGCAGGCGTTCTTGGACGTGTTTAACAGTCGACGGAGCTGCAGCGGAAAGAACGGCGGGTTCCGAGTGAATCACTCGTCCGTGCTGACGTACGTCCAGGAACGTGCGGCTTTGACCTACTTCTACGCCAAGCGTGTGGTCCACAAGGACGGATTTACCACGGGACCGGTGGACGAGTAATGATCGATTGCCGTGGAAGTCTACACCGAAACACTGCTGACACAAACACGTATCGCGGCCCTACGTCTGTTGGGCTTAGAGGCGCCTCTAGCTGTCACGCGGTTAGTAGGCAGAAAATAGACCAAAAAGGATCAGACTATTTAGACAGGTGACAGGCAATCGATCGTCATAGAACACCATGTCACGGACGCGAGCGGTCGTAGGAGTAGCGCTAGTAGGAGCAGTCGGGGTGTACCTGTACGTCTTGTACGTCTTGTTGTGCGTACTCTTTTGCTCCTCGTGTGGTGGATGTATCGTCGTATTGAACGATCAACGCGACATTGTCGAACGTGACCCCCTACTAGAACACGACGTCATGGATACGCGATGGAAAAATCCCTTCACCTGCATCGTCGCGGGTCCGACGGTGTGTGAACAGCACGTTCGAGACGCACATGCTACTTCACGCCGTAACGATGATAGATCAGCCTCCCGAGAATATCACGTGGTGTTACGGACAATGGCAGAGCGCTTACGCCGCTGTCAACAATGGCTTGGTACAGTTCGAGGAAGGGTTTCCAAGGGGCCGCGCGTTCGATGCATCGACGCGAAACCTCTTACGTTTGTGAACAGCTACATATATTACTAACTACTTGAATCTTAATATGAGATACATACATAAGTATGACTTTTATGTTGACTTGCAGACTTAAGCGACGTCATTTTCCCCCACATAGACAACAGTTCAGAGGTACGGTGGCATATCATTAAATATATGAAACATATTAACATGTCCATAATAATTACAAATTAAAAGAACTCCAAGCATAGGCATCGGAAGTGGGGCTGGGTGTTTGAGCCCTAGCCAATATTTTGTGAATTTTTTGATGTTTTTTTGATGAGCGTCTTCCGAGTTGCCGCGATAAAGTTTTGACAGCAAAGAGTTTCAACAACACTAGACGTTGTATGCCTACGTTCATTACGGAAGACGATCATTTCCGTAGTTTGCTTTAATTAACTAGTTAATTAATTGATTGATTAAGTGATTAATTACCTAGTGAAATGCTAAAACGTAGCATGACTACGTGCATTATGGAAGACGATAAGTTCCGTAGTTTGCTTTAATTAACTATTTAGTTAGTCAATTCATAACATGATTAATTGATTAATTAATTACATGCTAATTTGAACTATTCGTTATGAAGGTGTCATCGTTTTGAGTGGCAAAAATTAAATTGGTAGAAAAGAGAAGCCTACAGCATCCGGTATTTCCAGGCGGTCACCCATCCAAGTACTAACCGGGCTCATCATTGCTTAACTTCGTTGATCGGACGAGAACCGGTGTTTTCAACGTGACATGACCATAGACGAAAGTAGTTCATTATTTAGTCGTATTTATATTAAGGCCGTAAATATTGCTAGCTTTATGTCAACTAAATGTAATATTTATCAACCTTTATTGCTTATGCAGCACACTATGTACTCTTATACTGCTTTTAAATCCGATCACAGTAGCGCCATCTACTGAGGAGTCACTAATCGTTCTATCTATAATTTCCGTAATTTATCTTTACTTTATTCGCAAGGCAAACACGTAAGTATGACTTTTATGTTGACTTGCAGACTTAAATGATGTGCGTTGACGCGGTGTAAACGAAACAAAGTCGGCAATAAAGTATTGTTATATACATCGACTTATTTATATATATATATATATATATATATATATATAAACAGTTATCGTTATATGGTGTCAGTAATGGGATAGTACAAGCCACAGAAGAAACCGAAGAAGACGCGTACAAGATGAGTGCAAGTTTGACGGCAAAAGTGCCGAATCAGCTCTCTTTGGAAAACAGAGGAGAATCATGGCGGATCTTCAAGAGGGAATGGAGATACTATGAGACAGCGACGAAAATAGCGAAAGAAGATGACGAAGTCAGAGTTGCTGCGTTTTTTAACGTATTAGGTACGGAAGGAGTAGAAACATTCCAGTGGCAAGAGAACGAAGACAAGATAAGATCGATGTCGTCATACAGAAATTTGATGACAACTGCATTGCCAAGACCAATGAAACCTATGAATCATACAGATTCTTCAACAGATCGCAAAATGCAGGTGAGACGGTGGAAGCCTAATATAACAGCGCTATACAAGCTGTCAGCCACTTGTAATTTTGGGACTTTGAGAGACGGAATGATTCGAGACAGGTTGGTCGTAGGTATAAAGGACGATAAAGCAAGAGAAAAGTTACTTGCAAAGGAAGATCTAAATCTGGAAACTTGCGTTGCCATGTTGAAAACATTACAAGTGACACACACACACGTGCATAAGAAATAAGTACAGAAATGACCACTCACTTAGTTCGACACAAGGAGGCGCCAGTCAAGCCACCAGCTGCAAGTCCATACAATGCAAATTATGGCAATCCTGCAAGAAAGTATAACAGATCTAGACGTTCGAGTACTAGCAAGTACACACCCACCAGTAACAGGTATGCACAACTTTCTGGTGAGGGACGATCAGAATGTAGCAGGTGTGGTGGTATACATGCAAAACGGAAGGACAAGTGTCCTACTCGTGGCGCCACTTGCCATGTGTGCTGAAAACTAAATCACTTCGCTAAGATGTGCAGAAGCGCAGCTACTCGTCAAATGATCGAACAAGCGATCATACACACAGTGGGCAGTGAACGTAAGACGAAAGTACACGTAACACTGACAATAAATGGCAAAACAAATGTGTCGTTTCACATGGACACAGGGTCATCGGTGGACATCCTGCCATATCAGGACTACGTATGTGCAACAGCAGATCACTCATGCAGCAAGTTGGAGAACACGAACATTAGACTCGTCATGCACAACAAGTCGGTAGTGAAACCGATAGGATTGGCGCGTTTGAAAATTCTCCGCAAGGGAACACAGAGACAGATGCGTTTCGTTGTTGTGCGTGCCAATGTTGTTCCACTTCTGAGTTTGCAGTCATGTCTGGACCTTGACTTAATTCAGATAAACGACTGTGATGCAATAAATGCAGTGACCATGAGAACATACAGTCGGAACCGTGACAGAGGTGATGACAGCCAACAGACAACGATGGAGACAACACAAACACTACTAACGACTGGTAAAACATGTCCATCGAAAGCAGACACGGTGCACATTTCTGTGATGAGTAAGCGATCACAAGTGTTACAGGACACTGTACTCAGAGAATACCCAGATGTATTCGAGGGACTTGGTTGCCTCGATGGCAACTATAGAATACAGATTGATCCAAGTGTCAAACCTGTTGGCCATCCGCCCCGCAGAGTTCCTTGTGCGGTACGAGAAGTGAAAAAGGAACTCACACGAATGGTAGAGGACAAAATCATCGCTCCTGTCACAGTCCCAACACAATGGGTCTCGAGCATGATAGCAGTGAGGAAGAAGACCACAAACAAACTGCGGATTTGTCTGGACCCTCGAGACCTGAATAGGGCAATTCAACGTTCTCACTACCCGCTTCCTACACTGGAAGATGTCGCAACACGACTCACTAATGCCAAAGAGTTTTCGGTATTGGACGCCAAGACAGGCTTCTGGAAAGTCAAACTTGACGATGATTCCAGCTACCTCACGATGTTCAACACACCATACGGTCGTTACCGGTGGCTGCGAATGTCATTTGGCATAAATTCAGCACCAGAGGAGTGGCAACGTCGAGCGCACGAACTAGCCGAAGGACTCAAATGAGTAGAAGTCGTAGCAGATGACTTCCTGTGAATTGGGTCCGGAGACACAATCGAACAAGCAACACGAGACCATGATGCCAATCTCAGAGCACTACTGAATCGAGCGAGAACGTGCCACCTGGTGTTGAATCCAGACAAAGTTCAACTGCGAAACACATCAGTACCATTCATTGGTCATCTTCTCACTGATGAGGGACTCAAGGTAGACGAATCCAAGGTTCAGGCCATCATGAAGATGCCTACCGCAACGGATGTCGCAGCACTGAAGCGAATTCTCGGCATGGTTGGCTATCTTGCGAAATTCTTGCCACATCTGTCACAAGTCTGTGAACCACTGAGACAACTAGATCGGAAAGATGTGGAGTGGTGTTGGCTTGAACAACATCAAGATGCTTTGAACAAGATCTGAGAACTGATCACAGCAGCACCAGTGCTCGCATACTATGATGTAAAGCAAGCAATCACAATCCAATGTGATGCATCCCAGAGTGGTTTGGGTGCAGTGCTCCTGCAAGAGGGAAAACCAGTGTGCTACGCCTCTCGAGCACTCACAAACACAGAACAGAACTATGACCAAATCGAAAAAGAGCTCTTAGCAATTGTCTTTGCATGTGAACGATTTGACCAGTATGTGTACGGAAGACCCATCACCGTGCAGTCGGATCACAAGCCACTTCAGACGATCACAAAGAAATCGACGATCGGTGCACCGAAGAGACTGCAGAGAATGCTGCTCCGCCTACAGAAGTACAGCATAGATGTCGTGTACACGAAAGGAAACGAAATGCATATCACAGATGCGCTATCTCGGGCATACCTTCCATACAGCCACGCACATGACCCAGGGGATCATGTGTTCGACATTGAACTGCAACAAATGGACATGACAGATGTTCATCTGTCGACCAACGGAATACACGAAATCATGTGCAAGTCACGTAAAGACGACGAAGTGAAAACTGCAGTTCGCTACACACTTCAGGGATGGCCGGATCGACGTGAAGCAGTCGATCCACTCGCGCGACCTTATTTCAATTGCCGTGACGAGCTCAGCACACAGGATGGCGCACTATTCAAGGGACAGAGAATCGTCATACCCCGTGACATGCGACCCATGCTCATAAAGAAACTCCACTCCTCGCACTTAGGAGTCGAAGGATGTCTTAGAAAAGCACGTGAAGTGATGTATTGGCCAGGCATGAACCAAGAAGTGAAAGATGTCATCAGTGCCTGCAGTACGTGCAACGCGTACAAACCAGAACAATGTAGAAAGCCGTTGTTGTCACATGAGATACCATCACGTCCATGGTCACGAGTTGGAGTTGACTTGTTCCACCTTCATGGACAGGACTACCTCATAACGGTGGACTACTTCTCGAACTTCTTCGAAGTTGAAAAGCTGTCAATGACCAGTGCAACACAGGTTATCACCAAACTGCGTATTCACTTTGCGAGATTCGGTGCACCAGACAAAGTGATTTCTGACAATGGGCCACAGTTTGCGTGTGAGGAGTTCAAGTTGTTCTCAGAGCGTTGGAAATTTGAACATATTACATCGTCACCTCGTTACCCCCAGTCAAACGAAAAAGTGGAAAACGCAGTCAAGACGGCAAAGCAAATCATGCGGAAAGCAATTGATGACAAGGCGGATGTGTATTTGGCCTTTCTGGACTATCGAAACACACCTACAGAAGCTATGCACACATCGCCCGCTCAACGGATGTTCGCACGTCGAACCAGAACACTGCTACCAACGCTGCCAGTACTGCTGCAGACCAATCCTGCAGCACAACGTGATGCTCCTGAACAACTCAAACGTAGAAAGGAGAAACAAGCCAGGTTGTACAATCGTACGAGCAAGAATCTCAGCATACTACACCCAGGAGATGTTGTGCGGTTCAAGAAGCCAAACGCCTCAAATGACTCACAAACATGGACACTAGCACGCATTCAGAAACCATCGGGCGTCAGATCTTACATCATTGAGAGTGAAGGCTCGACATACCGAAGGAATAGACGACAGCTACGTGCCACACCAGAGCAGTATAAGGATGATACTCGGTACTCTCAAGATGAACCTGACAATACGATGAAAAGACCAATGTGTTCAGACAACACGTGCGTAGACAACCAGAACGCACAACAGAGAGGTCAAGACAACGTCATGTCTCCTCCAAGCAGTGAACCTTCAGTCGAAACGTCTCCACAACGTAATGTACCATCCACGGTGGTACATTCACCACGCAATATGCCACCGAGGGTTATAAGTTCACCATGCAGTGTGCCGGCGACTGTTGCACGACCAAGGCGTCCATTGAAACTTCCAGCAAAGTTCAGACTTTGAAATGAAGTGAAAAGTTAAACATCTGACTGTAAAAAGAGGGGGATGTGACGATATCACAGTTAAAGTGATAAACCGAAACGCCACCTGGCGAATAAGGTGTATATCAGCATGCCAGTGGCTACAAAAAAGCCAACGTGGTATTGTGTGTGTTGTCGCCATGATGTGCGTTGACCCGGTGTAAACGAAACAAAGTCGGCAATAAAGTATTGTTATATACATCGACTTATATATATATATAAACAGTTATCGTTATAAATAGGGGTTACGAAGTCGTATTCACGACATCATCGACATGCACGAGGTGATTGGAGCGCAGCATTACAACGGTACAAAATTGGCGCGCGCAGAATGTTTGGATTCATTCAGATGTTCTCGGCTAATTCGCTAGGCGGCGACACTGCAGACTTCGCAGCGGTAATCGTACTGACGAACATTATTGGCTATTTTGTAAGACGTGATCACCTAAAATGTAACAACATTTCCGATACACTAGACTTAATATGTATATAATTGCTTACAACACAATTTACCAAAATAACGCGTTGTATCAAATAAATTTACGAGGCTGTATTTATCAATATTATAATACATTTTATCTCTGTCCAATAGCCTCTGCGGTGGCCATATCTGGGTCATGATCGCCGATAGCTGTCGAACGTTAAAACGATGGAAATACTGGAATAATTAGGCGCTTTTTACATATTTCATTGCCTCTTGTCGGGCGCACATTTTATGCTGGTTTTAACCAGCGTCAACTTTTCGTTTAGAATGAGCGCAAACGAAACCGTGCTGGTAATATCGTCTCGTTGGGTGAGTAGAACGCAACATGGATTTATAATGACGGGCGTCAAATCCTATTCGCTACTAACCACTCCCCACGCCCATGTTCAATGTTGTACGTCCCAACGTTTTTGCAGGAATCCGTGTACGTTTGTCTTGTTTAAATGCGACAACGATCATCCATGAGTCTGGACAGTACGAGGCACGCTTTTGATAAAACAATTTCCGATGCGATCTGTCTGGTCTGATCGGCACCGCGAAAGATGGAAGTGGCCATTCCCTTCGCATATCATTTGCCAACCCTACCGTGGATAGATATCACCTGCAAAACGCATACCCCGAATGTCCTGCTCCCTAACTAGTCCCTAGCCCTAGCTTTGATGTGTCAACGATATTTGGTTATTTTAGTAATCGCCAGAATGTGCTTCAATGATTTATTTTAACAAATCCATTTTATATTTAACTTAAGACTAGGTAGCATCAAGGAAACCTTGTTGATCGTCTGTTGTCACGTTATCCCGGCTGTGAATGATGTAATGACAGTCACAATCTCGTTTAAAATAAATTTGTTTTAACTAAGAATTTGTTTTGTACATATTGCACTAGTTTGTGTGCATCAACAATTACAAGAAACCGTCTCCAATTACTGCAAATTGTGCAGTGCTTATTGAAGTGAAGTGAGCTGCTGCATTTGCACTAATTTTATACCTTCTAGGTTAATATATAATATTATTGTAACAGTTATGGTTTTCAGCCTACTGCAATAATAAAAGTATTAATATTTATGTTAATTGGTGGTTATTAAAAACATCTGACCATTTACTATTATAATGTACGTGTCCATGTGTAAATGGTTTAGCAGCAAACACCATTATTATTGTGTTCTGCATGTTATTGATGTTACGGGTTATCCATCAAGTATGTCACACTTGGGGGGGCTCTCTGTGTAAGGATTACATAGTGATTTTTAAAATGTTGGATAGTCGCGCTGTCGATAACAGCAGGCCTGGGGTCAATTACATCACAATGTAATTTATTATAAAAAATATATATTTTTTTAGTATTAGTTTATTTCCTTCCTATTACTATTACATGCTGAATGTGATATTACTATTACATTTGAAGCAATTACTATTACTATGAATTTTTCATCGGAACTATAGTATAATACACAGTATGCATAAATATACATGTACCGCAACATATAACTATCATATTTAGTATTTTCTACTAACTACACCGTTTATGGATATGTCATATTTTTTGTTTTATATTTCTGCACTATATAGGAATAAAAGACAAAAACAATGTCGCTGTTACTTAACTTGTTGAATTATAATCAGTGTAATTAAGCCATACTGCGCTACTGCTGCTAGGTGGACAATAGATTATCGGCACAAGTACAAATACATCAGGATGTTTTACACCTTTGTTGTTTACGCCTACTAGTTTACAGACAGCCACTAAACCCATGTTGTTTTTTTAACCAACTTCAAAGACCTATTGAATCCCTTTAGCCAAGCAGCTGTCACAAGGTCCCAGTGTCTCCCACTATGTAAACTATCATAACCTCGAGGATGAAACTTGACTGAGAGCCATGATTCACAGGTGAACATTCATAAAACTTGATGAAACTAGTGGAATATTAATTTCTTTGTAAATAATTAAATAACCAGACTGCAAATAAGCGCAATTCAAATTGAATTTTGAAATGTCCAATAGTAATATAAAAGTAATAGGTCAGTAACTATTACATTGCTTCCTATTACTATTACATTGTGTTTTTATTCAACCTATTGCTATTACTTCAATATTTGTAATCGTTACTATTACTGTTACATATTACTATTACCTTAAGCCTGGATAGCGGTAAGTTTTTAGGGAGCTGTCTACAGATGTTCAAATGGCAATAATTAAAAAGTAAAGAAAAACGTGTATGTAAGGTTATTATCTTTACAGTGATTTACTGATAACAAATATTAAATTCCGCGATTACAATTCTATGTACACTTACAGTCTGAAACAACAAGCCACACCACCACTCGCCATCCTAAAGGATAGAGACATGAGTTCACAACCAGTGCATTTCATATTTGGCACATTATTTAACAAAAGCATCACATCTACATCCACAAAATTTCATTTTGTCTGTAAGTTCTGATAATATACACTTATACAGTGTAGTGAATACATGTTCACAGGTGAAGAAATTATTTGTTTTAATCTTGAATCCAATGTTGGACAGATAACATTGAGAGGTTTCATATCTGAAGAATTCCATTAGTGTTTCTACATCTGATATCTTGTGGATCTAACTGGCTTATCAAATATGTGACTGATATTGAATTGTATTAACAGGGTAACCAAGATGCACTCATTAATGATTGTGAGACATACTAAAGAGTCCCCTGTTTGTTCCTACTGGACACAGAGTACTTACTGTTGACTTTCCAATATTGGTTGCTGCATTAATGTTTAATTAGATTATTAAAAAAACAACCAGAGAAAAATCTGAAATTTCTTCATAGCCACTGCTATCATGTCATTAGATATGCTGATCATATCTCATAAAAATACATACTTCCAGCTATTTTACAATGCATATACCCATCAATATTTACCAAAATAGGCATGTTTTTCTGCACCCAATTGTATTATGTGAATAAAATAGCAAAAGAATCACTACGCCAACTAAATTCTTCCCAATATGCTAATACATGCTAGGATAAACCTGCTAATATGCCTGGTCTATTTCACTCCGTTCACACAAAAAAAAATTCTTCTCATTTTAAATAGCACCACTTTCTAGGCACTATATCACTGAAACACAATAGGAAAGTAAACTATGCTCTGACCCTGGCTGGCTTCATGTGTTCTCCAATGAAGTGTGTAGATGCAAGAGTACTAATAGTAACACTCCTGGCATTCATAATAGCACGATTTCAGGATCAGCCCTGATTAAAAAAAATTATGAAGAACTAGATTGACAATGTCGCATTGTATTACTTGTTATGTTATTACTAGTTATAGATGGTCAATGTTATACTTGCTATACAATGTCATGCTATGTATTACTGCTATCACCAGGGTAGTTTAACTTTCAGGGTAGTTATACAATGTATTAGTAATTATAGAATGACAATGTTAGTGTCACAATGTTTTACTAGTTACATAGTTGGCTTAACTTGGCTATTTTAATAAACATAATTTGTTTTATTTGTACTTATCTTGAGTTGTCTTTACTTGGCAGTTACGGATACACATATCTTTACTATCAGTTTATTTACAGCCAGTATTAACACTGTCATAAGATAAGTGCTCATAAGTCATACTCAAGTAAACACATTTGACACCTTGAATAGGTTTGCCTCTCAGCTTGGGTTGGCTGTGTACTTATGATGGAATAATGTTTACTTGTAGTCTGAGTAGTGTACATATACATGTAATTTGGATAAGTTTGATACTTAATATGTTGGTACATGTATGTTATTGGACATTGTAGATGATTGTACAATATACTTTGACATGGATGAGCTACACATAAACGAACGAAACTTGGGATTTTGGTAAGCCACTTGGCTTCCTTGTCCACTTTCCATCTGGAACATGAATAGCTTTTGGTGGCATTTGGTTACATCTTGATCTAACCTAGACTCTGCAGTGAACTTAGAGCACAGTTATTATTTGGAAAAAAGACTGTAGTAATTCTTTTTAGAAGGGATGATTTATCTTGGTGAACAGTAACTTGCACAATTTAAGGTCTCGCTTATCCATGCTACTGAGAAAATATATAGTAAAAAATAATTTCCTACTGTTTCAAATTCTTACGTTCACAGCTTCCTTGTCAACATGACCATTGGCCCTATAGTTATAATATGTGTGTGCATTGCCACTTGTATACATACATAATGGAGTAAGTTAGACGGAAATCTTCAATCTAATTTTACCCAGTCCTGGGGTCAATTACATTGCAATGTAATCTATTACTATTACTTTGTTTCCATCATATTACTAATAATTGCTGAATTCTTCCTATTACTATTACATTTGAATCAATTACTATTAAATTTTTCATCAGAACATGTTATCTATGGTATAATGCACTGTATGCATAAATACAATAAGTACAATTCTTTGACTCACTCAAGAAGTTAAATTTGGCAGGTGAATAACAAATCTAACTTGCCATTTATTGATACCCATGCCCAAAGTATTTGAAATAATATTTGAGAATGTCAAATACTTTCATCATCATCATTATTAGGGAAGTATTATAAAGTATACAAAAATTCATAAATATTTACAACAAAATATATGTATATAGTATATACCATATTTAGTACAATCTACTAACTACATTGACTAAGGATGGAACATACACAGTGTAGGTTCCAATTTATATCTAAATACCACACTGGAATGAAAGACAAAAGCAATAGTAAATGCCACATAATTAGGTGGATTATATTACTGTCTACTTAAGCCACATTGTTCTACTGCTGCTTGGTGCTTGGTGGACAGTTAATTATTGGCTCAAGTACAAATACATCAGGATGTTTTTCACACCCACTATAGTTAAGGCTGAATTATGTGCACCATGGAGGCAGGCACTAAACCATAGGGTTACTTGAAAGGGTAGTTAGCAACTTGTCACTTGGCAGAACTGGCTTCAAAGCAGTGAAAGCCCTGTTTATTCCCTTTAGTCAATGCAGTAGTCACACTGCACCAGTGTCTCTTGTTATGTAAATGCTCATAAAACTCTAGGGTAAAACTTCACCAGGGCCATGCTGAAATTTACAGGGGGGGGGTGCAACCATAAAACCTGGAGTAATTAGTGGAATCTACAACCTAATCAAATGGAATTGTTATGTAGTTGAAATTCAGTTTAAATAATAAATAGTAATATAAAAGTAATAGGTTAATTACTATTACATTGAGATTTTGCTCAACCTATTACTATTACTTAAAAATGTGTAATCGTTACTATTACCCCAGGCCTGGTTTTATCCAGTTTTGGATTTGGAGATGTTCACAAATGCTTACAACTTACAAGTTCATGATTCAAGGAACAGACTACATATTTGAAAGTTAATTGCAGTTGGTGACAGTTATCATTATACAGTTTCCTGGAGACCTAGATACATCATGGTGTTCTTTCTTTTTATGACACCTTAATTCAGTTACCAGTTATGGTTGTAGCAAATTAAAAGTTGTTGACTATGGTCTATACATATTGCCTAGCTGGTTGTCATTTGGTTACATGCAGAGCATAAATTTGGGATCTAGAATGTAGGTTTGAGCAGCGGTTATTGTGTCAGTTGATTTCTTTACATGTTAGTCCTTTGGGCCAACGGACTTATGCCATCACTCTGCATCCGCCTTGCACTGTACGCCGTTAGCTGCCATTTCTCAGAAACCGTTCAGCAACTTTTTCTCTAATTATGCATAGACGTATCTTAGGGTACTGCCACTATGCACGGGAATCTGTATTTGATTGAATCATTCTAAGGGCCCCCCGGGGCCCCTGAAACTGGTAAATTTTCACATTTTCAATTTTTTTTTCAAAAACTCTTCAGTAACTTTTTCTTTGATTTTGCATAGAAATTTCATGTGATAGTGCCACTATACATAAGAAATCTGTATTTGATTGACTCATTCTAAGGGCACCTTAGGGCCCCCTAAATGCTAAATTGTCCTACTATTTCCCTACTGCTGTCTATCTATAACTGGATAGTAGACTTTGCCCTATCTCTGATCACTGGGGTGGCTGAGTGGAGCAGCCTGGGTGTCAGAGATTATGTTGTAAGCCTGTGTATTGGACTAGCCTCAACCCACTGCCTGCCATTGTCCCAATGTCAAACATAATGCTGAGAACCTTAGAAAAATGAAATAAAACAGCAATAGACATAATTATCAATGTAATATAAAGATATGATCTAGGATTAAAATAAAATAACTTAGGCATAAAATAATATATAAAATAACTTAGGTATGCTGTACTTGAAAAGGTTAAAGTATATTCAGCCAAAATTATAAGGAATATTATTAAGATGTTTTACTACACATGTTGCAGCTATTACATCACTCCAGTTATATCAGTATTATGTCATTAATTGCTACTGTTTTAAAAGTCAAAATGCATGCTATCAAAAATAGATAAGCGAGCGAAAAATGAACAACTCGGGACATGTCCAAAATCACTCAATTCAGCGGTCGCTAGCAAACTTACGGTTAATCCAATCCCAAAAATCTTGGTACCGTTTGAAATATTACCTTTTCATCTACATAGTAAATAGCACGGTTGATCATGTTAAAGTATATTTTCACCATTGTGTTTATCTGAAATGTGGTTGTTTTCATCCGCTTGAACTCAGCGAACGATGTTAGCGTCGGATATTCTTTGCCATCTGTCGGCAAAACTGCACATTTCCTGTCAGTCACCGCTGCGTTGCTATGGCATCGCACATGGCCGATCTCAGCAGTTGATGTTTACATGTTAAGCTCCACCCATTTTTGCATGTCAAAAAAGATAGATTAAGTTTCACCGAATGTTGGCATTACATTAGCGATCGCCGGACGCTGACAGACAGTTTGTTTACTTGTGTTTATGTCGTCTGCAAAGTGGGTGGAGTCTAAATAGCATGAAAACAAGAACTTATGAAGTATAATCACCTACTCGGTTTCTGCCCTATCTGAGTTTCTGCCTCATTACAATTATATAGCTGGATCTCGTATTAAATACATCTTTAGTCAGATATATCGGACACAATGAGCAAAGGATGTCTATAAACTTGCAACAAAATTATTTGTCTCAAATTAAAACGAGGCAAACAGGTTTTTGACATATATTTTGATAGCGAACGCAGACCACGTGATAGTCCTCGATTCAAGGCTAAGCGTGGCATCTTTTTTTAGTTTTCAAACCATTTCGGGCCACATGCTTTCATTGTTTTACTTTCATATTTTACTGACCTGGCGGATAACCAACGTTTCAGAAAGTGATAGATTATTTTTGTATCCTATTGCCATTAACCATCATCATTTTTTTCACTTGTTCTTAAAACAGGCGCCACAAATAAACCTAATTTCCACCTGAATTTGTAAGTTTGTTTCACGCTTCCAACAGAAATCGCCATTTTGTTTTGTGAAAAATGCTACCTCTGGTGGCGCCGCTACCAGGCGCATATATATTAAGCCTTAAAAATCTGCAAAGCGGTGCTAGCGATGGAAGACGTTTTTGAGGAATTCGTTGGGTGCGACTTATTACACTTCAACATAACTGTTAACTGAAATGGCTAAATGTATCGTTCTGCGTACTGTTATAAAACATAGCTTGCCGCTGTGCGTTTCTTTGTTGGAGGATATGCTAAATGCTCAAGCCATATCATCGTGAAGGCTGACGGCGAAGCTCCGACTTACTATGTAATAAGTTTCGTTTTTCTGATAGTCGTTTTGGCCTAATTTTTACAAATGTTTCATGTGTTTATTGTAGGTGTATCGAAACACATTGTTAACTCCGTAGTAAACATGCATATTTATAGTGGATTTTTTCCACAAGGATCAAGCCGAGCACCGACGGTCGGCGCAAGTCGGTTGGTGTGTGCTGGCTGGTGTGTGCTGGCAGAAGTCAGCGCTAGTCGGCGGAACTAATTGGCCTTTAGCACCGACTGCTTTTTGCGCTGACTGGCAATGCAAGTCGGCGTTAGTCGATTGGTGTGTGCCTAGCATAAGTCTATCTTCAAAACTTTTATTAGAAATTATTAATTCAAAACAAGCATGTGTTTGTCACCAGAGCCACATTAATAGGCTTAATAAACTTATTTCCCACCTAAATCGTTGGGTGCAGTTGATAATGTCAAAGGAGTACCTTGAAGCTCAAAATTTAATTAAACTTGTTGCTGTTATTTTTTACAGTCGCCTGCATGTGATAACCAAATTATAATGTCAACAAAATTAGCTTCAACATAACACTTGGCACACGTCTGATCATGAAACCATTACTTCACCCATGTATTGGATTTGCATGGATGTGTAAAAAATGTTTATATTTAACATGCTTGTACATGTAAATATATAATTATATAATTTGATGCATACATTTTGTAATCGATTTGACCTCATTTTACTAGTGAAGTAATTTGCCAAGTTGTATTTGTTTCGTGCAGAGATATATTTAAATGCTGACTTTTTGTTTGTAGTGAACATGGATTAAAATGTGAACGTGGGTGAAAGTGACATTCATCAGAGCAGCGCTCTTCCGCTGTCCTGGTTCCTCGCTTTGTTCGCAATCTTCTCAAAACCTGGATTTTAACAAACTGGCTATGGCTGAGAAAGACAAGGAAGGAAGTATTGAGGTACGGTGTTCGTTTTGTGGTGTTCGTGTTGTCAGTTCATTTGTTGGCAATGTCTCACAACACTCATTACTTAGCTTGGGCCATCCATAAAGTAGGTTCTTGCCGGAACATTTTAAATAAATTTTGCACGGCTGTTGGAATTTCTTGGAAAGTTATGGAATAAACAATTTAATGTCCATGTGTAGTTGCTGATATTTCAAAGAACAGTAAACTGTATGTATCCAGTAACTTAATTTGTAAACAATGCAGATTAAATCCAGTAATCCAGCTTTTAATTAATCTGGAACGAGCATGAGGTACTTTGTGCCTTGTTTCATACGAACTTGGCCTTGGAAAACATGTAAAAGAAAAGACATGGAAATTCATGTTACTAAAATAGTTGGAACCCTGTCATGGGTCGATGACTTCATGTTGGTAGCCACTGCTCTGAGATGTGATATGTTCAGGTTAAACCCCCAGCTTCCTATGATGAGCTGCTGCAGCTGTCAAACGTAGGCTTGTGGAAGTTTCAGCTTGGGTTAGGTGGGATATCCATCTGTCCTTGTGGCTCTGGCTGCTGTCTGCGCTCTGATGTGTTAAGTCTATATTGTATGTAGCATTCATTGATGTGTTTTCCCACTGGCTGCATGGCTCCGCCCCAGGTAGTTGTCTCCAGGAGGGCAGGCCACTGGAGTGGAACAACATCTTATTCTATCTCGTTTAACTGCTCAAGGTACTTATGTAATCGGTCAAACAGTTATTCCCATCTCAGTGCCTGTATTTTGAAGCAGAAACTGACAATGCAGATATATGTCAACGAATGCAATAACCACCCATTATCAAGACTTAGTGTGCTTAATTGGAGTTGCGTTATTATAATTATATAAATCTAAATCATAATTGAATTTTAAGTCGACTGAGGCAGGTGTTATATTCCTATTTCGATTTGGTTAGTTTCGGTGCTATGTTTCTACATGTTACACCTACCATATATGGTAAAATGGCTAGTTTTTATAGCTTAATTGGACTACAGAGCCTAATCTTCAGATTTGTCCATATTAATGACTGCAGTATATGTTAATAAATTTCAGATGAATCTTCAATGCCTGAAGTAATCTATGAATTAAGATTGTGACTGTGTTTTGGGAATGTCATTACTCATCACCAAAATCCCCAAAATATGTATAGATCTTCATATCTGCTTCATAAAACAAGTTACACAACATCTCACATGGGAACGTCTGACTTCAAATGCAGCAACCTTGCAGGCTGAATACATGTGATCTTGCCAAATAAAACACAAAATATATCGGCTAACTCACACCTTTTTAGGTACTGCTACTTGTGTAAACTAACTGGACTGACCCCACCGGACTGCTTGCGTACATGTGCTGACCAACTAGACTAGCAGATACACCCCAGGTGTTGTCTCTGACCTCAGGCTGCCCATGCACTGGACAGGCCTGGCTGTGATTAGATGATAGAATTGATTGGTGTTCACAGTGATGTTACTGGCTGCCTAGTGCTGCCAGCAAGACTAACTGCAAGGCACATGTCTGTTACTGACATCATCCCAACACAGTCTACACCCTGCATCGTTCATTCGTAGTCATCATCATCAGGCCCTGAAACAGGCCCCATTTGGGACACCATGAAGACTTGTACATAGGCCATCTGATCTGCATGGCTGGCTTGAGTTGGATTGTCAGTTATCTTGAGAATGTTTCCGTTCAGCCAAACAGACATAACAGGGTCTGTTTCTAAGGTGAACATACTCTGGTCAGCATAGGAATGTAATCATTACACTTGTCCAAATAGGAATGTAGTTTGTAATAATTAAGCATGTGAGCATAGGAATGTAATCATTACACACATGAGCATAGGAATGTAGTCATTACACATGTGAGCATATGAAGGTAATCATTACACATGTGAGCAAAGGAATGTAAGCATTACACACGTCGGCATATGAATGTAATCTTTACACACATGAGCATAGGAATGTAAGCAACACATTGGTTAGCATACCAATGTAATTACACTTGTCAGTGTAAACAGGAATGTAACATTTTAATAATTCCACATAAAGACATAAGGATGTTATAATTACAATGAACAATTTCATCACACATATCTAATCATTTCAATGATCTGCATAATACTATATTTGAGTAATAATTACAACAGTCAGCATATTGATATAATAAGTACATTAATTAAGATGACTGTGAAAGTAATAATTGCATTGGAACACCCAGACAGAGTACAGCCTCCATTGCTGCAATCCGCAGTTGTCTTGTTTGTAGTACAAAAACCACTTGATACTTGTGAAAACACTGTCGGACCAAACAGCATCCTCGTGAAATCACTTGTCAACCACATGGCTAGATCAGATTCTCCACTTTCAGTTAATTTTACCCACTGTCCCTAGCATTGCCTGTCCCTATCACGTTCTTTGGTCCCATTTCTACCCATCTCTATTACAGTTAAAAGATGACAATACAGTTATTTATACAACAATCATGAAACTCAACAAATATTGATGTAAATATAACATAATTATTGGTATATTTTTGTTGTCATATTTTCAATAATTTGAACTAAAATACATTACAAAAAGGCTAGGTGACAGTTTGGTTGAACACTCACCCTCAGCCTGATGACTCAAAGGGTGCCTACCCTTAGACCCACTAGTTCCACCCTTCACCTTCTGTAATGGCACTTCACACTGGCCCAGGGTGATAATGGATGTGTTTACACTACATGACATTGAAGCAGGGCTTTGGCTAATGTTTTTTGTTGAACTTTGTGTACAGAGGATGACTTTAAAAAAAAAAACCGGGAATTCCATATATGTGGGCAGTAGTTTGTTTCTTTCTCCATTAAAAAAATCTAGAAGCCACGGTCAATGCTAGGTCTTGTCAATGACTGGCTGACTTCTACAAATTTGGCTTTGAATGCCTTCATGAATGAATAAATGTATCCAATTCCAGTAACTATGTTGATATTACCCGTAATCAATTATCATTATCAATAGGGTTGTTTTAAGCTATCCTAAATAAAATAGCTGTCAAATCATTATTATGCCAACCACCTAAAATGTCACATCAGAAGTCAAATTGTTCCTTTCGTGCATATGTACAAAATATGTTTTATTTAGTTTAGGATAAGTAAGCTTGTGGACATTTTGTACTAGATGTATACCTCCTATGTTGCCTTACATGTGGTCGTGGTATCTGAAATAACAACTGATAAGTGAAGTAGGTAGATTTGTGGGAGGTTGTGCAATGTTCACTGTGATCTGCCCCCAGCTGGCTGTCTTCTAGTTGTACTAATAACCCAGCTCCAGGAACTCACACATACGGAGCAGTGATTATCAGCGAACAGGAGTGCTAACAGTTGTTCGAGGGTATCAGTGAGTGTATCAGCTCTGTGTGGCCTTGTAAGAATCCGCGTAAAATGTGTTTGACAGTATGAACTTCTAGGCGCTTCCTAAGCCCATACACTTGGTTTTATGAGAGTCAGCAAGGTGTACCCAACTTTTACCATACATCAGGGTGGGTTTCGGTCTTGGGTACGAACCCAGAACGGTAGAATATCTCGGTCACATTTTGTAAACAGTATTAGTTTATTAATTAAAAAATTAAGCCATGGATCTGTTAATCTATATGTTAGTAGTATTTAGTATGCTAACTTTTGGGGCAGTCTGGGAATATTTTTTACAAGGAGTTGAGGCCCACTTGCGTCATTCTATTTTCAATCACACTTGGACTATTCACCTCTGAAATAATCCTACATCTGATCTGCCAGTTGAAATCTAGGTTGTTTTATTTTATTATTTAATACTAAATGTTTCTGCTGATGGTGAGCTGCTCTACAGAGGGCGCCACTGGTTGTGCATTAGCTTTGCCTGGAAATATTTAGCACATCATAATCTGAGACTCTGTAAAATAGATGATCAGTCGGACTGAACAGCTTAAAAAGTATGTCAACCTTTTTTATTAACAGGTTTGCTTGGTTTGTTGTTCCCTGATTGGGTATATGGTAGTCACTCATTATGTAACATGAGTGTTGTTGGATGCCCCATATGACAGCCCACTAAGTTAACTTTTTTGTCTAGGAGCCAAATTAAAAAAGTAGGAGCCAAGTCATTGTGTGTGTGTATGTATGTAATTGTGTTTTCCGTACCAATTTAATCAAAATTAACCACAGATATCCATTTGAAATATAAATAAATTTAAAACATGTATAACTAACTTTATGCATTATAACATGGTACACTGGCAAATTAATAACAGTCATATGTGGAATCCCTGAAATTACCAATAATTAACAGTAAATATACATGTATGTATAGGGTCACCGATTTTCCGTTTCAAAATTCTGGTCCACAAAAATACAAATTCTCTGTCAAATGACACATTTTCCATGTCAAATGATGCATTTCCTGTTAAAGGTGAAAAAGAAGCCCTTTTTTGTTCAGAAAAGTTATATTTTATTTCAAAGTTAACTTTGAGAAATAATAGATTCTCTCAAATCTTTAAAATATTACAATGTTATGATCTATGCATCTGTATAATACTGTTTTACTGTGTGCTTAACTTTTGTAACAACATTTATTTGTGCAATATTTGCAACACAGTAACAACCGTACATAATAAATTTAGATAATAAAATAATTCCTGTCACACAATAACATGAATGACTGGCTGGTTGTTTCTAGTGCAGCAGTGCTTAATATATAAGTTAACAAATGTAAATTACACAAGCAGTCATGTTAACAGTTTTGAATGTTTAAATCACTGATGCTGTTTCACTGACAATTTTTTTCAAATATTATGACGCCATCCAACAGAATTTGTTAGAACTACGAAATGCGGACTATATCACTGAGCCAGCGTAACCTATGCTGTTGTTATTCCTTCGAGTTTTGTATTCGAAACCGGAATATGTACACTTATGTGCGTTCTAACGATGTGACAACTACATTTAAGTAGCAACATGTCTTTCATGCGCATATCAGACAGCTAGACAACGATCGCGAAACGGTTTACATTAGCGCCTTCCACTCGCGCCCCCGTTTAATTCAGGAATGAGGTACCATGGGTGCCATGAAACTTCGTAGCAATTTTCCTTGCGCGTTTAAAAAATCATGTGTCATAAATCCCCTAAAATAAATGAATATCTTTGCAGAGTTATCATGTTTGTTTCAAAATAACGCCAATAAAGTCAGTATAGTTTACGTTGTTTCCGAGAAACGACAACACGTGGTTTATGAAACGGCATTTAAATGACAAAGCATGATCTGTTATTACAGATTCATCGCGGTCGCCAGCGGGCGACTACATAATGTGTCAGTCGCCAAACATAAAAAACAGTTGCATATGCGACCAATTCAGTCGCAATTTAGAGTGCCGATATAATGTTGGGTGTGGAAGGCAAAACAGATGCATGGTACGAGTCTGGAGGCAGCTGTACAGCCTGGTTCTGGGTCAGAGACTGCTGCCAGAAGAGTCCGTTTGGCTGAAATAAATACGGCCATACTATTCTGAAAATATAGCAGTGTCTCTGTCGTGTTGCAGTTATTTTATCACAAAAAGTGGTGCCTCGTATTATTGATTTCTTACGTGAGGAAGCAAACAGTGGAGCCATGCAGGCGGCAGTAAGATTTACTGGTCCATAAACTGGAGTATGTGCGCAGCCATACTGGTAACATTTGGTGGGCATGACGCTGGCTACGAACCCCCTGCAAAACCCCCTTCAGATACCCAAACACAGACTTGTTTCTGTGTGCTTAAAGTACTTCAAGTGCAAGGTGTGTCTTACCTTGGCAGTTAGTTGCTTGAAAATCAAGATAGGTGAGGGGAAGACAGGGAGAGGGAGAGAGGGAGACTGGGAAGGATTGGGAGAGTGAGGCGGGAAGAGGAGGAGAGAGATACTGGTGAATCCTGTCATGATTTGTTCCATGATGGTACATGATAATCATTTCAGTCAATCAGCCTAAGTGGCGCAGTTAGGGAGCCCTGTCAATGATGTCCTGCTGATTTCAAATGACCCCTGGTCAGGTTGCAACCCAAGCTGCTGTGGTCATCAGAAGAAGAACTGGTCGGTGGACAGACTTGCTCATTTTGTCAATGGTCAATCTGCCTGCCCATTGTTTGGGCATGTAGCTGGCTGATTGTGTGCACACACTGGGGATGGCAGCTGATATAATGAGCCTGGTCTGACATTGAGACTGAGCTGAGGCAGGCAGATACTAGGTGAGACAACAATGCTGCAGTCTGCTGCTGCTTGCTCACCTACTGGAGCCCAGCCGCAATTTAGCATTGCTCAGGCTAACCATAGAACTGCATGGACAGTATACAGGACAAATTGAATGTGTTACCAGACAGATTGAATGTGTCAGTGGACAGGTTGAATGTGTCAGTACTCAGTGGACAAGTTGAATGTGTCACTGGACAGGTTGATGGAGTCACTGGACATTGAATGTGACACAGGACAGGTTGAATGTGTCACTGGACAAGTTGATGGTGTCACTGGACAGGTTGAATGTGACACAGGACAGGTTGAATGTGACGCAGACAGGTTGGGGTTGAACTTGAATGTGTCACAGGACAGGTTGAATGTGTCACTGGACAGGTTGAATGTGTCAGTGGACAGGTTGAATGTGGCACAAGACAGATGTGACAATGTGTCATCCTAGGCTGTGTCATCAACTGATACCTATATCATCATAGGCTGTGTCATTAACTGAATCCTGTATCATCCTGGGCTCTGTTGTCAACTGAGTGATGCCTATGTCATCCTGGGCTGTGTTGTCAACTGAGTGATGCCTATATCATCCTGGGCTGTGTCATCAACTGAAATCTATATCATCCTGGGCTATGTCATCAACTGAAATCCATATCATCCTGGGCTGTGTTGTCAACTGATGCTTAGGTGATCATGGACTGTGGTCTACTGGAGCCAGCATCCATCATGTAGTGGTGGTGTGTGTGAGTGTGTGTGTGTGTGTGTGTGTGTGTGTGTGCTGCTTCTGCTGCCTACATACATGCCTGCCTGCCTGCCTGCCTGCCTGCCTGCCTGCCTGCATTCCTCCCTGCTCCTGCCTGATTGACACTGACAGCAATCTACTTATTGCGTTAACCCTTTGCCCCAGCTTCCAGTTTCATCTGTGTCCTCATTTCATGAGTTTCCCTGCTGTAGCCTTACACTGAACTGAGCCTAGGTGCGGATGTTACATTAATCCAATTTTTTAGGACATTTCAAATAACCATTAGCGCTGTCTTTACTACATTTATGTTTTGTTGTAACAATATTTTAATTGTTTCTAGGAAACGGAGCAAAAACAAAACGTAATTTTTTGTTTATAACCCTATAAACAACCCTATAAATAATTCTGAAGATCAACATAGAAACAATAACTGTACAAATATTTATGAAGAATTGAAGATATAAGTACCGTCCTGCTTGCCCAAACACAATGGGCTGATATGGTACATATCTACCTACACACAGATGCATGGTCCAAACCAGTATTCCCAAAAGATTGGTATAATTTTGGCACTTTTTTATCAATCTATAGTTTTACATAAACTACTTTCTATCTGTATTGAATGTATTGTAATTTATCTACTTTCAGTACAGATAACCTTTTGCAATGAAGTCTTGAACACTACATAATGCATATGATATAGTATTAGTGTAAATTAGCTCAAAGACTGGGATTAATATGTAGTTTGGTGTTAGGACATGTTTAATCCAGGTTGTGCCTTTGCGCCATTTTTTGCGCAATATTTTAATAAATGACCCACCAAAATTTCACTAATGTACCCGAAGGGCACGTAAATGCATACAAATTCCACACAATACAAAAGTTGTTAAATTCTTATTACTTATTTTCATAAAATCCCAAAATACAAACTGCAATAAAAACGTAAAGTGCAAAGTACCATTTTATGATAAATGTTGATCAAAATATTCTCATTTCCAAATCCTGTGTATATATATATGAAATAAATTAATAATAACATGTTCCATGAATTACAGTTAAAAGTGTGGTGTAGTTTCAGTGGCGTTGTCGCGCTTACATTTATCTGGGCGTTAAATTTTATCCAGGTGATGTTTATGTGCATAATTAAGGCATAATATTTGGGACCAGTGGATCAGGTAGTGATAAATAATATCTAGTAGTTAAATATGTTTCGTTTGTTGTCATAATACGAGCGTTAGACTTATAGTTAGAGTACATAATTGTAATTTGCCGTTTCAGATTTGTGACCAAGTATAAGAGTAAGTCACGTGACGTGTGTGTGGAGATAAAACTGTTTTACGAAAGAAATTGTTTATGTCTGTGGGAAGCAAACATTTTATAATTTATGTATATATATATATATATAGACATATATATATAAATATATATATGTGACCCAAAATGAGTCGCATGTAGGAAATTTTTTTTATTGAGTTATTAGTAGCGTTGGAAAGATCATAATCTCTTCTTTCACTTCATGTATCATGTAATATGATATCTTAATTCTAACTGAAGTTATGGCTTAACAAACACATGTGTTATAAAAAACCTTCAAACCCATAAAACGGCCGTCAAAGTTGATGCAAAATATTTGTTATGTTTCATGAAATGTACCTTAGTTACTCTGTACATATCTTACTAAAAGTTGGATTACTCGAAGAAAATGACATTGTCAAGACATTCTGTTAATATGAATACATCTTTGTTAGACAAAAATTGCAGATCAATTAATTTATGATGTAACTACCACCATTTTAAAGAAAAGCGAAAACCTGCACTACTATTATACCTTGGTTAGCAAGGGCACATCTGGCTGAAATTTTGGTAACTCGCAGATAATGGCATTCTCGTGATATCCTATTAATATGAAAACTAAATCTTTTTTGGAGAAATAATTAACAATACAATTAATTGCCTATGTAATTACCACCCTTGTTATGAAAAGCGATAACCTGCAGCACTATTTATACCTTAGTTAGCATGGACATATCTGGCTGAAGTTTGGAACACTTGAAGACAATGGCACTTTCGTGACATTCAATTAGTATGAAAACAAATCTTTGTTAGAAATAATTAGCAATAACATTAATTGCATATGTAAATACCGCCATTGTTAACACACAAAAAACCTGCACCACCGTTATACCTTAGTTAGCATGGACATATCTGGCTGAAATTTTGACAACTTGAAGGCAGTGGCGTTCTCATGATATGCTGTTAATAGGAAAACAAGATCTTTGTTAGAAAATAATTGCTTGTGTAATAACATTGTTAAGAAAAATTAAGACTGGCAACACTATTACACCAATGTATACGTAATTTTTATAGACAATTGTCATTAGTGTCTGTAACACAGGTGGGTCAGTAAGAATGTTATAATTATTAATATAAAAGACAACTTATTTAAATGTACAAAAACATGTCTATATGCTGAAAGTTGTTTTCTCTTCACAGCAGGCACCAGAACAAACTGTCGTAGTTAACAACTTTAATACTAAACAACGTAATTACATAACAACAGATCAGTAAAAATATCCAGGTCAAGCGTCCCTTCCAGAGCGGCCACGTCCTCGCTTGCATGGTGTCGACACAGGTGCAGGTGATGAAGATGGCTGATGGACTCAAAGCCCTCGTCCACTGCCTCGTCTCCTACGTCTTCGTCCGCCTCGCTTCCGTCCGTCAAGTCTTCCAAAAATACTCCTCGACCAAACTGTCAGTCTGTGCGCGATCACTTCCATCCGAATTTAACAGCTTTGCCACGTTAAACGCCATTCTTCACGTCTTCCTAATCGCTATCTGGGTCAGCAGTGACGTGGTGGAAATACACAGTGCGCATGCGTGTGTTTACAGATTATGTAAATGACGCATCACTGAACCAATGAGAATAGCTGCCTGGGTCACGCAGTTGTCAGTGCTACCACTTGATCCGAATTGTTTATACAGCTGGCCTAAACAGTCTACCAAGCTCTCTGGAGGTCACAGAATGTAGTTATTAGCATATTTATGCCCATATATGGGAAGATAACGCGTCAAGTTTCGTGGTGATATCTGATATGTTAGGAGCGTCCCAAAATTAGCGGCTGCGAACGCGTCAATTACTGGCATTTTCAGCTTGATTTTAAGGAAGTCGAGCGGAACACTTTGCACAGCTCTACACAAATTGCTTTAAAATACACAAAACAGAGTTAATTAGAGGGTAGCTAGAGTAGCAATCAATAAAACGAATACCAAAGAATAATTTTCAGGGGAAATCTCAAAATCGATGGATTAGCGATTGTTTCACATAAACGGCATTTACGGAAAATAAGTTTTGCCGACATCCGACTCATTTCGTTAAGATGGGTCACATATATATATATATATAAACATACATAACACTCGGATAAATGAAAGCGCAACAGTCGTAGCTGGTGCTAAATACATTCCTCTAGATACGCGCACGCGCAGAAACGTCACCCGGATATTATTTAACGCCCAGATAAATGCAAGCACCACAGCGTATCCAGGATTTTTCATTGGGGGGGTGAAAACGGGCGAGTAATGCCCTGTCCAACGCACAGGAGCTGACAGCTGCCGTGCGACTGTTGGAGGCAGTTGTCACAATTGGGGGGTGGCCACCCCCCTTTTAAATACGCCAGTGTGTAGTTTCATTTATTCTTGTGACTACTTGAAACAGTTCTAATATCTGGTATGCTCAAAGCTGGTTTCCTGGCTTCCTGCAGTGTCTGTTATTATAATATAATATAATTTATTAACTATATATCCAGGGTTGGTATTGTACACATATCATATTGCCGATGGAATGCCAATTGTAGAGACTGCCACTCCTGTTCAGGAAATTCAGAAAAAACATCCTTGTTATTTAGCTGTAGCACCTAGAAAGAGAATCAATATAATGCAAGAACTCCACATTAAGTCAATACCCTAGGGGGTAGTAATGTTTAATTAGTCAGTTCCCAGAGGGATTTTCAGTCCCTGCCATAGGTGCAATGTTTAAAAAAATGGCCCCCTTTTACAACCTACATGGGCCCTTGGCCCACTTGTCCAAGATCTTAGATTGAACCCTGGGACCATGTCCACTCTATGCAATAGGTCTAGACATGAATTGGAGGGCCTCACCAATATACAGTTATGTTGTACTTATTTGTGCCAGGCCTACTGATTATGGGTGCTGCTATTCACTCAGTGGTTTGTACCAAGCTCAACCAGCACTCGACTTTAGAACATGCCCATTAGTTGCTCATATTTTTGTGTACCTAAGGCCACACCAATTTGATTGTTAGGATTATGGATTTTTGAGACATTTTTGTTAGGGAGGAAGGGGGGATAAAAATAAGTCATTGCATGAGAAAGGTGTTTTGTGTAAATACATGAATTATCATATGAGCCATACAGTACATTGCTAAAATAATTATTTAGACTTGTATCAAAATTTACTAGACAAGCAGTTTTATGAAAGTTTAATAAAAGTTGAAGACTATTAAAATCTAGAATAACAAGTACTGATAACAAGACTTGGCAGATAACATTACAGCCGTAAATGTGTAGATTAGACATTAGGATATATCTTACTGAGATAATATTAATTTGACTGGCATAATTAGGATTTGATTGTCGTACCTCCAAATAAAACTACGCTATTCTATTCCAAAGTAATGCAATGCGACGCTGACAACGCAAGCATTGAAGAGAGTGTATACAACCCGTTTTCCCAGAATGTCAACTTGATTGGCAAAAATGTGATGTTCAGATTTGTGCATGTAGACAGAATGAGTAGCGGGATAAACATGTGCACATTATTGGGTTCCCTATGTTGCGAGTTGGCAGTTTATTTTCTTTATTGCTATTTTGTATTGTGTCTAAAATGTCAGCCTTCGGGTTGCTTTTTCGCTTCATTTCGGTGGCACTAATGTTGTCATCATTCAAGAAAATAAATATGTTACACGTTGAATTGTTCACATAACAAGAGAGTGCGGCTAGTGTAGTGGTTAGCACATCTGCCTGGAATGCCAGTGCTCTTGATTTCAAAACCCGGACCGGGCAAGCATGATATTTGGTGTAAAAACCTGGCTCTCAACATTGAGGACTGTGTATCCCTCGTGACTCGGAGATCACGTTAATGTTGGTTGCGTCTCAATTTGGGACGTAAAAGAACCACTGAGGACAACAAGCACCCTGGCAGTGACCACCCTCAGTGCCAGCATATAAAGGTCGGTTTGGCCATAATGTTCTGAAAAAGGCTGACTGGTTGAGTGAGACCTCATAAGACCATAACATTGTAACCACAATAATACAGACTAGTCAGTTAATAGAACGTTGCCGAGTGCAGGAAACGACCAGAACTAGAACATCCACAAGGACGCTTGCTGTCTTTTCGACAACAATCGACGCCAACACATACTTTCGATATCAGGGCAACATCGCTACGAACACAGGAAATTACATTGTTGATCGTGTTGGAAAATTTTAAATGTTGATACAAAACCACACTGCAGCGTCTGGTTCAGCCATGGTTTAGATCAATTAATGAAAAGTTGGACTTTCGCTGATTCGTTGGATCGTAGACTGAAGATGCATGACAACCAATGAAACTGTTTAACATACAATGTTCGGTATGATGCGTATATGCTCGATGAATCGATACAAAATCATTGGTTCGGCATTTTGATCAGCAATAAAAGTTTAAAATTGCAATTTTATTTCTGTTTTGTTAAAAACAATGTCGGCATGTCCGTAATCCGAATAATTAAACTGGTGTCGCCTAACAGCATTTTACAAACATGAATGAGGTATTTAGTCACCTAAAATGAGGTGTTCAGTCTTCTACAAATGATGTACATATATACACTTGTATATATATGTACATAATTTGTCATATTGGTACTCATTTACTTAAAGGAAATAAAAACAAGACATTAACTTTAACATTTTATGTAACATTTGAGAACATTAAAAAAATACAGAAAAATACATTTGTAGGATAAATTCTATTTTAAATCCGTCTGTAGCAATTCCCGCAGAAAATAAAAAATTTATGAGCTAGGCGATCACGTGGTATCGTGACGTCACGTATACAAAAATAAAACATATTTACAAACAGAACATCATAGTATAAAAATGATATGGTTTACATTACTTCATGAAAACATAAACAGAAAAGTATCAAGAAAATCAATGGTTTGGTGTCACGATTGAACCAGCATCGCCCGATTGTAAAATAAATGACAAGAAACCAACGCGTCTACCAACTGAGCTAGCGACATCGATGAAAATTCACTGACTGATTTAAGTTGTTATGATAAATTGTACAACTCCTCCTTCATACATCGATATTCTAGTGATATTATGAGATTATACACGTTATGTTGGCTAGGTATGTTTATTGGTGTAGATTATCTCCCGTTGGTTGCATTCGATATAATTATTCTGAAAACGAGCCTAAGGCGAAGCTTGGCGAAAACTAGTCGACTTGTAGGCCCATTCGCATTCATTGTTTTAAATAAAATTGGATTCATGTGGAACCGTAAGATAACTGCTTGTTCCTCTATGATCACTAGTGTTTGTATTATTTCGGAGTGTCACATAATAACTCATTTTGACACTCGTTTCGACCCAAAAGTTATCCTTGTAGATATGCTCTGAATGCATGGAAAGCCTGATGCGAGTATAGCCATAGATCATATGTGACGTCACATCTCGGCATCCCGAAAAGCGCACCAAAAATATGCATATATTCGAAAATGTCCGGCTGCACAGCATAGAATGTGGAATTTCTAATTCATTGAATTTTGTTTGTTTTGGCTTGGACATGGAAATATATAGCAGGATGTAATATAATATGAATTCAAGCAATAGCTGTTTTTATTCCCTTTAATTTAGTTTGTAAACATTGAAACCAAGCATGGTGGTACCATTTCATTCAACTATGTTTAAATGCTTAACAAATTTATCATTGGTGAATTCTCGTTTCATTTACATAACAACAGAACCTGACAACACAGGGCTACAACTCTTCTGGTTTCTTTAAATATTGATATATCGTATTTAGGTTGTCTTTGCTGTATTTCTAACCCATGCCTGATTGCATACAAATGTAAAACACAGATTCCAAAACATATTTTCAAGTGTGAGCGTGCGCTTTAAAAATTTTAATAATGACGCTAGTGTCACCTTGTGGATACTTTCTACATAACAATTATTTGTACATTAGCCGTAAGATGGCACTAAATTTCTGTCAGTTTTGTTTTATTCCTAAAGTCAGGCGTTCTAACAATGCAGAGGAATGGTCAAAATAACGTGAAATTCATAATCACATGTAGCCACGAGGATGGGTCAGAAGAACAAAGAGAGCCTGGATGTCCGACTTAACGTCTTCGGGAATTGCTCCCTTAGTGTACCGCTCGAAGTACGTTAATTGGTGTTGCCCCATTGGCAAAGCATGTGGTTTTGAATTATTTGAGTGCCGATTCAGCACATAGGATTTCCTGTATTGTCCAATGGTATTTATCCAATGATGTTGTCTGGCTAGTGCGATGATTGTCTGTTTAGCATCGCTCGAATAATCGAAGTAGTCTGTCTCTACTCGCGCTTCCCGTTGTGTACCATATTCTGTCGATCGGACGTTTTGGTAGATTTGCTGAATCTGTCTTTGCTACGTGTTGTCTACCCAGGAGTTGCATGTTTGTGACGTGTATGCAATTTGTGCGTCCGCCCACCCCTCATAACTTGTGCTACTTATAATTTATAACCTTAAGATAAATTAATAGACGCACACCCTTGCACTCGTGCATTGCACGTCTATTGGGGATAATATGGTATATCACACTTTGTTCTATATGAGTAATTATAGAAAGTCAACATTTATTTTGGGTGTAGTTTTTTACGTGGATTTAAGGTAATGTTTACATCAGCTGAATACCCGGTCAAGTTTACAGTACATGACCAGCATGACAGCTGGGCCAGTTCTTGTCATGTGATAATGATATCACTATCATATAACAGTGTTCTACCTAGTTCGAATTTGCAGGGTGTTATGCCCTGCCCTTCTTCAGTGATGCCCTGGTACCCAGAAAAGGCAAAAAGAATGCCCTGCCTTTTTTACACGACGCCCTGCTATATTTGCATTGTAACCCTACTTGTGGCTACAGACAGTTGTATGATGAATATTAATTTGAGAGTGTCTGCAAGCGCCCCGATCTTGAAACACATCCCTATCCCGATTGCCCCACTTGCACGTTTCAATTTTTAAATAATCCAACAGGATGTCCCGCGATTAGGAATGGCATACAAAGTCGAAATCAGGGCGCTTGCAGACATCACGCCATGCGCTCAGTTCGATTGTTCAGGCGCCCGTATCTTGACACCTATCCCGATCGCTGTTAAATTCTTAATTGGGTGTGCCAAGAAATATCAAAATACGTTGATTCAAGGAAGCGCTGACCTTCAAAAGTGGGCAGATCAGAGTGACAGACTTTCGTGGGTGGGTGGGTGTGTGGGTGGGTGGGTGAGTGGGTGGGTGGGTGGGTGGGTGGGTGTGCTATGCATTATTTTAATGTATGACATCACACCTTTTCAGTTACACCTTTTACTATTTGCAGTGCAATGTATCTTAATTTCTGTTTAGCCCAGCCCAACAATATTTTGCATACCTTTTGCTTATATAATAGTCTCTGGGGATATTAAATATGATGTGAATTTATACATAAAATGTTATGTCATGCTGAATATTGTGTTTTGCTTAAATAAAGTTAAGACATGCCTATTTTACTAAATTAAACATGTTGTATTGTCTATATATAGTACAATCTTCCATCTGTCCACATTTATATTGATCTAAATGTCATTTTTTCAAAATTACTAAGTTGCTTGTACATTTAAAATTTTCAAAATCGAACAACAGTATATCTCAATTATGTTAAACCTAGCCCAAAGTAATTTGGCACAAATATTACCTGTATAAAGTTTTCTGTGTATGTTGAATATTATGCAGATTGACACAAATTAAAAAGTTATGTAAAGCTGAATATTATGTTTTGTTCTACAATGCCCGAGCCTATATTATGGTACATAAATATATGTATACACTGTGTACATAATATACTGTATGTAACTAGTATGATAATAAACTACAAGCTGTACACTGCTACTACATCTCATGTATTTAATTTAGTCGCATATTACAATTGTCCTTTTAACCACTGCTCATTGCGCTCTGTGTGCCCTTTTACTAAAATGGCACCCTGCCCTTTTGAAAACCTGGGCAGAACACTGTATGACTGTTATATAACCAACAACAGTGCAAACAACTCACATGACAGATGGTTGGTAACTTGGATCCACATTCCCTACAGATATAGACACTCGTAAGTCAAATTTTTCGTAGCTACTGTAAATATACACATTAGTTGCAAAAAAGCAGACTGAGCTTCATAATCGTATGTCTTTCTAGTCTGGTACCGCAATGCGATGATTTACAGTGCGGAAGCACTTCCAAGTTTATGATTACTGCTCCGTCCAAGGTGATTTCTCCTGTAAACTGCTTCCAGACACATACTTTAGTGCTCCCTGCATTGATACTTCCAGGAACTGGACAGTGTTATTTTGGACTTTGCTATAATGATATTGTGCTGCAAAAACTCTGCTTGATTTATTTATCCCAGACAGTCATTGTCAGTGGTGCTCAGTAGATTTGATTACAAATTCTTTATTTTTGTTACAATTATTAAAGAAAAAATATAATACAATTGTTTTGATTATTTTTGGTTGAAAGCTGTAATTTGTTGTCGTTCTTTGGGGTGCTGTATAAATCTGTATGAATATATATATATATAACATTTGATATTGGTCAAATAGCCTGTAGAATCTGTAGATGTAGCATCTACAGTTAGATGAGAGTCACTATAAAAAAATTATGTCAGTGTACAAGATATACCATCATCAAAACAAAAAATATTAATTTAGCTTAGAGTATCAAAAAAGGAAAGGTGCATCTACATTTCTAGTGTTTGTTCTGGTTGAAATGTTGCAATAATTGCCTTTCCGTTTAGAGCATTGACAAGGTGTCCACAGTGTTACAAATTGTTTTTTGTTTCTTAGCACAGATGAGTTGGTTGTGGAATGGTGTATAATTATACACAGTGGTGGATATTTGTGGACGAGTAGTCTTTGCACATTAATTGCAGCATGGCTGAATGCTTCCCTTCCCAGAGAAGTCTAGATGGTGTTTGATTGAACTGGTCTTTCAGGGAGTCAAGATTCAATAACTTCATTGTCCATTTAAAACATTGCATTAAAATGGAAATTTTCCTTTAGATGCATACTGAAATGACAGTAATAAAATGTGTACAACAATTGGTAAAACACATTATGGTCAGCACTAAACATTGGTAAAAAAGTAAATAAAATAATGATCAATAAAATTTAATATGATATCATAAGTGAACTTAAGCATTCCTAAAGACTGGGCACTGGGCTATAGAAGAACATACCTTTACAGTCCTGCTAATTTGTTATTATTGTGTTTTTGCTATGATTTATTTCCAAACCTCTAACTGTTGCATTGTATTACAGGTGGGTGAGGACAGTGAGGCGAGGCAGATGATGTCCCTGGCTCCCTCGCCAAGGCCTCGCACAGTCTTCGTACCCAGGAATGACAGTAGTGGCTACGGCTTCACACTGCGACACTTCATTGTCTACCCACCTGAGTCATCAGCCATGTCTGTGAGTACATGACACACACTGATGCACAACGACGCACAGCAACACACACAGACACTCACCAACACACTGCTATCCACTGAATCATTTATACACAGCCACAACATGTTTGTGTCATTCTTTTATTTTGTACGTTATGTTTATAATTACATATATAGATCATATCGTTCAATAGTCAAGAAAACTTGATGCCAGCATTTGTGAAACAGATTGCACCATGCACTGGCCAGTAAGGTTAATAAAATAAAATAAAATTACCTAGAGACACAGACAGATCTGTGTACGTTATTTTTATTCATATATATATATATACTCAATACAAATCAATCAACATGTGAGTATGTAAAAGTACAATTTGATTTTTTTAAATAAAAATATACAATGATTGTATGAGGCAGGGAGTAAGCGCAGATTCCCATTTACACACAAACAAAAACAAGACTTTCCAAACCCACCAGACCAGTAAAATAATCAGTGAACTCAAGTGTTATCACTCACTATCACAGTGGAGCCCTCATAATAATAGGCCATAGCATGTGGAGTTTACACATAGCTTCAGAAGTTTTGGTAATTATGCAAAAAACAATTTATTAGAAAAATACGTAGATACATGTACAATATCAAACTGCTATACATGCTATCATAGTCATTAAAACTGTATTAATGCACGTGATATTTATGGATATGTATTGTATATATATATGTGTATAAATCAGCATATGGATATTGTATTTGTGCATACACACATACATATCAAGTATATTGAAGTGTACTATTGACAACTAGTATTTGTTTATGTTACCATACTTTTTAATACTCCAATGCATGCATATATGCAATCTAGTAGCTCGGTTTCTTTTCTTTTCCTGCACTTTTACATTTACATTTGCACTTCCTTCGGTAAACTTGAGTTGAAACAAATTATTCTTGTGGCTCCTATGAGAGCGACTGTTATTGTCTTAATAGGAGTCACAGACCCCATCTAATTAGAAATTACACTGCATTTGTATATATATATATATGCCTGTTCATGTTACGTTAATTTAATATTATACACATATTGAAATTGGGTCTAAATAAAACTTTCTTGTTCTTGTACAGGCTATGTACATATCAGTGTTTGGAACACAGGTACTTGTGCATTAGGCAGTTTGTTAAATACTTGTTTTTAATTTTCTGCTCAGTGGCGGGTGTGTGTAATATTTTGTGCGTGCTCAGACTGATAGTCATATCCAGAATATCACACAATTTTACATGGAGACATTCTATATGACACGGGGTTATTACAGTAACAGCATTCACTGGACTTGCAGTTGTCATCTTCCCACACCCTACATTCAACAACTTCCAGCACTCGTTGCTCCCGAGCTTCATTATTTCGGTTGAGCCACATCAATAAGCAGCAATCGAAATAGCACTTGTCCGTTTGTCCGGGACAAGTGATTTTTGGCCCGGACAAGTAAAATGACTGTACATGGTTATCCAGTGGACAAGTGAAAAATTGCAGTAAATAGTGACTCGTGCAACATTGCAAACTTTTTATTTGAGGAAATTCAAACGTAAATGAAGTTTGCTAGCAATCGCGCGTGTTCCAATTTTTTTAGTGTACCGGAGTCTTGTCGTTCCGCCGCCAGTGTGTTGTACGTCAGTGTTCGACCGAGTTTAGTGACTGCGTTAACACAGTTATCCACTGAGCGCACCGACCTAGTTCTGTCATACGCGTAGGACAGACTCCGCATCAGCCATCGTTGATCGAGGCTGTATTTCACACAATCGTAAATCGTTCAGTTTGGCTGACCTATGACTTGCTTCCACTCACGGATCATATGAAATTTGAGAAATAGTACACTTTGTATTGCTACCTGTTATTTGAATAATTATATAGTTTTAACCATTATTACGCCTAACCCACGCGGACTCTGCAGTCTTCCAAGTCATAGAACGTTAACCGATCGAGATCGGTGACAATTTTCAAAACTTGTAACTGGCTCTCCGGTAAAGGTTGGTGCTGGTTGAAAAACAGAATATTAATGCAATTTCGGAAGTGTTGTATCTATGTAACATTTATTTTAACCGTAAATTGCTAGTTTTCGAAACCGAATTATGCAAGACGCGCGGCCGTGGATGGGGCGCCAACCGCCGTTGACATGTCGGCTTCCGCCAATTATGGCGGTCTATGTGCGGCAGCAACGTTACAACGTAACTAAATCTATAAATTATATTCCGCCTGTTAAGTGTAATTCGGGCACCGTTGAAACTGTTTTATCATCATTAAAATGATAATATAACATTTAGGAAAATTATACGTTTGCTTGCTGATGATCAATTGAATATTGTCTTCATTTGTAAAATACAGAACAGAATTGAAGTTCATAGAGGTTGAACAAAATATTATCAGATTATAATTATAGTTTATTATGATTTTTGTGACAACATTTCCTGGCTTTGCATTGGTCGTGTTCCTGGTTGAGTGGCATCTTCAATGACCAACTAATACCAAAATGTGTCATATATATGTTATATATATATGAGCCATTCTACAGTGACGTGTACATTTCAACCAATAAATGTTACAAAAGAATGTTTTGCTTAATTTATCCAAAACATTGTTATTATAATGGACCAATGTCTCAACCCCAGTGACCAACAGTTATCAGTTTTGCACTTTCAAAACTTGCAGATTAAATCAAATTGTGTCTTTGATCACAAGTCACTCAGATGTACATGCAACGAAACAGCAGGAACGTTGTGTTGTTGTGATAAAAATAAGACCGACTTTTTATGTTTTTTTCCGAAGCTTCGATTTCCCTTGACAACCACTCGGACAAGTTAACATTTTGGCGGACAAGTAGATTTCAAAACTTACTTGTCCGGCAGACAAGTAAATATTCTGGCTTATTTCTAACACTGATAAGGATGAAGTCATACCATCGGTTCATTGTTGAACATTGTTGAACAGTTTATTGCCTGAATGTCTTTAGCCCATTCACTTCTACATTTTTAGTCCTTTGGCCGAAGGTCCAAGAACTATTGCCATCACTCTGCGTCTGCCGTCCACCGTTAGCTGCCGTATCTCAGAAACCGCTCAGCAACTTTTTCTCTAATTTTGCATAGACATATCTTAGGGCACTGCCACTATGCACAAGAAATCTGTATTTGATTGAATCATTTTAAGGGCTCCCTAGGGCCTCCAAGGACCCCAAAGCTGGTAAAAATGTAACATTTTGTCTATTTTTTCAAAAACTTTTCAACTTTTTTTCTAATTTTGCATAGATGTATCTTAGGGTGCTGCCACTATATACAAGAAATCTGTATTTGATTGAATTATTCTAAGGGCACCCAAGGGGGCCCCAAAGTGCAAAAGTTTTACATTATTTAGTGATGTGGTTTTGAGAAGGGCCCTTGAGACCACCCCAACAGTAGATTTTGTTTAATGTGCCAGAAAGCCAACAGCATGACTAAACTCTGCAGCCTAGTGCTGTGTTCCATTGAGACCTTGACTAATCTTTAATTGGTCACAGGGTCCAGACAGAGTAGACACACTTGACCCCTGTTAGACTGAACAGTTGCCTAAAACTGTTAAACTGTATCTTCAAAACTACTGATTTTCTATAATTGCAAGTTGTGTTTATTTTGATGTTCATTTAATTATTATAAAATGGTGTGACTGTGGTGTCTATTGGTTAAAGATGTATTGTCTATAGAAACCTGTAGGTGACAAACATAGACAATTAGTATTCTGTCACCTCTAGGTGACAAACATAGAAAATTAATATTCTGGACAACTATAGAGTGAAATATCCTACACTTTATTTATATCAAATGCATTCTACTGTTCTGTTTACGCTTGCCATGCCTTGTGTAGACATGGTACTGTGTAAATCAATTGTATCAATATAGACTAATAATTACAGATTCACAATATAGTTGACACCTGAAACAACCAAATGTCAACCATTAGAAGAGTTAACATAGTGCTGCTATACACAAGCAAGAAATGTGTATTTGATTGAATCATTCTAGTGTCATCAGCATATAATAGAACATACATTTTCTACATCATCATCACTAAGGTTGTTGTAAATTTCACCAGCTGCCATGTCAAGTCCATTATAATTGTGACTAACAGTGTTCAAAATTATTCAGGTAAATAGCAAATAACAAAGGACACAAGTTTTCTCCTTGCCATACCTCTACATCACATGAGAAGAAGGCTGACACAGCCTGGCCCTGATTTATACATGATTTAGCATTTTTGTACGTGTTGTATACAACTTTCAACACATTACCATTAATACCGCATGAAATTATCTTAGACCACAGTGAGGACCGGTCTACTAAATCAAATGCTTTCTTATAATCGATGAAGGCACAATAAAGCCTTTTGTGTCGAGACAAATACAATTCAACCAATACCCCTATTTGAACACTGCCTGTTCTTCACCTTGGTTAGGTATGTGGTCAGTCTGGTGTTCTGAACAATCACTAAGGATTAATGAATACTTGTGCAGAATGTCACCCACTTGGCAGGTTTAATTGATCTATTCAGCAATGAGGACACTGCTTAGGCCTCACTCTGGACACTGTCATTCACAGTGTTGTGTATTGTCTTAGTTGGTGCATTGAGCTAATCTACTTGACCATGAATCAGTGGTGGCTCTGGTTGTGTATTACACCCAGCTGTGGAGCTAAGATTCTCTGCCTGCTATTGTTTGATGGAAACTGTGACTAATATGTAATTGGTCACTCACTGGCAGTAGCTTGTGTCAACAGACAGCATTAAGCCACTAGACCCCTGTTAAACTGGACAGTTGCCTGTAGGTTTTAAACTGTGTCAGACAGTGAGTCTACCTTTTGCTCTCAATTAATCTGTCCTTAGTTTTACACATAAAGACATAATCTGGCATAACTTGATAAGTCTTTGTAGCAGCACATTTGTACTTCCAGTGTATCATTGCAACGTAACATACATATTACATACTGTGTGCCACATTTGAATGTTATGCATGTAATATGCATGCAATCCATTTGCATATATAATATAAAACTTCAACAGCCGTTTTCTTCATTTTCACTTTTTTACCCCTACCATGTTCAATGCTCCATAACTTTGCCAATTTTTGTAGCAGTCATAATTTTTGAAACCGTGTAAAGCACCCTACCAAACCTTTACAAGGATGTAAGAAAACAATGTTACAATTTGTCCAACTTATCACTCATTTGGTCAGCCGGGGTCATATATAGACGTATTAGTCCAAAGGACTTCAGGGCCACTTGGCTAATTTTTTTTTAATTGGATGTGACTTTGCAAAAGTATTTACAAATAATGCTAATCTACAGAAATAGCTGTGATTATTGATAAGCCACAGTTTTCTCTGTCCACATGCCGTCTGGGGTCTGATGGTTGGAATGGATCAGTTATATTTTTATAATTCATACCAAAATTAATGTATATGATCATGACATTGTTTATCATAACAGTAGTATTTTGTATAATTGTTACAGCTTGGTAATCAATATGCACCATTCTTACTGCTTGGTAATCAGTATGCCCCATTCTTACTGCTTGGTAATCAGTATGCCCCATTCTTACTGCTTGGTAATCAGTATGCCCCATTCTTAATGCTTGCTAATCAGTATGCTCCATTCTTACTGCTTGCTAATCAGTATGCCACATTCTTACTGCTTGGTAATCAGTATGCCCCATTCTTAATGCTTGCTAATCAGTATGCTCCATTCTTACTGCTTGCTAATCAGTATGCCCCATTCTTACTGCTTGGTAATCAGTATGCCCCATTCTTACTGCTTGGTAGTTTGAATGGTAGTAATCTGGCTGAGAATGCCCCAATAAGATGCTCTTGCAAGACAGGTTTGGTGTAAATAGTGGCTTGTCCACTAGTGCGGCCATGAATCACATGTAATCTAGAGTGTCAGTGAGCTTACTCCAGTGTGATGGCCTGGGCGTGTGCAGCTACAAATGATGAACACCCAAAGCAGCAGGGTCAGACCATAGTTTGATTAGCTAATCTTTATGGGAGGCAGTATATTGCAGGAGAGCTAGCAGGCGGCTGTATGACCAGCATGCAACTGTGCTGCCACACACTGTGGTTCCTGTGGGCTCCAATAATCCCTCAGGCGGCGTTCCTTTCCCTTGATCATGTTTTTTCCCTCTGCCTTTATGGTCACCTTCAATTACCTAGCGACTACATGTTTTTAGTCTTCTTTTTTGTTTTTTCCCATACTCCATTTTTCACCTTCAATTACCAAGAGACTACTCAGGTACTTGTTTTTAGCCTTTGATAGATTTGTTGTTGTAGTAGAAGTGGTGGCCTCAATGTGGGATCTCTCACATGGAGTAACTGCCTGTATCTGCAGTATCAGTTAGCAGAAAGTCAGGTTGTCTTTAGTACTGTTACAACACAGTTTTGCTCGTCTAGGTTATTCTGTTACTGTGGTGCTTGTGTATTCGTACTCCCACCCAGATGGTTTTGCTTGCACATTCCGCTTTCATTCCATCCTTCATTCATTTGTTCGTCCGTCCGTTCGTTCGTTCGTTTGGACATGTGTGAGATAAAATTAAAACACCCTTGCAGCATTTAAGAGACAGTCATGGAACTAGGCTATATATAGCTGGACGCTTTTCTAATACAACCCTACATGTGGGCTACTATAAAGTAGTACCAGTGACATCAGCATTTGTCATTGTTCACTGCTGCGAACATACAAAGGATACTAAATTCACCTTCTATATTTGTAAGTATAGCGGTTTCAACTTGGGGAATTAGGTGACATGTACCCACCAGCAGTGCAGGTTGACAGCTGCGGTATAATCTGGGGCACTGGCTGGGCATGTGAAACAATAGATGTACGGGTACCTGCAAGTACAGGTATTGCACTTCTTCCTACCCTGCAGACACACTTTCTCACCAGGACAACTATCACTCGTACCCACAGATCACAGAACCTCTCTTTGTCCAGTATGTATACTGTGTTGAACAGATTACTTGGGGTGTGGTGTGTAGTGGTCGGAATATTGCAGTCTCAGTCAAAGGTATTCAGGTTTCATTCCCCTTGCTGCTGTGTTAAACTTAAAGCTTGGCCAATTTTGTTTGCTTCACATTGCCCCAGTTTACTCAGATGTGTCGTATCCCTTTTTCAATTAAAAAATTGGAAATGGCAAACATTGGTTTGGGGAGAACAAATAAATATATAATATATCTATAAAACATGTAGTCACTTTGCTTTATTGCACCAGCTTCATTCAATGCTGCAGCTAATAACAAATGTATAATGTAAAGATAACACTCTTGTATAAAAAAAACAGAATATTATAGTCAAATACAATTAAAACTGCATGTGGAACCACCGTTCACTACCCAACCAAAAGTCTCTCTACACCACTAGACTTACTGGCAACAGTTAGACTTGGCCTGCAGCTTCTGCTTTTATTAGTTCTATAGTGGTAGCAAACTGCCACCATGTAACTAGATTTCAATGTAGCCCTGCTGCCCTTGGGTGAACATCAACTCAGTTATATCCTAGCTCAACCATAGCTGCATTTGAGTGAGTACCTGTAATGTGATTTAACCGATTTGGTCGGTTTTGAAATAAATTTAATCATGCCAACAACTACTGTGCGCACTCGCATGCCTGTCAAGGACTGTATAACGTTTGTTGTGGCTACTGGCGAATCAGTGCACTCATTATGAAATGAATAAAATACTAGGCTTGTAATGGTAGTCATGCATTCATTCATTCAGTAATTATAACAAAAACTTCTGTTTAATCGGATGAGTGTCATACAAAAAAGGTCAGGCAGTATGGGCCTGGCATAAAGATTATATGCTCGTACACCAGCCATATGTCCATGTTCACAGATAAACAACTGGCTTATTGTGAACATGTCTGTTGAAAATGTTGGTGAGGATGCCTGAGGCGACAGTGCTGTGTAACACAGTCTGTCCTGTCCTATGTTTGCAGCGTGTAATGCAGACAGCAGGGCATTGTAGCAACAGGGTGTAATATCAATAATTGCCCGGAAACACTCGGTAATGTATGTAGGTCAGCACTCAGCAATTAGAAATATAACTCTGCTGGGTCAGTACGACACAGGAATGGGTGCTGCTGCATAAGTAATTCTGACCAACTTCTGAAGCAGTATTGTCGGTAAACACTATCATAATAATAAGATAACATTTTTGTACCTCAAAAAACGAACTACAGCTGTATTTGGATACGTTTACTGGCCACTATGCTATAAATTACAACTAACACTTAAGAAAGAACTTCACGAATACCAGCCCTTTGGCTGTAAATTGCATATATTGAACCAAATGTTGAGATTTTGTACAAAATGTCAGTATGTTGAATAATGTTACAATGCAAATGTTCAAATCATAAAAAGTAATGTTAGTTTTTCTGTGTGGTCTGGAATCTTGATGAGCCTGCTTTACTTGAATATAACATATAAACATGTGCACAGTTGGTATCATTAAGGCCAGGTGTGTGATGCTGATATATCTACAGGTATAATGACAGTGTGGCTATACTGTATACAGGTGTACACTGTACTGACAAGAGAAAGAGAAACCCTAGGATCTCAAAATATGAAAAGCTGGAAACCAGAAGAGCGGTAGTGACATCTGGTGGATAGAGTAGAACAGAAAGAGTCAGTTTTCATCAACAACTTAGTGGTTCCTGCTTACTGTTACTGTTAGTCATATGGATTTCCAGTACATAAAATATTTTGTTGAGGAATGCAGCCGTTTCCCCTTTTTAATATGACTACTTCAAATATCAGGCAATCTCAGTGTACGAAAGAGACTAAGAGAAGGTGATGGGTTACAAGTAGGAAGTGGGAGGTTGGCCCACTAATCTGCACTAGGAAGAAGTTGAGATATCTGCCCCACCCCACAGAGCTGGTGTCCATGTAGGGACTGGCAGCAAGAGTGGGAGTCGGGAATAATTCACTTCCCCAAAGGAAGACCAAGTAAAAAGAAATTAGACTGAGTCGTGTCTACTTCTAAAGAAAACTTCTTATTCTAGAGCTAGGTGGTAAGGGGCATTGTAAATTTATATAATAAACCCCAATAGAAACTTTATACGATTGACCCCACCCGCAGGTGCCCCTGTCCAAAATAAAAAATGTCTGTCCATGGAAACTGGACGGAAAGGAGATCATTGCAACACTTAATTCAATGAAAACACAACATATTTAGTACCGATTTGTTTTTATAATCTAAACAGGCCGTTGAACCAAACATCAATTTATTAAGGTTTTTATATTTACAAACTGAGACAGCAAATTGTAGCCTATTATGATGACACAGTTCCGAGTGACTGGGTGAGATTGAACAGTGACCGTTGTCACATGTACGGTGCCTGTCCACTGTGGAGTGGCTCCAGCTGGACTTTGACTGACCTACTCTCTCAGGTCATTCAGAACCATTGAGATGCTGAGAATGTTCAGTTAGCTGCTGACACAGGTCTGTATGGCTGTGTAGAGCTGGATACAGTCCGTCAACGCTGGGATTCTCTCTGTCCCTGGTAGGTCACCCTGTAGCAGCTGGTCACTGCTGACAGTTGCGGGCTGCCAGCATGCAATCAGCTTGTTTTACACATGTAAACAGGTGCCTGTGGACACCGGAGCAGGTCTAGGGATCTACTGGGATTAGAATGGTCACTTTAGACACTGGTGCTCTGAGTGTTGTGGGGGTCTGTTTGGGCAGCTGTCCATGGAGGCTTGGTGTCAGAGAAGGGATTGTTAGCATGTAGGTTAGCCGTGGTGTCAGGAGAGTATTAATACACCAACATGTTCGCTGTTCAGCTGTGTGTGAAGTATCGTGGGTAAAAATTGTGTTTATTTGCGTAGGATTTTAGTGTAGGTAAACAAGAACAAGAACAATTGTTTTGCTTGTAGTCAAAGTGAATTAAATATAACAGAGGCAGCACATAAACACTGGAGTAAATCAGCATTCCACATACACACATGTATGTATGTACAGTAGTATAAAATGGTGATCTCCAGCCAGGGGCCGGTTTCATGAAACGTTCTTGAAGTTACGCAGTTACTTATCGTCACGTGTTTGCATAAATTCCTATGTTCGCTTATTGAAAATAACTGCGTCATTTACTAAGACAACCATCTTAGCATTAAGAAAGTTTTTAGTTGCTTCATGAAACCGGTCCCAGAGCCATATATACAGCTGTGAGTTGATTTCTGCACTTGAAGTGAACTGTGGCTTCAGGAATGTGACATCTGATGTCTGTTTGCAGGATTCGGAGGGGGATGATGATCTGGAACAGTTGGTAGATGGTAAGTCATTCTTCTTTACTCACACAGTGTTTCCCCTGATATGTTTCAAGTGAGGCTGGGCACCTATTGACACTCATTTCCCGAAATATTTGCTGAATTCGCCACTTCATAGTTATCTGCATTTTTCGTACTAAAAAATGTTTGTTATATCACCATGGATTCAGAATTTCAAATTAGGGTTCTTGTTCACTTTGGGTGCTTAAGGTCCTCCAACCTGCTTGAACCAAAAACAGGTTGTTTGCAGAAGTGAATACCCTTAATGTTGTGCCCTGCCTGTGTCTCTGGATGAGCCTAGCCTGTGTAGAACACCAGGAATTGAAGTTATTTCACTTGGTTGAAATCCTACGTTACTGTCATGTTAAAAATGATGAGGTGGTGTGCCCCAGAATCACTAGACATGCTTCGTGCCTTCAGCGGTCACTGTGTCCACGCCACCATCTTGCACAACATTTTACTCCTGGCAGGTTGTTATTTTTGTCTGTACAGGTTTGCATACACGTGTACAATGATGTACATGTGTAGTTGTACCGTGTGTAATGTAGAGCTTCACTGACCCTCTCCTTGTGATCTTAATGGATAATTAAACACAACACTCTCACCAGATATTCACACTTTGACAACCACACTTGCTGGATCATTTTACAGGGTGTGAACGTTATGTACTGCCTAGGGTGCAGTAGGGAACAGGCCACATAGTTATTGTTGTGTTCACCACGCCTGCCAGTGTGAGGGTGACCAGTGATTGTTCTGTAAACACTATCATGTGACACCCCAAGATAATGATGATCTTGTTTTGATACCAGGTTTCGGTTTAATACAGCAATCTTTCAACTATTTCTCAGTTTTAAAAATATATTTAGCAAGATTGATCAAGATTGCCACCCAGAGAATTAACTCTAGATGGCAGGTGGACAAGGAAGCCCTTTGGCTTATTGAGAGTCCAACTCTTTTATCTACATGTATCCCGCCCTTCTGAGGTATGTGTCGATTTTATTTTTAAACATATTCATATTCACACATAGTAACTTAGATGGTATTTAAACACTGAGTAGATAATTTGTTCGGGTTGTGAATGACAGTGGTTGGTAAGACTAAGAGAGTGGAAGACTACAACTGAGATGGGAGCGCCTTGTGAGGAAAGATTTGATGGTATTGCAAGGAATTATAATTATTCAGAAATCGAGGAATAGAGGGTGGTGGAAACGGCAGTGTGGAGTTAATTACAGAAGATGGAAAACAAACAAAAATTGAGAACCACTATCAAAGCCAGCCTCACTCTGATACCGGAATGAGGAGTAGAGGAACAAATAGTCGCGACTTGTAATGTTAACATATTCAGGGACACTGATTTTCTGCAGTTGCGGAAGATGGACAGAATTCACAGAATTCGGGTTTTGAAATGGAATTGACCTTTTGGAACGGAAATTCTGCAGTCACGAAAAACGGATGCATAATCGGCATTTAAAAATGGGATTTGTGATTTCAAACGTAACCTCCATAAATGCTGGAAGAGTAGAATTACCAACACCGTAAATGATACTGACTTTATTGGCGATATTTTGAAACAGACATGATTACTATGCAACGGTAATAATTTATTTAGGAAGATTTGTGACACAGGATTTTTAAAACACACAAGGCAAATCGTTACGAAGTGTCATGGCACTGGTGCTACTTCGTGTCAACGGACGTAAGCAGGGACGTGGGCGGAAGGCACTAACATAAACCGTTTCACAATCGTTGTCTGATTGTCCGCGTGCATTGAATGAAGACACGTCGCCAATTACATTACATGTAGTTATCACATCGTTAGAACACATATTCCGGTTTCGAACACAAAACTCGAAGGAATAACAACAGCCTAGGTTACGCTGGCTGAAAGTGATGTAGTCCACGTTTTGTAGTTCTAACAAATTTAGTTGAATGGCATAATTTATAGTGCTAGCTAAAATGGTTGAACAAAATTGTTAGTGAAACTGCATCAGTGATTTGAACATTCATAATTGTTAACAGGATTGTTTGTATAATTTATATGTGTTATATGTTAAGCACTGCTGCATTAGAAACAACAAGTCATTTGTATGTTATTGTGTAACAGGAATTGTTTTATTATCTAAATTGATTATTGACGGTTGTTATAGTGTTGCAAATATTGCACAAATAAATGTTATTAAAAAAGTTAACCGCACACTAAAATAGTGTTGTTTAGATATAGACATCATAATATTGTGATATTTGAGATATTTTACAGAATGTATTATTTTTCATAGTTAACTTTGAAATAAAGTATTTATTTTCCAAACAAAAATGGGCTTCAATCATTAGCCAGTATGCAATTGTGCTTTCTTTTCATGTACGGTCGTGTGTTACATGTATGGGCAGTCGTGTTGACCAATAATTGGGCAGTAGTTTGACCTGATACAGGGCTTTGAAGCAGCACACTGCTACCAACCAGTACACAAGTGTCATGATGAATGCAGTGCACAGTGTGCACACATGCCCTTGTTGGACGAAACTCTGATGACCACTTGACAATTGTAGTATTTATTTATTATTATACTTGTGGAAGTCCATCGCTTCGATGCTGCACATGTTCGCTTTGAAGTAGACGGTGAAATGACAACCAGCATGTACATTCGAGTATAACAGTAACAACCCAGGTCCATGTCACGTCCTATTGGCCCACGTCATTATGTGCCAGCGTAATGTAATTCACGTTAGATATAGTGTACAAATACAATAATTACCCAATATTACTGCTCAGTTTTAAACTCTTTTCAGTGTACTAAATTGTATTCAAATTGTGTTGGTTACTTTTGTTATGGTTACTTCCCTAGTTAGGCTTCAGAGCAACACATTTCTCAATTGCCTACTGCTGTATTAATGCAAGCATACATGTATGTATGTATGCTCACATGCTCACATGCACACACGTACACACACACACATGCATGCATGCACAACTACATTATTGTTTCAGTACCGAGTCTGGACTTCTGTCTCATTTTTGTAATTGTGTGAAACTACTTGTAATGTTGATCACCAGGTGTCAGTACTGTGTCATGATAGGTGCAGTGCAAAACATTGCTGAAAAAAACAAAACCAGTTACTTCAACAAGCAAATTTCATAAAAAGGTAACTCATGTACAAACATTTGGTTAAGATGGTTGTTTATAAATGTAGACTATTACTATAAAGACATTGGGAAAGATATTTATGAAGTTGGCAGATATTCCAATGATTGAAATAGTATTTTACTAGGTAATTATAATCAACAAAGATGTGCAATTTTTATTAACCCATTTCACACCAACTATAATATTGATAGTAGTATTGGACCACCTATATTATTGTGCAGTGTGTATCAGGTTCCGTAAGCTGTCAACTCTTGGGGATGCACACTGCCCAGTCTCCATCCCTCCATGTGGGGAAGATGTATTCTTGCTTAGTCAGAGGTGCTTCATATATTTTTTATGCATGTTCTGGGAAAACGTGGCAGATTAGGTTGATTGGGATTATTAGGTGGCTTTGGTATGTTGTTTCTGCATTGTAGGCGGTAAGTGGGGTAGCTAGGGACTGAATGTGAATTGGTGAAGATACGCTGTTAGGATAATGATAATTTGGGCAGCCCACCTCGGATCAGAAAGTTAGTTAAGTTTTATTGCCTGTTACATAATGTGTCTGTGGATTAGTCACTTGGTGGCTTGTTCCATGTTAAAGTTACTCTGTCTGGTAAGATAACAGTATGTCACGAACCCATGTTTGCATCTGGTTTGGTGAGTTTTAGAACTTTATTTATTAACACAATGAATGCCAAATTTCTTACTATCACCAGTTATATAGTAGTCGCTATCGTCACAGTTTTGTTGGTAACCTGTTTGCACAGATCTAGCATAGATTGATGTAAACAATAGTTATGTTTTGTTAGTTATGCTGTCTAGCAGTAGTGGCTGGGTTGTAAATAGCACACGCATGCACACATGCATTCCTTAAAGCAACTGGGCAGATTGCGTGTTGCTACCCCAAAAAGTTCAACTACCTAGTGAAATTTTGCTTTGGAAATGTGCTAATCACTTAGGGATATCTACTTATCAGTTGGTGTTATATTAACACACCTAAGCTAAATTGACTTGTATACAGTAATTAATAGAACTCAGAAAGATGTATCAACACCCTTGAAGGCATATCTGATGAGATATTAATATCTGTTTGACCAATTTGCCGACTTGTCTAGCACTTGACATTAAGACTCAAGTAGGCCCACTTTGGACTGATGTGTCTTGGATTGGGCACAAACTACCTGGTATCCACATTACCGGGGTAGTGTGATTTTGTTTACTTTGCGCATCTTGCATCAAAAAGAAAAATACTAAAACACCAAATACAAATTTTACATATATATATATATAGATAATCTGATGAATGATAGTATTACTTATTTCACAGTCAATTTACCATGTTTTTCTGTGATATAATATCAATAGTCTGATCTGGCTTTGTAAGCTTATTTTACAGCTAGACTTTTATTTGTTGGATTGGCACCTTCATTCCACCCTGGAGTCTAGGTTTGGGCTGGTCATGGTAGCAATTTGTTGATGGAAAATAAGTAGGATTGGGTGAAAGTTTTAGATTGGGCTGGATTGGAAGGCAATAGGGAAGTAAAGAGGGAGTGAAAGGAAGCAGTGTTATCACAAGAAGTGGCAGCTTCCTGGAATGTCAAATATGGAGCAAGTAGCAGGAATTGTTGACAAAATGACTCCAATGTGCACACAGCTGTTGTAAGGGCCTTCTGGTTTCTACTATTAGACTCTGTGGTCAGAGACACACCTAGCAAACAAAAATATTTATCTTTTAAAAATAAAATTGGCTGATAAGGATCAGCTATGTATAGATAAAACATGGCTGGACTCTGGATAAGATAAGCAAATGGCATCCCTATCCATTGTCCATTTGTAGCATGTCACTTTTGATGGCATTCTGGTTAATTTTGGTTAAATCTTGTTTCATAATTATGTATATTTGTTAGAGAATGCAGTCTGGCACGATTTGTTCCAAGGTATGTCAATGCATTTATGACATTTATAGAGCTCTGCTTGCTGTAACATAAAACACTTTGAACAGTAATGTCTTGGTCATATTGAGAGCATTCCATGATTCCTTGGTCAGTAGTCTGATGTCCAGCCTCAAGCACACTTGCATTTTTTAGCTGTGTTGGACTTCGGCTAATTTTCCGGATCAGGTTTTACAAGATTGAACAATATACCATCTAAAACTACAAACTTCAAATGGCATGGGCAGGGTCTTATCAAGAGTTCAATAGATGTTCTTATACTATTATATACATGACCCCCTCAACAAACTTGTTTTGTCATTGCCGCTGCTAACATTTACATGTCTAGTCAGCAGGTCATTTGTTTTAGTCATCTCAGTCATGTGTGAATGGAAACATTCTTGCATCCTGCCCAAAGAGTTATTTTATGATGTTTCCTGCTATTCTGTATATATTATATGGGCTAGCGACAATCTATGTCTTAACGGGAGTCTCCCTGACCTTACATGTTATTCATATTACCAGTATATTAATGTGTATAATGTGTATTTGGACAAGGTCAAATAAATTGAATCTAGAATCTATCTTCCTTAAGTTAGAAAGATTTTTGTATGAGCATTTTTATATTAATTTAATGTAAAAATCTTCTGCTGGGATGTGTTGTTCTCTATAAATAATGTTAAACTTAAGACATGTTCCTTTATACAGTTTTCCAAATAAGATAGCCACTATAACTGTTTACCAGTAGTGGAAGTGAGCTTCCTCGTCATTTTGGAAACAGTTGTTTCCTTCTGAACAATGTGGTGGTGAGAACTGAGCTGTTTCTTACTGACGAAGTGGAATTTGAATTGTTCCAGTGCAGGGACTGAATATACATTATAACTCGGTATGCCTGTATGATGTGATCAGACTTGAGAATTATATCATGAGCTGACCGGCTGATCTGCTGCACTCACTAGCAGTTGTTAGGACCTACCCAAGTGACAGACCTCATAATACTTCCAAGAACTACATAATTTGTCTGAGAGTACATTTCAACATGTGTACCTTGCTGGGTACAATGAAATAAACCCACATAGATGTTTAATATATATGTAACATTCATCGCGTGAGTCATCACATTCACACCTCGCCGTGACCACATAACTCCAGTTCTAAAAGAATTACACTGGCTGCCAATCAAATTCCGAATTGAGTTTAAAATACTCCTTTATGTGTTCAGATGTCTGGGATGGCGCCGCTGTATCTTGCCAACCTGTTAACCAGGCACTGTCCGGGACGCACACGTTCATCTGAACAACTTTTGCTTGAAGTTCCACGAACTAACCTGGTCAGTTTCGGGGACAGGTCCTTTCGTTTGATTGGACCTCGACTATGGAATGCACTGCCCATTGCTATCAAGTGCAGTAGAACTCTGTCGGCGTTCAGAAAGACAATAAAGACACACATGTTCAAAGCTCAATACTGCTGATATTTTTAATATTTCATTTCATTTGAGGACATTTTACTGCATATCTTACTTTTATACATATAGACATATTATTTTGAGTGCATGTATCAGTATTTATTTATGTGTGTGTGCGTTCATGCATGCGTTTGTGTAGGTTTGTATGTATAGGTATGTATATACGTAAATAGAGTAATAATAGGTATAATTTAGTAATTTATATAATTTTATTTATTTATAGTCTTTAGTTAATAGTTTTAATATAACTAACTTAATTTGTTCTACATTTTATCTCAAGTTTCTTTTTTTGCAGGTTTTATTGTTTTATTAGTATACATTGAATTGCCTGATTGAATGTTATTGTACAGTGCTTTGAGCATGTTATGGATATTGCGCTCTATAAATATTAAATAGTATTATTATAGTAGCCTTAATGGTACATGTCCCTACTAAAGATGCCATGAATGGAATATGTCACCCAACTTCTCCTTTGACTCTTTCTTAACATGTGAGGCAGTACTTAAACTAAGCAGGGAGAACAGAGAAACTACTAAGATAAAGGGCTCCTGCTGTTAAGGACACCTAACTAACTAACTGTCTATACAAAGAGCAGTCCCACATGAGTACTGAGCCCCTCTGACTGTCACAGATACCAGTGCAGGATAAGACCAGACGGTTGTGGTACACAGACTTGTAACATTCCTCAGTGGTGTCTGCAGTGGACAGCTGCACATTTGACCACTTCCAGTCTCCTGTCAAAACAACACCAATGCAACTGACCTCTGTGGCTGCAGGTAATTGTTGCCAACATCCCAGTGGCATAATGACTGGCAAATATTCACCAGCGCACAGTCATAACTCACCCACTTTCACATCTCCCACTAAACTTCACGAAACTGTCTTCTACAAACGTTTGAATGTAGCACTTTCTGGCACATAATATCAATCCAAGAACTTATCGGTTGGTTTCAGACCTTAAAAATGGCCATGGTAGCCCTTCCGGAGGAGGGGTAGTTTTACTAATTATTTGAATGACGTGTTTATAAATACAAAACAACTTGTTTTGTCAGAAGTTCTAACCATGTGTCTTGGGCTTGACTGAAAGGAAGTGAGTTACTGCCATGGTCCTAGCATCTTGTTGTAGTGTGTTGAGATAACAGGTTTGGCTAAGTTACCCTGATTTGTTATTACCCTGCAAAGCACCCAGTTGACCCTCAGTTAAGGGGTAGATAGGGCATCTGTGTGATCACTGCCTCCCTCCCCAGGGTGTGTTTATGTGGGGGTGTCCATAAATTTTAGTTGAACTCCTTGTAGGATATCTACGTGGACATAGACTGAGGGATTCATATACAAACATGTTGTCAAGAGTAGAATAAACACTGGTTTCACCCCAACTTTGAGATGACATCACATGAAGAAGGTAGCCAGCGAAACCGTGAGAACCTGATTCACAATATTCGTCCAGTAACGAGTATGTTCATTGAGAGTGTGGTTACCATAATAGTGTGTGTGTGTGTGGTGATCCTGTGTGGTCACCCTCTTTGCGATTAATTGACTAATCTAATTGGCAGAGTTCACAGATTGGAGTAGTGAAATAACCACCAGCATTTTGTGTATTTCTTGTGTCCACACGTGATGGTGGCATTCTCGGTTGTAGTCAGTATAGAACAGTAAAATTTGCCAATCTCAAAAATATAAGACAAACATACGTACATGCGAGACATACATGTGTGTGTGTGTTAGACAGAGAGACAAACAGGCAGACAAGCAGACAATCACACACAGACAGATGTGTGGTAGACAGACACGTAGACAGACGTAGGACACAGACAGACAAATAAATAAATAGGCGTACCCGTAGACAGAGAGACAGACAGACAGACATGTGTGTGAGACATACAGACAGACAGATGACTGATTGAGAGATTGACAGACACATGCTTGCCAAGTGAAGTCAGTGTGAACATTCATTAACGTCACTTAGTGTTTGTAGGGAACCCATGAGAAGCTCTAGTTAGTAACCATATGTTTGAGTAACACCTTGCTGCCCTCTCTTCCTTTCAACTTGTGGCCTTCACTTCTCTGGCCTCGCCTCGAGGCTATTGCAAGACTTGCAGGCATTGCAGGGCTAATCCTGAGTGAAGCTTCTACAAGATCAATCACATTTTACTGCTTGTTTTGTGATTAGCACCTGCTACTTGATACACCTTATGTGTTTTCCCTTATTTCTTAGTTATTATTGATGCAATACTAGGAAAACATTTGCTGATAAACATCCTCAGAACTTAGTGCCACACTCCCTAGGTCCAACATCAACTGGGGAGAGGTTACATGACAGAATTTTGGCAATTTCTCACTGGTCTCTCCACACATTCTATTGGCTGTTCCAAATGTCTGCATGTTGCTGTATCTTAAGTCTGCAACATATTTGCAGTTATCAAGAGACCAGTAGAATTATTAGGATTTCAGCAAGAAAGTTCTTGCATTACTGATGCTGGCAGTGGGAAATCAACCATAAGGTCACGCCTATATGACGGTACTACCTAGTACTATATGATGGTACTACCTAGTACTATATGTCGGTACTACCTAGTACTATATGACGGTACTACCTAGTACTATATGACGGTACTACCTAGTACTATATGACGGTACTACCTAGTACTATATGACGGTACTACCTAGTACTATATTACGGTACTACCTAGTACTATATGTCGGTACTACCTAGTACTATATGTCGGTACTACCTAGTACTATATGACGGTACTACCTAGTACTATATGACGGTACTACCTAGTACTATATGACGGTACTACCTAGTACTATATGTCGGTACTACCTAGTACTATATGTCGGTACTACCTAGTACTATATGACGGTACTACCTAGTACTATATGACGGTACTACCTAGTACTATATGTCGGTACTACCTAGTACTATATGTCGGTACTACCTAGTACTATATGACGGTACTACCTAGTACTATATGACGGTACTACCTAGTACTATATGACGGTACTACCTAGTACTATATGACGGTACTACCTAGTACTATATGACGGTACTACCTAGTACTATATGTCGGTACTACCTAGTACTATATGAAGGTACTACCTAGTACTATATGATGGTACTACCTAGTACTATATGTCGGTACTACCTAGTACTATATGACGGTACTACCTAGTACTATATGTCGGTACTACCTAGTACTATATGTCGGTACTACCTAGTACTATATGACGGTACTACCTAGTACTATATGACGGTACTACCTAGTACTATATGTCGGTACTACCTAGTACTATATGACGCAGCTGGTGATAAACGGTCTCAAATGAAAACATTTCTGACAGTGACAGAGGTAGAGAAACTTGATGGATAAGGCAGGATATGTTTTTGAATACCTGTCCAGTATCCTCTCCTGTGTAATATCTGAATGACCACTGCAGTATCACAGGTTGTGTGTGTGTGTCCAGTGAGAGAGGTTGTGGATAGGTTCCATTCTGCAGCATCTGTATCATGTCTAGTTTCTTGAAAGTGACATGGCAGTAACCAATGCAGTCTACACGTAAATTAGAGTAGGATTTAGCTGGTGTTTTGAGAGAGTCCCCAAAGGGGAAAAGGGGGTATAGTTACTGTTACAACAAGTCCTCCATACAAGCCAGAAGTATGCCACTTATTCAGTTTAACCCTTTCCATCTCCTGTGTGTGTGACTTGTCTGGCTATGACAGGATCTATTGTATATGTGTCTGCAGTTGTAGCATATATCTTATTACCATCATGTTTGGTAAAATGATATAGCAGTTTATTAATAATATATGAGGCAGTGTGTTACTATTGTAGTATGTCAACGGTTTGTGCTTTTTGTTTTTTTCAACTCAAAAAATAACCTTGTTGAATAACAATGAACAGTGCTTATAAAAAAATATATGTATTGATGCAAACCGTAAATTATGTCTATTTCATTAAAATGATTGCTGCAGGTATATTCTTAAGTATATTGTGGTGTTATTCTGACTGTCCTGGATTTCTGGTTGGCATTTAATGCCATGGCCAGGCATAAAGGTGAGGAACAATTACATTATTATTGAGAGAGACGAATATTAGAGGCTGGATACATGGAATGAAGGGAAGGGGAATGAGGAACAAAGAGAGTGGTTATGTTGAGAGTGGAAGGAGAGGGGGAAGACCATGACTGAGATGGGAGGACTGTGGGAAGAGGGAGTCAGGGTGATTGGGAGGGGTGGAGAATGAGATCAACAAGTGAGGGGTGATGGTGGCATTGAAGGTTCAATGACGAAGAAGAACAACATAAAAATCAGGGTATAGTATCGAGGCCAGCCTTACCCTTGACGACGGAGACAAAGAGGAGAGCGCCAGTGCAGTGAGGAAGGGTTGGATAGTGGATGGGTTGTGGTGAACAGGGTTGGGTGGATGGAAGGTGTAGGGGAGAAGTGTTGCTGTAGATGGTAGGGGGAGTGGGTGCCCGGAATGTCGCCATGACATTTGCGACACCCCATCTGCTTGCTGGAACACTCAGCAAGCTTGTCCAATTTGGATGCCAGAAGCCTGATAACAAGTAATCATATGTGATCATAAATTAATGCCTGATTATGTGTCATTAGGCCAGTGATGTATACACAGTGCCCTGACAGCCCTGGGAACAGCCACTCCCAGGGAGGGTGGAATGTATACTGACTGACACATGCTGGGTCACTGTGGACTTGTCCTTGTCTCCCTTGGGCAAGGACAATGAGGCATGTGTCACTGCAGTTTGTAGTTAGACATATGTGGTTCAGTATTCTTAGTTCTTGCACACAGGCTTCTTGCTGTTTGGTCATGCTGCAGGTGCAGTTGATGGGACATACTTTAGACATACTTCTGGTGAGTCATTTTCACCACCATCATTTCTGGGCATCATTGTCAGCCGTCACAGCAGCAGCTGAGCAACAGTAGAACCAACAGCAACAACGACAGCAGCAATAGCAGCAGCAGCAGCAGCAACAGTGCAGCCAGGTTGAAGGACTGGTTCTTCCTGGTGCATCTGTAATAGTATTAGTAGCTTAGTTTTGTGCAGTTCTTGTTCCTTCCACCTGAGTGTCTTCAGTCTTCCTGTCAGTCGTTGTCTTTCTCCGACATGTTTTCTTGTTAAGGTTGCAATTGGTTTCAATACTGTTTATATTGTGTTGTTATTAAAATATATATGTATATATATATATATATAATAGTATAATTATTACAGCACTGAATAACAATGACATTTAATTTGTAATTTAATACATAATTCCCACTGTTGCCGTGGAATAATTTCACAGTTTGAAAAAATGCATTTTCAAATCCTACAACACTTGGTGTCCTTTCCTAGAGCGCCAGCATTCATGTACAGCCAATCAAGTCTGTGCTGTCTGTGCTGCTCCATACATTTCACTTCAACAAGATGGCAATCATTTCTGCAGTCCTATAAATTTCAACACTAGCCCAGCCAACGTGGCTGCACTATGTGTGTGTATTTTATGAATAATAAAGTATTGTTAATAATAGAGGAGCACAGTGGACTGTTACAGCGAGATCTAATCAGCCACATCTGTACATGTGGTCCAGTGTTGGCTGCAGGATGTTTATGGTTTGCCTCTACTGTAGACTATTTCAGTCTTGGTCTTTTTCCGTTATCTGTTAGAGGAAAGGTCATGCAGGCTTCTATTTGGGCAAGTGAGACGTGGATGTGTTTGCCTATGCTTTATTGAAACTGCAACTGAAGGTTAGACTCAAATAATTTCCGTACTCTGCAGCTTGTTGCAGTGAATTTGAATGTATGTTTAAACGCAGCAGCTTTTAGAACTGGTGGGCAAGACAGGTACATAAACTGGGCTAACCAAAGCAAGTTTACGAACTGGTGAGCTAATCACAGCAGCTTTAGGATCTGGTGAATTAACCACAGCAGCTTTGAGAACTGGTGGATTAACCATATCAGCTTTGGGAACCAGTGGATTAACCATATCAGCTTTTGGAACTGGTGGATTACCCATAGCAGTTTTGAGAACTGGCAAACTAATTACATTGAGGTGTAAAAATATAGACGATATTGTTAAAACATTTCAGTGGTTGGCATGTTTGTTGTGGAACTCATAAGAGATTTAAATGAAATGAGTGAGTGTGTTATGTTGATAAGCAGCACCTTTAAGACTGGTATTACATTATTGGTTTAATGTTATTGCGCTTGTAAGTGGATTTATAAGCAGTGTGCATGCAAAAACATGTGCACAAATAATACGCATTGTGTTGTCCAGACATAAAATAGACCAATAATTGAAAACCTGCGGGGTGAATTTACATGAAATATAACTCCCTACTTGCTTTATTTTGAAGAAATTTGCAAATTTGAGTGACTGACACTTAACCAGATGACCACTGTCCAACATATAATGACCATCACACTTAGTGTACTTTACTGATTGGTGCAAGCGTTGATGATAAATAATGCAGTAATCAAACTAATAATGCTAGAGTGAGTGAGGCCAGTGTGTGAGGCTGGTGGTGAGGGGAGGGGGTGAGGGGAGGGGGGGTGAGGGGAGGGGGGTGAGAGGAGTGGGTAGACTCCACGTGTTGATTGCTCCTGGCAGGCGTGTCAACACTGGTGAGGCTCCTGCTGCGGGAAACAGATTCATTCTGACTCCGTCATGAGACCCTACACAATCATACCTATCTGGTGTTGCAGGTTCCAAGTAACCCTAGGTTCGTGTAGTACCTCAACCGTTTAGGGGGTTAATTCGGGTTGCCTATGGCGTAAAGCTGACATTGTTGTTTTCGCCTGGGACTTGGACTTTGCACTGTTCTCTCCAGGTCGGTCTGTAAGATCACTGTATTCGCTGCATGTAGAGCAGTCTAACAGCTTGTATGTGCGCCCTATTACTGGGGTTACATTGCTTTGTGTATAAGCTCCCTTTTCCTGGGATGACATAGGTATGTGTATGAGACCAGCCTGTATGAGTGCCCATTAATAGGGTTAGATAGCACACTGTATTGTATGAATGCCCTTTAACTCAGGTTACGAAGCCCTGTGTATAACTATAAGTGCCCTATTAATGGGGTTACGTATTCCTGTTCATGAGCACCCTATTAGTGGGGTTACATAGCCCTAGGTATAAACTATTAATGTCCTGTGTATGAACACCCTATCAGTGAGGTTATACAGCACTATGTATGAGACACAGCCTGCACTAACGTCCTCCCACTCCTCGGGTTACATAAGAGCTGTGGTAGACATGTGACATTGTTGTCATTCCTGCGGTGACCAGGCAGCTGTAACCCTCACACAGCAGTGACTGTCCACAACTTTGTGATCCAATGTCATTTGTCTAACCACATTCGCGAGTGCGCGCATGCCGCTTACCAGGCTCACAGCAACGCAGGGCGGAATCACCAGTCACACTGCAATCGGAGCAGCCCATTATAATTGATTCTGAAATGAGGAATTGTGCTGATCGCATCAGCACTGGCAGTAGTGGTGAGCTGTCGACGCTGGCTGTCATGGCTCCATCCGCCTGTCACTGGCCTGCAGTGGGTCAGGGCACACTCTGGGAGCTGGTGTCTGGCTAGTGAGGTAAACATCACAGGAGACTGTCATTCCCTGCCTTGGAGTAACATGGAGTGTCGTTACATAGGCCTGTCATGATGGTATCATAACTGGGATTGTTACATCCAGCATCATTACACAACCAGCTATGGCGCTGCATTCTCAGAAGAGCTGAGTGATTCATTTTCTGCATGGCCACCGAGTCAAGTGTGTGTGCAGTGGTATAAACTGTCTGTCAGTGACAGGCTCGTGGCTGCAGCTGGGGTCTTTCTCCGATAAATGTGTTTGCCATTTGGCACTGCTGGTCACTTGGGTGGTGTTTATGTAGTACGTCCCCACGCCTGGTGATCATTTCAGTGAGCACGAAAGAAGCATTGGAATCGGAGCACAAAAGTCTGACTGGCGAACTGTTTAGACAAGTTGCATCACAAGTCTGACTTTCTCTGGATGATCACTGACTACATGGAATGGGTTAATCTGTGGAGACATGCTAGATTAGCACTGTAATTCGCCAGTTGTGCCGATCCGTCTGTGAAATGCTATCACAGCCTCCGGTTGTCGAGGCATTGGGACAGTCGAACTTCGTTCTTTCCGCCGTCTCTCACAACCAAATGTACCAACGTTTCATTGGAATTTGTCACGACGAACAGAGGTGTTTGTCTTGAGTTTTTGTGTTAGGTTTCAATACGGTGACAGTTGGATGCAAAATTGTACGTCATCAGAATGATGTTTCGTTGATTTGACGGCAATGGATGGCAGGTGGAGCCCCATGTATGGGTGCTGTGTACAGCTAGTTGGTAAGTCTGACTATTGCAATGTGGGTGTTGGGTCAAATATTCAAACATCTTAGTTGCCAGGAGAAGACCAAACAAAAAGAAATATGTTTCTGCTTTCTTTTTTCCATCGTTTTCTGTTTTGTTATTCAGTGTAGAAAACATAATTATTATTTTAAAATGTTGTTGGTTCTATGAAGAAATCTCGGTCCAAAATTTGTCGTGTATTTTGCTAAATGCTTTCAGTTCATGCTTTGTGTACCATACAGAGTATAGTGATATGGTATCAATTAGCCACAGTGATCATCTAAGACGAGGTGTCCATCTTCGAAAAATAGCAATGACATATTAATAATTCTTTGTTGATTTGATCCATGTGGGGTGCAGGGCAATGGTTCTTGGAATAGTTCATTAGTTAGGTTGTTGAATTTTTTGACACAATGGATAGAAAAGTTACGTGTTCAATTTAAACTGGTTGTTCATAGGACAGATGTTTTAAACAGGAACACAACATATTGATAGGATAGGCCTTTCAAATTTAATATAGTAGTATTGTGTTATATAAATGATGTGTAATTGTGAAATACATGAGTAAATGGTTGAGAAAATGAGGTGACTCAGGGGGATGGTGAAATGTCAGAGGCACAGAATTCCATTCCATTAGATTAACTGAATTGCTCTGGGCAGGCCTTGTATTGATTGCTTGTCTGCTGGCCAGAACACCCACAGACAGGCAGTAGAGACATACAGACTATAGCATTGACAGCACTGATCCACAGACATATAGGCAGCAGAAACATACAGACTGTGTCATTGACTGCACTGATCCACGTGCATCTAGGCAGCAGAAACATACAGACTGTGTCACTGACTTCACTGATCCACAGACATCTAGGCAGCAGAAACATACAGACTGTGTCACTGACTTCACTGATCCACAGACATCTAGGCAGCAGAGACATACAGACTGTGTCACTGACTGTACTGATCCACAGACATCTAGGCAGCAGAGACATACAGACTGTATCATTGACTGTACTGAACCACACACATCTAGGCAGCAGAGACATACAGACTGTGTCATTGACTGCACTGATCCACAGACATCTAGGCAGCAGAGACATACAGAGAGTATCATTGACTGCACTGGTCCACAGACATCTAGGCAGCAGAGACATACAGACTGTGTCATTGACTGCACTGATCCACAGACATCTAGGCAGCAGAGACATACAGACTGTATCACTGACTGCACTGATCCACAGACATCTAGGCAGCAGAGACATACAGACTGTGTCATTGACTACACTGATCCACATACATCTAGGCAGCAGAGACATACAGGCTGTGTCATTGACTGCACTGATCCACATACATCTAGGCAGCAGAGACACACAGACTGTATCACTGACTGCACTGATCCACAGACATCTAGGCAGCAGAGACATACAGACTGTGTCATTGACTGCACTGATCCACAGATATCTAGGCAGCAGAGACATACAGACTGTGTCATTGACTACACTGATCCACAGACATCTAGGCAGCAGAGACATACAGACTGTATCATTGACTGCACTGATCCACAGCCATCTAGGCAGCAGAGACATGCAGACTGTGTCATTGACTGCAATGATCCACAGACATCTAGGCAGCAGAGACATACAGACTGTATCATTGACTGCACTGATCCACAGACATCTAGACAGCAGAGACATACAGACTGTATCGTTGACTGCACTGATCCACATACATCTAGGCAGCAGAGACATACAGACTGTATCGTTGACTGCACTGATCCACAGACATCTAGGCAGCAGAGACATACAGACTGTGTTGTTGACTGCACTGATCCACAGACATCTAGGCAGCAGAGACATACAGACTGTAATGTTGACTGCACTGATCCACCGACATCTAGGCAGCAGAGACATACAGACTGTGTCATTGACTGCACTGATCCACAGACATCTAGGCAGCAGAGAAATACAGACTGTATCGTTGACTGCACTGATCCACAGACATCTAGGCAGCAGAGACATACAGATTGTGTCGTTGACTGCACTGATCCACAGACATCTAGGCAGCAGAGACATACAGACTGTATCGTTGACTGCACTGATCCACAGACATCTAGGCAGCAGAGACATACAGACTGTATCGTTGACTGCACTGATCCACAGACATCTAGGCAGCAGAGACATACAGACTGTGTCGTTGACTGCACTGATCCACAGACATCTAGGCAGCAGAGACATACAGACTGTGTCGTTGACTGCACTAATCCACAGACATCTAGGCAGCAGAGACATACAGACTGTGTCATTGACTGCACTGATCCACAGACATCTAGGCAGCAGAGACATACAGACTGTGTCATTGACTGCACTAATCCACAGACATCTAGGCAGCAGACTATCTCTGACTGCACTCATCCAATAGTTTACCAGTGGCACTGCCCATGGCAATTCCTATTATTCTAGGTTGATAGAAATGTTGAGTAACAATGAGGTCAGCTGTGTAAAATGTAGACTATTATGTAGAAATTAGTTTTAAAAATCGGTCACCAAGATGGAAGAATAGATGAGATTCAAATCTCAGAACACAACTAAGTTGACTAATTTTTCAACATTGAATCAAATAAACTTCTTGGCAACCGTTTGGCAAGGAAATAAAATGTCAAGTCTAGCCAGATTTGGAAAAACATGGTGATGCTTAGAATAACCCCAGATGGTGGTCTCATTCAGCCAGAGTGGGGTGAAAGCATCATTGCCACCCAGTCTCAGTGGGGTGAGAGCATCATTGCCATCCAGTCTCAGTGAGGTGAAGGTATTAAAAAAAACTATTATTGCCACTCAGCCTCAGTGGGGTGAGAACATCATTTCCACCCAGTCTCAGTGGGTGAAGGTGTTATTGCCACTCAGCCTCAGTGGGGTGAGAGCATCATTGCCACCCAGTCTCAGTGGGGTGGGAGCATCATTGCCACCTGCCTCAGTGGGGTGAGAGCATCATTGCCACCAACCCTCAATGCATTATGAGTGCTATCTTAACAGGTATGCCCTGTGTCTATCTGTAGGAGAAGTCATCGGCAGGAGCTGTAATAATTATGATTGCAATGTAAACAATATGAGTAGCAGATAAAGGGTTAAGGTGAGCGGGCCAGATGATGGCTGGGAACTCAAGCGTTAGAGATCTCAGTCCCACTCTCCTGCATTCTCTTCTTGTCAGCAGTACTAGCTATGGCAGCTGGCTGGTGATTACTTGGCCTGGGCTGTGTGCCGGTATGTCTGGCTGGAGGCTGTGTTTGTTCCCGGCTCAGTCTCATATTGATAGTAATAACTCTGACTGCGCAGTGGTTTCTATCCCGCCAAGTCTCCCAAGGTTACTCTGCTCCGTTTCCTCATCGGACCGTTTCGTTTCGCTGCTGACTGGTGAAGTAGGCGATGGTCACTTGCTAACCTCTGGTCAGTTGTGACAGGGTGTACACTGATCAGGGTGGACATTGTCTTGGACTACAGGGTGCGTACTGATAGGGTGCACTGTGTAGGAGGTACATACCGAGGTGGAGTTTCTGTGTTTGGGTCATGTGCCAGTTGAGTATGGCTGCACATGTGGGGGTAAGTGTGTGGGTGAGAGAATGGAAGATTGAGTCACTGAGTGCCACCAAACCCTGGCCAGGCAGGACAGATGCTAGTAGATAGGTTGTTACACATCCACAATTGCTTCATTATATGATAGATATTATTATAGGAGTACCTGCAAGTTTCCACTCACAGATACAATAAGTTAATTTCTTAGTATCATCAAGCACCACATTGTTACAGGTATCCCCCACATGGGATTTGAGTTAATTATATTGATTTTTATTGCATTTGTAAATTGTTTATGTCATCTTCTCTGTTAGTGTAACAACCAACACTAGTGGTGTACCCTGTTGTAGAGTTGGGGAAGCTAATCACCAAAACACCAGGAAGTGCATAAAAAACATAGTTCTTTGAATCATCATTAAACAGTCTGGCCCATGTTGTTATGTATGAAGTGAAGCTGTTAGAAACTACATAATTTGCTGTCCTGACAGGACCCAGGGAAGCAGTGTCTAGAGGGGCAGGGGTGGGGGGGCACGGGCAGGGGCCAGTCACTAATGTATGTACGTATACCTGTGCAACAATATTTTTTATGTGGTTTTGTAACAGGTATTTTTATCCAGTTGAAGCAATATTCCATATGTTACCATTTTAATTTACAATACTTGAAGCATCAAAAGTCATCAAAGCATCAAAAACCATCTCATCGAATTTGAATGAAAAGACAAAATATCTTATACTCTCTTGTGTGGACAAAATGCATCTCCGTGCTGAGTATGCATCTCCGAAAGATCGAATCGTTGATTGCTGTGAGGCTGGCCTTGACTCCTTTCTTTGATTTCACTTAGCTCTTTCTTTTTCTTCTTTTCCCTCATTCTTTCTTTTTCTTCTTTTCCCTCACTGATCCTGCACAACTCTCCATCAACTGTCTCCATTCCCCTATATCTTTTGCTCTCATTGCCCATTCCTCTCCCAATCTTTCCAAGTCTCTCTACACAATCCTCCCATCACTGTCTAGGTCTTCCTCACCTCCTTTCCCCCCTCCACTCTCTGGGAATCTACTTTGTTTGCCAGCGAATGGTGGTGCCCAAATACACAATGTAGCACCACTGTTATACCTTATCCCCTGGTGACTTGTAGTAAGATATCCGTGTCTCTACTCGCAATGACTTGTAGTAAGATTCCACCTTTCTACTCTCAATTACTTGTAGTAAGATATCCATCTTTCTACTTTCAATGACTTGTAGTAAGATCTCCACCTCTCTACTCTCAATGACTTGGTGTAAGATCTCTACCTCTCTACTCTCAATCACTTGTAGTAAGATCTCTACCTCTCTACTTTCAATGACTTGTAGTAAGATCTCCACCTCTCTATTCTCAATGACTTGTAGTAAGATGTTCACCTCTCTACTCTCAATGACTTGTAGTAAGATCTCCACCTTTCTACTCTCAATGACTTGTAGTAAGATCTCCACTTTTCTACTCTCAATGACTTGTAGTAAGATCTCCACCTCTCTACTCTCAATGACTTGTAGTAAGATCTCCACCTTTCTACTCTCAATGACTTGTAGTAAGACGTCCACCTCTCTACTCTCAGTGACTTGACATAAGACATCCGCCCCTGTGCTGCAGGTACAAAGAGGAAACGGAGCAAGTTGGGTGCACTGGAGCCGATGGACACGATCTTTGTGAAGCAGGTGAAGGAGGGTGGTCCTGCCCACAAGGCGGGGCTGCAGCAGGGTGACCGCATCGTCTCCGTCAACGGTGAGAGTGTCACCGGCAAGACATACTCGCAGGTGATCGCACTCATCCAAGAAAGGTGGGTGTAGTGATGCATGACCATTATGGTCATTGTCATTAGTATGATGATAGTGAAGATGCTAATGATTTTAGTTGTTGCCGTAATAATGATTGTAATTTACTCTAACAGTTATGAAGCTGTTTATAATGTTAATAATTTGTGAAATGTGCCGTTTATTTGTGGCGTAATTTTATTTTATGTGGAACATTGTAAACAAATATGTGTCATGTTATACAGAATACAACAGCCATGAGAAAAATAGCTGATATTATCTATATATGTAGACAAGTTTGTTCATGTTTCAATTGTAATGTCAAAGATAATTATTGTAGGCCTGTCAAAAATAGCTTAATAATTTATGCAATGATTTAACAAAACATGAATGATGCTATTTCACAAATGAGCCAGCCTTTCATAATGGATAGTAGATAGGATTGAGATTTCACAAAATTAGACAAAAAATGGGGCGGACAAAAAAGTTGAATTGAGCAGGAAGCTTTAAATGGTGTCCTTCCACACAGATGTGTGTGTAACTGATCCACCATGGGGAGAAGAACAAATGTCGAGTACCAAGTGGCACATAACGCAAGTGTCCTGTGGTATGTGGGACTTGGTGGCTGACGTCTGGTGTCAGTCCAGTTGCATTTATTAAAATAGAACTGTACATTTTGTAAATAATCTCGTGGATAACCAAAGATGGGTGTGACAATATTTTCTGGTAGTGGTCGAGTAGGTACACGTTCATTAGTCACACTTACATCACCTCAGATATATATAAGTTGTCTAATGATGTCTAAATACTGGACTTGGTTAAAACTGGCAGCAGAGGCCGAAAGTGGAACCATGCCAGAAGTAAGCGCCTCGTAATTCAGACATGGTGATCAACCCCCATCTTGCTGTGTTATCTCACCAGGTGTCGCCACTTATTGCCCACAGGCAATGTTGTTACTGTGTCATAATGTACACTTGGCAGACACAGTGGGATTACTGCGAGAGATTTACTGCAGACAGTTGTTTTCTCAGATACATTCCTGCTGGGTGTCCTGCACATTGCCTGCAGATACTCACTCTCCATAGCAAACATGTCTGGCATCATTCTCTGGCTCTATGCACCCACTGCGGCATGGCCTGGATGGGGATACATACACTCATATCTGCTGCCCACTGCACATCTGTCAAACCAACCTGCTGAATAACCCTATAGTGTACCCCCTGGGTATAATGGTATGTAAGGTGTTACTGAGGATAAGACGAGCGCCAAAGGTATGAACCACACCTAGGAGATCCATGACTAACCACCTATATAATTGTCTTTATAATACGTGGATTAACTTCAATTCCTGGTGTTCTACATGTCCCAGGCTCTGGCAGTATGTGTATAATTTCCTTCCATAAACACTAAACTAGTAAACAACTTGTTTGGTGGAAATGTGAGTTTCAGGTCCATGAACATCCAAAGTGAACCAGACCATTAGTTTTAAATTGTGACATAACAAACATTTCGGCTGTTAGAACTCACAAATATATAGGTGTGATGTGGCAATTTCTGGAAATATTTGGTGATGTAGATAAACAAACTGTTGATAGTTATCACGGGTAGTTGTACATAAATCATAAAACAAATCTGTTTGGCTACTTCTGCCACTCCAGAATTGTTTGTAGCCGTGCATTTTGAACATATTTTGTAAGTTTGCTTATTATCAATGAAACATCAGCAATCGCCAACCATAGCAGCACCGTACGCACTCTCCTTTCTCATTCATCTGCCTTGATGGCCACACTGTCGTGTCGCAACCATAGCAGCACCGTACGCACTCTCCTTTCTCATTCATCTGCCTTGATGGCCACACTGTCGTGTCGCCCATTAATTAGGGTTTGGGAATGTTTTTTCTACGTATTTGCTTTTTCATTTTCGAAATAGTATTGTAATAGTAGAACTATCCGGGATAGTGACCCCCAAAGAGACACAACCCTAGAGTTTGTGGGCTCAGAAAGAATCGTGAGAATCACATGTGACATAACTACTCGCAGCCCGGCAGCAGGTAGGAATAGAATGTAGCACCTTGGACAGTGGGCGCCAGACACACACATGCTTGCTGCGGCTCAGTACCAGGTACCTCTTATAACTGTGTGCTGCAATCGCTTCACATCTACAAATGGCATGCACATTCTGCACTGAGTCGTGTACCTTCTGTGAGTGTGAGTCAGCTCAGACAGACCAAAATATATATCAGTGTCAGTAACATGTGGCAACTGGTGTTGTGTCGAGCGGTCTTTGCAAAATGTCATTTCAGCCTAGACCGGAGGATTTTTTTTATTTTGTCAAATTGATTGGGTGTCCCGTGAACTTGCTATGATTGTTAATGAAGGGAGTGTCGGTAACCATTTCCGATGAGTTTTCAAATATGTGTTGTCAAGGCATTATTGCACTTTAACAATAAATCATGAGTTTGTGACATGCTTGCAAGACATTTTGCCAAATTAGACCTAAAACAATGTCAAGAATATCGAAAAGCGCTGCCATTAAAATAGCAATGTTGTGTAAGACTGAGAGAAGGAAGCATTGGTCATTCTGCATAGGAATCTGACAGTGAAGACTGACAAGTTGATGACATTGTTGAGTACAATAGGCATTAGGCCATACATACTAGAATGACAGCAGCAACTGTCGGGATGAAGAGGAACATCATCATTGAATTATAAAATACCGTTGCGAATACATATATATATATACACAGGCACTTAGCCAGAGACACATCTGCCAGTCTTGAAGACTGGCAGATGGATAATTACAACTTGTAAGACTGGTGGAATTTCGAGAGGTCTAGCTGACCAGTAGATTAACTAATAGTTCCAAGTCTATGGGCCCACATTAATGACTATCATTGGTACAACTGGTAGTGAAACAAATCGAATGGATCAGTATTAATTAAATAAATGGTTCAAATGACAGTGGCTTGTCATTGCAAAAAAATAAACTGGTCAATAATGACTGTGACTGATGTGAATGGCTTTAACACAAGTGCTAAAAGGCACATTTTTTATTAATTCAAGATTGGCAAAAAATGTGTTCTGGCTAAGGGCCTGCATAGACATACAAGTTAAATAAAACACTATAACGTGAGGACACGTTACTTAATACTCATTTAATACTACGAGGAAAATCAGGTCCTGTGAAAAATCACCACTCCACATCACCATTGAGTGTCCGCTACACAAATGCAAAAGCGACCTGGTCACACCAGTTGAGACAGCAGCACGTGCCTGGCTGCAGGATCACAGGTTTGACATGTGACGACCCCACACCTTGAATTATATACAAGAAAAACCCCTTTTTTAAAGTTACATAATTCTTCTAAACAAAAACGTCAGCTGAATAATGAATAAAGTAAAACCGAAACAGTTACACTGAACAGCGTAATAAAGATAAACACCAGCGTAATAATAAGTGACATCAACCAAGAGATCAGACATGAATGATGTAACAGTTGGGTGAGGTTGAATTTTCTGGTAGCCGACATGTTATCCAGTGTTGGGTCTGACAGGCTGCTGGCTGGATCACTTGACACAGTTGCAAGAAATAACTACTGAGCAGTGTGGCATGAACATTCATAGTCAAAATATCGCATTTCTCTTACACAGTCTTTCCTTTTTCCGTGTTAATGCAGTGGTCTTGTTTTCGCACATCCGCACTTTCCATAGCCCCAGTTGTGGAAGACTTGTCTCGGTGATCACAAATACAGGTGTTTGATGACAACTAGATGCAAATGGTGGCTTGTGATTGTTCATTTTAGCATATGAACAGTGAATCAAATGGTGGAGCTCTTCCGTCTATACAAAGGATTTACTTCATTTTTGTTAAAGAATTTCTTGGTAATGGTTAAAGAGTTGGTTAGGTAATTGGGCCACAGTACATGACTAACGTTTCCCATTGCCTATTATTTTCCGAAGTCTCAGAAGTTCTAGTAGATAAATGCTTGACCCATGTCTTTGTTTCTGCAGTGGCGCCTCCTTGAAGCTGCTAGTGGTACCAAAGGATGAAGATGTTCTTCAGATGGTGAGTGCTGACCAATGCTAGATGTCGTTGATTCATTTTACTTCTTTTGAATGGCAAGTAGATTTGTTAGCATAAATAATACATGTAATAATTTATGTGTTCAGCCTTGTTACTGCAACCAAAATACATGCAACACAAACAGCAGAACTTTCTACAAGTGGTCCAAACACTGTCTATAGATGACAAGGAAAGGTTGCTCTTTATTATATTGTAATGTTAGTTTTATTGTATACATCTGGACCATTGGTTAGTCATAGTAAGTAATGTTCGACAGGTGATTTTGTTTTATTTCGATTTTTCAAACTGTAAAAACAGATGACGGAAACTGTCAGGAAACCACCAGTGGTGCCCCAAGGACTGCATGGCTACGAGATAGAAGAGAAGAAAACACAAAATATTTGTTTCCATCCCTAGCATTGAATGCTTGCATTAGACAGCAATCTGTTGCACTTAGACTTATTTAAACCATTTTCAAAAATTTTAATCCAGTCTCCTGTGGTTGCATAAATTAGTTATTTTACCATGCGATTTTTAATGTTTTCTGGCATAGGCTTAGCCAAGGATTTTTTCAGTGAAACTTACCTATTTCAATTTGTACTCCAGCTCTTGCGATTACATGTATTGAAATAAAATTTGCACCACTAAAAACGCTAATATGTTGTTCATATGTAAAATATTGTTATGATACCTCAAAGACTACAGGGGGTCAGTAAGCTTCCAAAACAACCCATGAATCAATTATCTTCAGACTGTGGCGACATGCTGCCTGTGCTAAGACGCTGTGTTGTAACACTAGCACTGAGCGTAACACGGCGCTCTGCTCAGGTAAAAAAATGAAGCGTAAATCATGCTTCTTCACAGACTTCGCGCTGCATAAATTTTAGTCTATTTAGTTAGAATAAAGTTTATATTGATGAGGAATGGTAATTCGACCAAACAATGATAAGCACTCGTCCGAACGAAGAAAAATGTGCCAGCCACATGCGAATGTAACATAAGCCTATGCGTAAAATGCATTAAATTTTGAATCAAATAAATGTTGTTTTGTGAAAATAACATTAAATTTGTTGCCGCGCCAACATTTAAAAGGTGAAAGATTTGCCAATTTTACCCGAGTACAGATGCTTAGCACGGCTTTGGTAGTTCACTCGCTACTCATGCCATTAGTTAAGTTTATAATATTTTATTCAATGTGTATGCAAGATATTTCAGCATATTGTGGATCCTAACTACAAACAGATATAATCTATACAACAAATAATATTGTATTGCTAACTTGTAGCAAAATAATTTGAGTGTTTGTTTACCATTAAAAGAAGACCTCCCCATCGCTATAAAATAGCCTGATCCACACAAATCTTTGCAATGGGTGCTAGTACAAGTCGATCTTTTGGTGTGAGGGGTGCGCGATGCCCGTCGTTAACTGACATTTTGCTTTGTGCTATTTTCGCTGTTTGTTATCCCACTTTACATGATTGAATATGTTTTATGTATACTGTAACATGTATGTGTTATGTTAAAAACAATTAGGAAATTGCAAAATATATAGTAAATAACAGGAATGTCGGCAAACGGCACTGCTATGCCCATGTCCGACTGGCGATAATATGTTGGCGCGTTGTTGCTATTTAGGCCAACTTTCAAATTGCGCTTACTGTAAAAGAAAAAGACTTAGGGCTGACAATTAGTGCTGACATGAAGGTTTCAGAGCAGTGTGGAATTGCAGCTTCAAAAGGAAATCAAATCCTTGGATTGATTAGGCAAAATATAGCATATAAAGAAAAAGAACTAATAATACCGCTGTACAAAACAATAGTTAGGCCTCATTTAGAATATTGTATACAAGCGTGGAGGCCATACCACAAGAAGGACATAGATATGCTAGAAAGAGTACAGAGGAGAGCGACTAAAGTGATACAAAAACTGAGGGATCTTAGTTATGAAAAATGCCTCAAAAATGTGGTTTAACAACATTAGAGACCAGGAGATTGAGAGGATATCAGATAGAAGTGTTTAAAATATTGAATGGTTATGAAAATATTGATAGAAATATGTTTTTTTCAGTTAAGAAAGATAGAAAGACTAGAGGACATGAAGTTACATTAGTAAAGGAGCAGTGTAAATTACACGTAACAAAGTTCTCATTTTCACAAAGGACTGTGAATGAATGGAACAGATTATCTGATGATTGTGTGGGTACTAGTAGTGTGAATATGTTCAAAAATAAAATCGACACATACCTTAGAAGGGCTGGATATATGTAGATAAAAGGGTTGGACTCTCGATAAGCCAAAGGGCTTCCTTGTCCACCTAGAGTTAATTCTCTGGATGGCAATCTTGTTAAATCTTGTTACGATGTACAGATACGCATGGGAAATAATATTTATTATATAATATCTATTTACTCTACTTTGGAAATAATGTACATATATATGCTATATGTCAAATTAAAGCAATGATAGTATCATATAATAAAGTAGTAGTGTCGATGGAGGAATGCACGGCAAGCCGAGATCGACAACATTTAGTTATAACTTTGATAAGAACGTATGTTGGTTGTTTTGTTTGCTGTGTGACCAAATCATTTGGAAATGTACACTAATATATTTTAAAACGAATATCCAAATTCACAAAATTACAAAGAAATGATGTGTTTAATATGCAGTTACTGATAGTTTTAATTTAATATTGATCAAGAAAACAGTTATAGTTATACAAAATAAGCTATATTTCTTGCAGAACTTAACTCTCTAACTAAAGTACATTAGAAATATCCCATTATTTCTACATGTAATTACTTTATTATGTTGTAATGGTTGTTCTGGTTTCAGGTGTGGAACAGTTTTAGTTTTAAAAAATGTCCCTGACTCAAGGTGATCAAACAAAGGAAACCTATTCACACAAAAATCAGATAAAAACCAAACAATATGACACAGCTCAATGAAACTTGTTTTAATGTCCACATATCAAATTTATCTTCCAGCTGTTCATGTTTTTATTTGCCCAAGTTATGTTTTTTAATTTTGTGATTGTCTCCTGCCAGGTGGTAACAACACATTTCCTCATTTTAAAAACATGATATCTCGAAAACTATCATTCACATCCATCTCATATTTTGCGTACTAATTGTATATGTTGTTGTCCTTGGACAGGTAATATGAGATTCAAGATATTAATTAAAAAGTTGTAATAGGCGAAAAGTGGCATTTTTATTCCAAAATGCTTGCCTGATCCTATCTGGCGTACCATCTAGGAGGTTGTGTAAACAGTATCAATGTATAAAATGGAATAAAAGTTGTAATGAAGGTTTCTATGTAGAAAAGATGTGAATGACTTTAACTGTGTTTGCAGGCCTACCACTCGTCTGCCTACAACCACGGCAAGCACCCCTACAAGGGCAGTGCGACTGACATCCCCTCGCCTCCTAGTCTACTCCCCTCGGACCTACCCCAGGGAAAGCCCCCCTTGGCACCCCATTTCAAGACCGAGCTACAGCTGTCGGCGGGGAGTGTCTCAACATCCAATGAGCACGCTATGTGGGGGTCTTGTTGTCATGTGACCGGTGTGAGCACCACAACGTCGCCAAGAGATGCCGCATTTCGGCACACGAGAAACATACCATATATGCCAGCAGATGGCACCAGTAGGGACGATATTTCTGTGACTAGCGCACCGCCACTGGTTCCTGTAAGGCATTGCTCAAGAAACATCACCTTAGCGAACCTGCAGGCATCGAGTCACCCACGCGGTGGCAGCACCAGTAGCGACGGCAGTGTGAAGTCGTCACACGCTGTGATGTGTCCACGTAGTCATGCTGACACAAGATCAACGTCTCACGAGAACTTGCCGCGTCACTACGGCTCGCAGGAGCGTCTGCTGCGGACGTCGAATGAGAACATCGGCAATCGGACAGTATCGCGGGCATCCTCGCATCTGGCGCACTCGTCCGATGACCTCCTGAGTCGCATGTTGCCAGGGACAACGACTGCGGCTGTACTGGCGCAGCGCAAATCACGCACCATCGGACCGGTCAACTGCAGTCAGAGCACCCTCGCAAACCGCACGGCCGTCCCGTACACCCGCTCACACACCACTCTCTCGCTGGTCACTGCGCCAACATCCACAACCACAGGCATGGTCGCGGCGAGAGACTCGCACAATCACAACCACCAGGGGGCATCATGGTGCCACAGTAATTACTGTTACACTCCTCGGGCTGCAATGGCTGCCGAGCCGCCACAAACGCAGCTCACAAGTAATGGGGGATATTATTCGTGTCGTGACACCGATCGGATGTGTTGGAGTGGGACTGATGCGCCGACAACATATGGTCTCGCTGTCAGTTACTCCAGCAATAACACACGCAATGTGGCCGAACTACCAAAATCATATTCGACCGATTTCGAGGCGGGTCATTTCCAGCATTGCGCTGAGGGTGGTGCAAATCGACACTCGGTGCCTGCGGTGAATGATCGCACTCAGCCGATTAATCTTGTGACAGAGCGAATGAAGAAGTTCGAAAGCATGGACAGCGTAGACAGCAACAGCAGTGTAGGTAGTGCCACCAGTGGCAGTGGCAGGCACCAGAGTGATGTCTCGAAAGTGCCGTCCCGTCGTTTTGGCTGTGACAGCGTGGCCGCCAGGGCAGCACAGTATGAGCATTTGATGTCGGACGACGACGAGTATACGCAGCGAGAACAGTCGCCGGTTGCTAGGCAACAAGTGTCGGGGTCATTTTCACAAGTGCAGCAAAAGATCATTGATTCCAGCCGTGCCGGAAATGCCGTGCCAGCAACCATTAATATTTACTTCCGCAGCGAGTCGCCGCAGCATCCCATCATGCAGTTGGACCGGTCACCACAGCGGCCCCGTGCGGCGTCACACTCCCCACATGGAGCCAACAGACGCAGTCCCCGACTACACCTGACAATACAGCGGCTGCCATCTGAGTCAGGGCATAGATTCGCCACGAGACAACCATCCTACCTGTCTGCAATACATTCTCCCAAAGGTCTGTATCACTGGTGTAATATAACTGTATACCTCTGTGTACTTAGTCAACTTGTACCCTAGTTCATCTGAAATGCCAAAGCAAAACTGCCAGAAAAACAAAAAATTCAAATATCTTGATAGATGCAAAATTTGTACACCTTTCCATCTAGCCACATGTACATTGAGACAAAGTGCACACTGTTTGAAAACAGAATTGCTTTACCAGATGTTCATAAATTAGCCAATTACATGATGACAAATTATAACCAAACAAGTGGTTTGAGATACTTGATCTTTTTAAGCATCACTGTGAAACGGCTTGTTTTCCTTTAGTAACATTTTGGCAGCTTTCAGCTGTCTGTCAGACTGAATTATTCGACTACCACTAACGTAGTACTGTCTTCCAATATCTAGAGTTTTGTTACTCATCAAAGTTTTTATAAGTAACAATTAGCAGTAGCCACACCTGTAATACCTGGCAGTCTTCAGACAAAACCAGTAATTTCCTAGAGAATCTTTACAAAATATGTGCCAAACAACATATTTATTTTTAAGTCTCGGTAGTTGTTTATTGCCAGAAACATAGAAACAGATAAATAACGGAAAAACATTGAAGGTGATTCACAGCCCGAATATGCAGTGGGTGAGCGATGTGACATTACCAGCCCAGCCAGGCAGTGAGATGTGTATTCGTCATGGTTTATTTTTACCAATAAACAAGTTCGCAGCCAGCTACATTTAAAACTTTTAAATAAAACTTTTTTTGAATGTTTGTCAACTTAACCACTTTAACCATTTCAGTACAACAGCCCTGATCAGCCGTGACCACTGAATACTGCATTCCGAGTGAATATGCAACATAATGGACTACCTCCCTTTAAGTCAAGATTTGAGCAACAAAAATGCATTTTATGAATAGGAATGTTATATATTTTCGGAAAGTATGATAATCAGCGAACATCTTTGTTCATTAGAAATTTTCTTGCAAAGAAATTGTCTTGTGTACGTTCAAATCATCTCTGGCATGTGACATCTTCTGTACCAATCCAAAGTTACCAATAACCGTATTTATTCTTTGATTTTGATTAAGAACTCTTTGATTTTCATCGCTACCGGTACTGTGATTCTCACTCTCAAGTAAAACATTTCAGTGGGCCATGGGACACATAGCCAACCTTGAATGTTTAGGTGTTGAAATCGACTAAGTTATAGAATGCGTGCCTGTATGTGTACATGCATACAGTGTTTGACTCCAAGGTCATGATATCACGCATTCCCATAGAGTCTACCACATTGCACATCTGAGACATTTAACAAATTTAATTACCTTGGCTTTAGGCAACTCCAGTTTCATATTCTTAGTGTTTGAAGTAAGAACTTACTGGTTGGACATTATAGTGTGTAGTATGTTGCAAATGTTAGTTTATCATTGGTGGGTGTTTACGCATCACTTTCCATTGACGAGACTACTTTGAAAGATGAAGTACTTTGGTAAAGTACTGCTACACTTGAGTTTTGATAGTGTTATTCTAACGTTTTCCTTCCACTAATTATCACTTGAAAGCATGTAGAGTAATTAGGTCAGCTGAGGAATGTTTTATCTGTTATTTGTGAACAAACAATTTACACAAAATGTGTTTGTTGCCAGGTTGTTGTTGTTGTTGTTGAGCTGTGTCTTAGTCCTTGATAAGATATATTACTTATGTAACTTCCAGACATATCTTTGGGCACGTGCCATTTTGGTTCAGGAATGTTGCTAAGGTCTTAAGATCTTGCTTGACAAGATACCCTCTTTGTAACTTCCATGAATAATTGACCATTGTTCATTCATTTGTTTGGCTTGAAATAAATTGTGGCCATTATCCAGTGAATGTTACCACAAACAGGTTTAAGGTACACAGGCATCTAGGTACTGTAAAGTAAAGTAAGGTAGCTGACTGAACTGAAGCAATGTAGAGCAAACAGACTTGCCCAAGGTTGGACACCGCCGTACAGAATTCGAACCCGTGTTCTCTCAGTCAAGAGTCCTGAGCTCTTACCGCTGTGCTACTGCGCTTCACGTTGTCTGTGATCCTTGTTCATGGGTGTGACAGTCTGACTCTGACTGTTGTTCATGTGTCTGACAGTCTGAGACGTTCATGTGTGTGACAGTTGTTCAAGTGTGTCTGACAGTCTGAGAGTCATTAATTTGTCTGACAGTCGTTCATGAATGTGTGTCATGTGTATGACAGTGTTGTCTCATTGTAGCGTTGAAGCATCAAGAACCTCCAGTGATAAGCATTGGTGTTACCATGACAACCAACACACCAAGTGTGGCTGGTGGCAGTGTGGTGCTGCGGTCACAGACTGCTGAAGGTGGGTGTAGTCGCTCGTACAAATCTTCAATTAGTGTGTGTAAAATACAAAATAAATACACTGTAGTTAACATTATTAAAGAAAAACAAAAAGTATACTGTTCAGTGTACATATCTTCCATTAGTGTGTGTGTAAAATACAAAATAAATGTACACGGATAGGAAGATAAAATGTACTTTTATAAGGTTATTGTGAATAAAGAATGTTTATCGTTATTATTTATGCAGATGACAAAGAGACAAAGTTGAGTCGCCGGACGTCATATCTGATGGCGACACGTCAGACTGTCAGCTTGTCGTCAGCGCCTGAAAACAAGTCATCAAATATGACACAGCCACAGTCATCACAAACACCGTATGTATTTACATTGTCATCCTGATGGTGCTTGTCAGGTGTAGGGTGGGCTTAGGATGAGGGTAGGACACAGCATAGTGCGGGCGAAGAGTGCACTGGTGTAGGGTAGGCTTAGGATGAGGGTAGGACACAGCATAGTGCGGGCGAAGAGTGCACTGGTGTAGGGTGCCGTGTAGTGTGTAGCATGGAATGGACTTAGGGCATGGCATTGGGTGCCGCATAGTGTGATAGGGCCTGGCATAGGACAATTGTAGGGTGCGGTGTAGTGTGGGTGTACTGCGGGCCTAGGGGCGTAGTGTAGGGTGAACATCAGCATGAGGGCGTGAACATCGGCTGCTGTAGTTGCCCCTGTCTCTCTGTTGCATCACTTTGCTCCACTCGGACTCCTCAGGTATACTTCGTGTGTCGTGTTGCAGTCCACCCTCTCTTGTTCACCCCTCCAGCAGATGCAGATGATGCTGCCCCGCTCTGGAGCCCTTGTGCGTAGTTTATCCCGCTAATAAGTTCTCATAGCTTATCCCTATCCATTTTGAATCCATTTGCCTATTTGTCTCATGGTTGAATATCTTTACAGACGGTAATGCTGTATTTTATTATTATGGTTTCATCGTTCTAAATAACAGTAAGCAAACTTGTTAGTCTTTAACAGTATATCATTTCTGCCAACTGGTGATGTTTTGGCACTAGTCAGGTAAATTAGACACTTTACTGTGTTGTTTTTTTCACCAGTACATTGTTTTGTTTCAATAGTAGGCTGATATGATTGAAAAGTTGTGATTGAGAAAATAATTTTTGTTTGTTCTTGAAACATTGTTTTGTAGTCTTTTTTAAATTATCCTATAATGAGGTGAGACTTTCTTTACTTTTTAAATATAAATTCGAGCTAACTAGGCATGTGTTGCATAAAAAACATGAAATATCCATAACTTTATAACATTGCTTCGCACAAGATTTGTTCAAGCCATTTGGGAATGGTTATAGAATTATCTGTGTAATGGATATCTGTGATGATTAAACTGTTGTATTTTTATTAATGATAAAAGTACACACCATTTGGTGAACAGCGTGGCACCTTTTGTGTGGTGTTAAATGTTGAAATTCTACAGCCTATAATTGTGTAATAAAACACAGCCGCGTCACAGTCAGGTGGTTTGACATGATGGAAAAAAACAAAAACATAATTAGGTTGCAGCAGACAGTATCCAATAAAAAATTTCCATTATTACAAACATTTATTTTCCATCTTTTGAGAACTTCTCATTTGGAGATGACACCTGTAAGTGCTGTTCGCGTTAATCATGTGCTGCCAATGAGCGCCACCTTAGCGGGAACGACGTGCATTGTATGGATTGTTTCGACAGACTGGCAGTGTCCACGTCCGCCCCCTCGCCACTGACCAGTCCACCCCCCCTGACCACCTGCTCTAAGCTAGAGCTGCAGCTCTGCACGTCGACGCTGGCAGCAATGGCTGTTGTCACCACGGCGACGTCAGCCGACGACGACAACAGCAAGGTTGTTACGACAACGGCGTCATCGCCATCGCCCGTGCCTCCGCTCCCACGGCCCCTTACACCACAGTCGCCCACACAGATGGAGCCCGCAGAGTAAGCGAAGCTCACGTCGTGTTGTGGCCGTGTGACGTCTTGCTCTCTAGCATAAGTGTTGTTCTTATTGTGTGGTTGGTTCCCGCCCGTTTCTGCACAGTTCCTATCTGCGTGCGCTGACATGCGTGCATGTGCACGAATCTCTGTTCCGTGCAGTGCATGTCGACCAGTAATCTACATCATGTATATAGATCTGTCGTGTGCACACACTCTTTGTCACCTTCCTTCTTTCCCTCTTGGTTTCCTACCTTCCATGTGAATCCCTACTGCATCCCTTTGAATTCCCATTGCATTCCTCCTGATGTGCCTGCATGATTAGGACACATTGAGTTTGTTGTTGGTGGTTTCATTTGGTTGCACATGGCATGGTTACACGATACTATAACCGCGATACTATAACCGCGCCACCGCAATGAACAGTGGTTGTCATGTCTGATGTGACTTGTACTAATTACGTACTTCAGTGGTTTTGTTATGTTGAGTGTATTTAATTCAATTTGTACTTTTGCACAAACAGTTTGTTAGTTTGAAAATCTTGTGATGTATCTGTGCTTATAAACCTGTCTACTTCACACATTTTTTAATGACTGTTTGTAACAAGTATCAGGATGAGTAACAAATGTTTCATACTACTGATATGAAGTAAGTCGCCAAACTGAAGGTGATATAGTTTTAAGTGAAATTTGACTTAGCAAGGTCATCCTGAAGTGATTTGGCCTACCAGGTAGATATATTTTGTCAATTTATTGACATATTACCAGAACTCTGCAATTCATGGGAACATGTTTAATTATGACAATGACCCTGTTGTACATTACCACACCACTTTCAAGCAGTAAACAGAAATCACAAGAGTGCTACTAAGTACAGTTATTGTTCGTGACTAATAAATTATAATACTAAGGTGTTTTGAATGTGTTAATACTGTTATCATCTTAGAACTGATAGTCCTCATTATGTTGACGGTTTATTACATGTAGGATACATTTGTATCATTCGTGGGTTTGAGTTGGTGAGGTTACCACTGGTTACCCATTTACCCCCTCTGTAGTGTAATTTACCTCCATTGACATAAACACTACTGAAAGACACATACTTCCAGTTTCCTTACATATTCCAGGTTTAATGGGGGTAAGCTACTTGTACCATATTTGATATGGCATGGATATTTTTATGTGGTGCTTAAATGGGGAGAAATAAAATACCCCTTGCATGTAAGAGGAAAATATGTGAGGCAGAATGTCTTTGGGGTGGCAAAATGTAGTTTCATTTATTTAATTAAACTGATATGTTTCACAGAACGACTCCAACCAAGACGAGTAACATTCGAAAATTGAAAGCATTCTTTGGCGAGAAGGTACGTGCTGGATTAGAAATGTATCCTTGCAGTCTGGTGGGTGATTCCTTGCGTAACGCGTTGTAGCATATGTACTAAGAGTCTACAGGCTTGTGTGACATATCCCTTCATAAGATGATACTCATTATAACTATAAGAACTGACAACATTTCTTTCTCAATACTCAAACTCTAACTGGAATAACCTGGCGTAGTTTAACAGAAACAGTTGCAAAGTAGATGAAGGGTAAGTTGCTTTTTTGGTTTCAGACTCCAAGGATTGAGGCCGCCACATCAGACCAGAAGTCACTGCAGGTGAATGAAGTAACGATGGAAGGCGTACTCAACTGCAAAGTGGCCGTGGTTGAGGGAAAGGTACGTCAGGTTGTACACTACGTATGTGCCTATGTAGTACAGTACATATCATATGCTGATATGTACTGTACTACACACTCAGTTAGGGTACATATCATATGCTGATATGTACTGTACTACACACTCAGTTAGGGTACATATCATATGCTGATATGTACTGTACTACACACTCAGTTAGGGTACATATGATATGCTGATATGTACTGTACTACACACTCAGTTAGGGTACATATTATATGCTGATATGTACTGTACTACACACTCAGTTAGGGTACATATGATATGCTGATATGTACTGTACTACACACTCAGTTAGGGTACATATCATATGCTGATATGTACTGTACTACACACTCAGTTAGGGTACATATGATATGCTGATATGTACTGTACTACACACTCAGTTAGGGTACATATCATATGCTGATATGTACTGTACTACACACTCAGTTAGGGTACATATTATATGCTGATATGTACTGTACTACACACTCAGTTAGGGTACATATCATATGCTGATATGTACTGTACTACACACTCAGTTAGGGTACATATCATATGCTGATATGTACTGTACTACACACTCAGTTAGGGTACATATCATATGCTGATATGTACTGTACTACACACTCAGTTAGGGTACATATCATATGCTGATATGTACTGTACTACACACTCAGTTAGGGATATTCTAAAAATGAACAATCCTGATAACTTAATATTCTGTAGTGTTTACGTGATAATACATTATTGTAATAACTACTGATTCTGTGGCTTTGTACAAATTGTGTTATACAAATAATAATCATTTACATAATTACATATAACAGAGTTTGTAATACCCAGTAATATACAGTAAAAGTAAAGGTAAGTTCTTATACAGCGCAGTATCCAGTCCTCAGGACTGCACAAATCCCTTTACACTTTACTCCCTAGCAGACTTGTTCAATTGAACACCATCTCAACTTTTCTGGGAAGCATTCAGCCACATCGCAAGTAATGCACGGTGACTATTCGTACAGTTAAATGATCTACTTGCTGAATTGTGCTGTTTGTCACAATGATGTTTAATCTCGGTGTTGGATGTTTTATTGCAGCGCTCCAGTGATCGCTCATGGAAGCCAGTGTGGGCGTTACTCAAGAACTACCAGTTGATACTCTACAAGGAAGTTACCATTAGTGGGGTGAGTACTTTCAGTTGATACTCAACAAGGATCATTTGTGTTAATTCTATTCTTTGTTTCTGTAGAGGGAGCATCGAGTATGTCAGTGTGATTGTATGTTACCATCACCGAGTATTAAATAAGCTAAGGTGAATGTGTGTTGCCATTTAGGGAGCACTGAGTAAATTAATATGATTTTATTTGAATATTTTGAGAATGTAGACTGTTGAGGTGAATATGTGTTAGGGAGCATCAAGTAAGTCAAAAGGTTGTACATCGAGTAAGTTAAAATGATTACATATCACCGTTTAGGAATCATTGAATAAGTTAAGGTGAACAGTAGGGTAAGTAAATCAAACAGATAGTATATCGCTGTTTGGGGAGCATCAACTAACTAAACAAACTGATTGTACATCATGATTCAGGGAGCATCAACAACATACGAGGAGCAGCCAATTTGTGTGCGTCAGTGTCTCGTTGACATCGCCACCGAGTACGCAAAGAAGAAGAGAAACGTGTTCCGCCTGACGACACTAGGTGGCTGCGAGTACCTCTTCCAGACGGACGATCATGACTGCATGCTGCAGTGGATCCGCGCCATCCAACAGAACACCGGTGGTGCAGACAACATGGTGGCCGCAGCGGCACAGGTACGGTGGTGCAGTTCAAACTTAAGCTGTTATCTCACTACAGATACCAACAAACCTGATTTGTGATTGGCTTAATGACGTATAGGGGCCACCATGCTTAGTCATATTATGTAGACGTATATATTCAGTTAACTTTACTTTTGCTTTACATTGATGGATATTATTCGAATAGTTAGTATTACCTGCTTTGCCAGCTTTTACGTTTTTAATATTTTTATTTATGTATATTTATTATACTCTACAACTTATATTACTAGTTTTAATTGGTTTGTATTATTTTATTTATTCGGTGCATCGATCTACCAAGTTTGAATTAGTGCTATAAAATGTGGCCTTGAAAAGAAGCTATATTTTCCTATTAGATTCAGAAACAAAAATGCTACCGTTCAATAGTTACTGTGTGCTATGGTGTTGAGAGCCAAACTAAACTAGTGTTTTGCATTGACAGAAGATGGCAGCAGCAGCAGTGGCAGGGGTCACTGGAGTCAGCCAGCCTCAGTCTGACCTAGTGACAAAGAGTTCGCCCGGCATCCCTCAGAAGAGCAAGAAGTTGTCGTCGCGCTCTCTCAAGGCGAAGTCAATCGGCGCTGTGTCCCCGGCTTTCAGACCCAAGAAGACATGGCTTGAGAAAGGTAAGAGGGTGTCTAATTATGTCGCATGTGCAGTTAATAATAATAATAATGTTTATTACTTATAGAGTACAATTTCCATAAAAAGCTTAAAGCACTGTACAAATCTAAATTTGATCAAACGTTCAAAATAGCGTTGTTGTCATCGTCAACATTCTCTTTGCTGTGTTTACCATTCAAAATTGTTTGCAGTAAAAAATTATGCAAACAATTTTTCTCAGAAATGTTACCCTCTTCATTCAATGTAGTGCGTCATAATGCTGAACCATCTGCTCCTCTGAAGTTCTGCAACATTTAACCCTCCCCCAATCAATCGACTGGCCGCCAGTGTTACTGTCAATGAGAGCAGAAGTGAGACCTTTCACGCCTGGTCACGAGTAATATATCTATACATTACACATGCACAAGGGCGTCTTCTGTTACTCTCACGATGGTCATACCTTATGAGATTTGGAAAAATCACAATTTTAAGAGGAATAACAATATGAAATGCAAGATGTCCTGGTCAGTGTCTGTCCCCCTATGACACCAGTAAGAGTCACCGTGTCACTGATGCGAGTTTCTTGCACAGATCACAGCAGCGACTCGACAAAGACAAAGGACAACAAGACGTGGAAAGGTCGTGTCGCGAAGAAGTTCAAACGCTACGGGTCAAGTTCGGCAGCATCATCAGTTGACACGGGGTCGTCAACCGAGGTCACGGGGACATTCAACGTGCCCCTGGAGCAGTGTCCACCATCAAACTTCTTTGAAGTAGGTAGAATGATCAGTCTGTGGACTGTCAGTGATCAGCCAATTGTCAGTCGGTGGTCAATTAATGTTTTGCCAATGGTCAGCATGACTGGCCACTCATATAGGAACACAGTTCAATGTGTGCCGGCTTGGTGGAAACCATAAATTTAATAATAATAGATTTATTTTTATATTTCTGAAGGTAAAAAAGTGTGGGTGTGGCTATGGTATTTTTTTTTTTTCTGTAGAGATTATAGGTTGACTTTTTTAACTGGATTCAAAGTTGCAGTCAGCGTTAAATTATTAGATAACCTAGCATTGAAATAAAACAAGCTATGTCTTGTCCTTGTTCTTGCCACAATATTGGTTACATTTTACTCCGTAATTTAGTTTATAAATTATGCAATTACTACTTCATCTTTTAGTAATTTCGCATTAATATATTAATTTGTTGTATACATAGTTTTTCTTAATTATACAATCATTTTTTATTCTTAGGCATTTATTTAATAATTCATTTATAATTTTATTAATGAGATAGGCACCTTGGACAGATGCAACCATAAAGGCTTTGGTTGAGTGGCCAGCAGAAGTATTCAGTGCATTCGTTTAAGTAAACATCTTACATTTGTGTTGCCTCTTTGTTGCAGTTTGTACCCCTGGTGGTGGAGCTGTGCATCGACATCGTCGAGGCAAAGGGTTTGGAAAACCAGGGCATCTACCGGGTGCCTGGCAACACAGGCTCCGTCAACTTCCTCCAGGAGCTTCTAAACAACGCTACGGTAAGTCAGAGATGCATGCACGCATCAATAGATATTCATGAATTTGATGCAAACGTAGCATTTCAAAATCTATTTCTATTATTCGGGTTTGACCGTTTGCTCCGAGTTATGTACTCTGATGTATAATATACATATAGATCAATGAGCAAACATTTCAAAACTCTATATTATAAAGTTTTGAAATGTTTGCTCATTGATCTGTCAGTACCAGACTGATAGACCATTTATTGTTCAGCCTTTTTGGGGTAGATTTCAAACAGTATTCTAATGAAAAAACCAGCAGTGTACAATACAGTTATGCAACGAATATAATAATCATCATAGATGTACAGTATGTATTTTTTTTTAACGAACACAATTTTAGAGGGGTGTACATTGCAAACCATGAAAAGGGTGTGTGGGCCCCTCAACAATTTCCACAAATAAACGTAAGTTCTTATATAGCGCAGTATCCAGTCCTCAGTACCACTCAAAGCATGTTTAATCGAACATCATCTCAACTTCTCTGGGATGCAAATAGTGTGATATACTTCATGGATAGCCCCCGTATTGTTGTTGCAGGGTGTTGTTGCTGCAGGGTGTTGTTGCTGCAAGGTGTTGATGTTGCAGGTGTTGTTGTTGTGGGATGTTGTTGTAAGGTGTTGTTGTTGCAGGGTGTTGAAGACCTTGACATGGAGAATGAGAAGTGGTCAGATGTGAATGTAGTCAGCAGTCTACTGAAGACGTTCTTCCGCAAGCTGCCAGACCCACTCATTACAGAGGGTCAGTGTCATGTTTCTGGCAACTGGTCACTCCTCTACGGTCCCTCCTCAATGGACACGTGTACAAAATTGATGGTCATTTTGTTAATTCCTTTTGACAGAACATGTTTGTTTGCACCTATTCCAGCTGCTAGTGCGTTGTCTGATATTTGGTAACAACCAGGAAGTTGTAAAATAAATGAACAGTCATAGATTTGTACAAAATTAATTATAATCATTTACATCCATTTTCTATGCATTTGTACTTATACATGTTAACAATAGTTGTATTTTGTTACATTTGTCATCATCGTGCAGCATAAATTATTTACCCGTATATGCTCGCCACATGTCACGCAATATAGATTGTAGCAAGTGAAATTTTCCCTGTGTGTTGTAATCACCCTTGCCTTTGTTTGTGTGTACTTACCCGCGCCCTGTGCCCATATAGACCACTATGACATGATCATCACGGCGAACCGCATCGAGAACCCAGAGAAGCGCATGTTGAAGATGAAGAAGGTGCTCCACGAGCTGCCCGACCACAACTTTGAGACGTTCCGTTTCCTCGCACAACACCTCAGTCGAGTCGCCAGCAAGGGCGACGTCAACAAGGTAGGTCGTTAATCTTGGCAATCAGTTAGATTCTCATAACCGATCATCGGTTTGGTCATTTAATTGATCGATTGTAGATTATATGATCAGTTTGTGGGCGGCCATTCTAAGACGTTATGTGGCAAGGTGGCATGCACCTGCACAACCACCACGGGAAATTAGCTGAATGGCCCCGCAATGTTTATACACTTATGCCATAAGTATAGCAGTTTTGAACTATGTCAGTGGTGTCTTTTTCACAAAACTGAAACGGCTTTTCATTCAGTATTTGTACATATTTCACTAAAACAGTTTTTAAAATGTAAACAATCATCGATCACACAAGGTTGTAATTGCTTAATTGAATGAATCACCAACAAAATTGACAGTTGCGTTACATGTTATGTACATGTTGTCAATTAATTCTCCAGATAGGTGCATCATGAACTTTAAGGAATATATTTTCAAACCAAAGCTGTCAAGAAATATGTTGCCAATTAAGATAATCAAGTGAGTTAATTACTTTGTAGCGGTGGTTATTTGTAGTTGTAAGGGATTGGTTATAATCTGTCAGAGGGTAGGCCATATGAAACAGTGATCGGCTCAGTTTTCAGTGACAGAAGTTTGCCAACAATACTGTTTCGATATATATAACATTACAAAATGCAGCAGGGGTCATATTTCAGTGCATGATTGGAGGGTGGGTCACATTCCAGTGCACTGGATTATGGGATGGGTTGGATTTCAAATCAGGGTGTGTCCCGATTCCCCCAATAAATAATGACTACTCCCAAAACAGCCCATTGTCTGGTACTAACGGGAAACTTACTTCAGATGGACGCCCGGAACCTGGCGATTGTGTTCGGTCCGACCTTGGTGCGCACCAAGGACGACTCAATGGTGACGATGGTGCGAGACATGTCCGACCAGTGTAAGGTCATCGAGACCATCATACTTCATGTGAGTGACACATGCCATGTTCGACATTGACACACATAATCTACACATCAACAAGGAATATTCTACCAAATAAATTGTTAAGAAAGCAATTTTTTATGAAAACTCATGTTTCATGGTGCATATTTGTGAAACGTTCTCACATGTATAGTAAACCTCGGATTTAACGAATCACTCGGGACCAGCCAATTTATTTGTTACATCCGTTATTCATTATATATGAAATTTACTGTATATTAAAAAAATTGTGACCAATTTATATATATCCGGTATAAGTTAATTCGTTATATCCAAGGTTTACTGTACTTAGACGTTTTAATAATGGTTTCGTTCACCTTTTATTTATCTCTGCTCTGTTGAACATACAAAATAGATTGCGCTATAAGGAATGGGACTTGACAAAACTGTTCATTATATCCAACGTTCCTTATAATAAGGATATACACTCAAACCTTGCTTTACGGTCACCACCTTTGCTTCTAAATAAACTACACAAAAATGGAAAAACAACACTTGGTATCAGTCTGTCATGATCGCGGCTTTGTGCTAAAATGGTCATATTTATCTGAATCGTAATGTGTGTGTGTGTGTTGCAGCATGACTGGTTCTTCAGTTCATGGGATGAGGATGTGTACGTGCCTGTGGATGAGGAATCTGAGAATGCGCTGCCAGTGAGCGGCATGAACAGAGAACTACTCTCCAAGGCTGAGGACATGGGTATGTGGAACACGCAGCATGGACAGAACAGCATTTACTCAAATCCCTTTTCATGATATCTTTCCAAAAGAAAGACCAGAAGCACCTAATGCATTATATTAGAAACGTTCGCATTTCACAAAATGCACCCAATTTACTACATCATCAGGTTGAATTTATTATAAATATTGCATATACTATACAATGGATGTGTTCAGTAACTAAAATATAAAGAAAGCTAACATTAACTATAACAAAACAAGTGGGGGTCACTGTATCATTATGGTATATCGACCCTCGGATCCTTTTACTAGCTGGTCATAATAATATCTGATACCAGCAGTTATGCCTTGTAGAATCATATTTGTATTTGATTGAACCATTCTAACCCCCCCCCAGGGCCCCCCAAACTGGTAAATTTTCACATTTTGCCTATTTTTTCAAAAACTGTTTAGTAACTTTTTCTCTGATTTTGCATAGACATTCCGTGTGGTAGTATCAATGATCACAAGACATCTGTATTTGATTGAATCTTTCTAAGGGCACCTCAGGGCCTCCCAAAATTAGATGTTATGTAGTTTAGTGTGTTTTACACACATTGGACTGGTTGTTAAAAGTCCTTAAGAGACTGCAACCCTAGTAGACACTACACAGGCTGCTTGCCATGGCATTGGCCAGATTAATGATGTGTCATTGAGGGGCACTGGATTCTACCTTAAGGGCTGATGTAGATGTACTGGAGTAAACAGGCAGTTAACAAAATAAAGTAGCCCTGTGAACTAGTACCACTGCGTTGAGTATTGCCTTCATTGTTATTGTATGATACAGCGTTACTGTGTAGCAAGTGACTATGTAACACTAATAGCAATGAATATTTTGTTACACCATGTTGAATTTTTTTTCATGTGAATAATGACTCTCAACTTTAAAATGGACTTTCCTCCATAACTAATTCTTGACGGGTGCCCAGTTTAAATTCTGGTATCCTTGGTTATAGTGCGAAATACTTTTTCTCTGATTTGGCATAGCCATTTCATGTGGTAGTGCCACTATACACAAGAAATCTGTATTTGATTGAATCACTCTAACCCTCCCCAAACTCCGAAGGACTTCAGAGCCTCTTGGCCCTTTTTTGTGGTACTAAGCACTTGTGGTAGTTACTATCCCAGGATATTATTTACATCAACCCTGTAGAATGTGGATGTTCTGAGGGATGAGGTAATGTTGTCTGAACTCCAGCCAGAGCTGGGTATAAATGTTAGGCATATGCAAGAATTAATGTCCAATTTGTTCTGTTCCTTTGAACGACTTGTGTGGCTGAGCCTATACTTGCATTTATCCCGAGCCTATCTAACCAAGGGAGTTTTATTGCAGATAAAAAGTGCATAATAGATATGCATATCAAAAGCCATGAACGTGAAACTGGAAAAGGACAGTTGTCGTTTGACGTGATAATGCGGTGAATATTGCAGACATTTAATGCAATGAACCCGAAAGTGCCACTAGAGTTAAAGTGAGCCTACAGTAGAGACGTCTAGCAACCATTCTCAAAGATAATGTTTCAGGGATAGCTTTCAGGGTTGTCCTCAAAGATAATGTTTCAGGGATAGCTTTCAGGGTTGTCCTCAAAAGATAATGTTTCAGGGATAGCACTTACAGATAGGGTTATTGCATTCATTCGCACAAATGTTTCTGATGACTACAACTAAGGCTGTATCTTGTAGAGTGGGCGGAGCGTGGCCGAGACATCAGCGCTAAGGACTTGATGTCGTCCATCTTCCAGGCGGCAAACCGACGCATCCGACGCAAGGACAAGAGCAAAAGTAATGACTCGATCGAGATCGACCCCGACTCCGAGTCATCGTACAACGAGCGCAACATCGACCATGAGATCGAGCTCCAGCGACTACGCGACATCCAGCAGTCGACCGCTACGGGCATGTTGACGCGAGAGTCGAGTTCGGGCAAGTTCGATTCATTGTCCTCGTCGCAATCGATGTCACCGTCGGCATCACTGCAGGACACCAAGGAAGCAGCGCCACCTACTGGTGACTCAAAGAAACCAGCAGCGCCACCAACATACGAAGAGCACCAACAAATGCAGAAGCAGCGTGCTAACTGTGATACATCGATGGGGAAGTCGGTGATGGCGTCATTGCCGCTGACATCTGTAGCCATGTCACCAGGAAGTAACCCGCAGTCGCCGCGTTATGCGGTGACGCGTTACCCAGCATACCCGGCGACAGAGTTCACACCATGTAGTAGCGTTGATGACATCAAGCCGACAGTGCTGCGCAGGTACTCGGCTGATGAACTCGACAATTTTGATGTGCAAAAAGTTCGCCAGGTGGCGTGTAAGGACCAGCAGCAGTCCAGGAATATGGACACGGATGACCACACACCTGTGCGGCCAACCGAGGCGACAATACAGCAGCAGCGTGAATGTGCCAAGGAGAGGGCGCTTCAGCGGACGAAAGAGATTCTCGAACAAGACGACAACCTCGACAATCTGCTCTCCTGTCCCGTCACCACTGGCACCACCTACAGGGATTACGCCCTAGTGAAGAATACAGATGCGTTGTCTGTCACGTCGGATTACTCGACGATGTCATCTTCGAACGTGACATGCGAGCACAAGGTTCCGTACAAGGCACCGGCGCAGTATCGCGGTAACCTGTCAGAGTATTCCCTCAGTCTGTGTCCCCCCACTACCACCAGCAGGGACTCAATGCCCTTGCAGAGTCAGTCCTGTTCCAACCTTCACCCGTCAGACGACAAATACGCAAAGCATTCCCCTCATGACAGCGTCGTGTCATATCCGAAGCTAGTGTCATCCAAGACAGGGGAGACGAGGCCGGTGTTTGAGTTGATGCCGTCTGATGACAACGTAACACGGCGACACGGCTCCCTCGATTCACTCATAGACTCATACGACCGTGTGGACGGTGCCAGGCCCACCGCCGGCGTTGACGGAACGGAGGACTTCCTGGAGAGTATCACAGCTACCCTGGATCACAAACTGGAACTGATCGCCCCCAAGTCTCCCCTGTCGACCGATATGGGGCAGGGCAGTGACGGCCCTGCACAGAATTGTATCGACGGTGTGGTCTACGACTTCGATCGGCCTTTCCGCAATCCTAGTCTTCACCGGACACCAGGACGAGAGGGGGTGCAGGACCAAGGTGACCTGCCTGTGACCTCGTTTAAGCGGCCACCTGGTGGCAGTGGTGACTTGAGTGCGTGCGAGTATTCGGACGTGATACGCAAGTCAACTGAACAATTATACGGCAGCCGTGATAACCTCATCGACCACCGGCCAACAGACGTTGAGACGCAGCTGAAACGCAAGGCACGCTCTCCGTCGCCACCTGCTACCAGGCGGCGCCGTGATGCAGCTGATCTGCGGCACATCAAGCGGCGCCACACGGTGGGTGGGTCTAATGATTTGGAGCATTTCAAGGCCCTCATGCATGTGTGCCAGGCGACTGGCGCCGGAGAGCCGCACAAACCTTCTGCATGGGAACGCTTGCAACCGCACCACTCACCAGGGGGCGGGCCGCCAGACCTGAAGACATGGCTGGCACAGCAGCACCACATGCGCCATGTTGGCAGCTCACCGGCATTGTTCAGCGGCGCACTACAGCTGTCGGAGCGTGGCCTGTCGCCGCACAGTGAAGCTAGTCGACTGTCATCAAAGGGCTGGCGACATCGGACAGGCTTCAGTCGGTCGGCATCAACTGGCGAAGAACTCCCATCGTCGTCATCACTGTCGCCCCCTGGTGGCTGTGCTGGAACTTTCACCTTCGAGTCGGAGGTATGAGTGGCATTGAATCAAAATAGCCCCAAGGTGAAATGGCCAGATAAAACGTAAACAATAGCCATGGGCTAACATGTAACCAAAGGCACTGGTACAGCAGTGCACGTGAACAGGATCAACCTTGCAGTAAAGCAATCAAATGCTCCAAGTGGCACAAGTATGGTGTATTTTGGACTGTTTCACTCCTGAGTTTTTACCATAAACCATCCAAGACAGCACAGTCGAAGCCTGATCACTTGAGAGGAGGCGCCATCTGGCAGACGTCGCCGTGACTTGTGTGTCGATGTTGTACCTCAGTTGGTCGCCTTGAGTGACACGAGGTCGACCTCTTGTACAATCACTGCTCTTACCTGCAGTTGAACATGAATGTTGATACTAGTCACGCGCTGCGCTCATCGTCACCGACTGTCATGGTCACTCTGCCTGGTCGCTGCTTGTTTCGATGACCCAACATACACCAAAGGATTGCCGTGCGTTGTTTTACGTGCATGCGACACTTGCCGGATTACCATTGCTGTAATCCCTTGTCAGTTCTTACTGTTGTCATTTTTGCAACGATGTTGTGTCTTGCACTACAATTATGTGTCGTTTAAGATGATGGAAACGGCTCTTAAATACTTTACATTTTTAGTGATATTTCTGCAGCATTGTCTGCGGCGAAGTGCAATTTTGGGTGTTTTATAGCGGGAGGGAAAGTGTCGTGCGGTTCGATGTACTGGGCGAGGTTAATCACCAATCCGACGCCTTTTTTGGGAACAAGTTTTCAGGTGATGAATTCATTTGAAATAAAAACAAAGTTATGCATGAAAAACAAGTAACACTTTGGAATTGTTAATTTTATTAGGTGCATACATTGATACGAAAGAGAAGAGAAGGTATTCAAGTTTTGTAGCATCTGCCAGTGTTTTCGAACTATTTGATGTTAATCTGGCTGCAAATATCCGATATTTATATATATTGTACACACGTGTACGTATACATGTGTTCTTTTACGTTGTTTTTTATTTTGATAAGCCCTTATCATTCGTCACAAGAATGGATGGAATGAATTTATTTTAAGGGAAGTCCCATGAACTGATTTTTAAATTTGTGTGGTTCATAATAATATTGTTAAGGCATTTTTTTATGATATTCAGGAATGTTGCGTAAGTGTTAACTGTGGCCGTCTTCACAGATGAGAATGTTTTAGCAAGTGTGTGTGTGTGTGTCCACGCTGCCTTGTGTCATTTGTCGCAAATCTGCCCTGGGCATTTGGTGCACAGGTTGCTCAAATGATTGTTTGCACCTTTTCAATTCGATCCGGTCTTTGACAAGACGGTGACCGTCTAGTTGTCATGGCAACTGTTTGTCATGTTTTATGTATGGTCATTTGTCAGGCCAACACGGTTCTCGTACATTGCCCGATATTGTAAGTGTGCCTTGTGTGTGCTTCCTATGTTCAGACACAACGCGTGCTCACTTCTGTAAATTCAATTTTAAGGTAACAATTAGTATGGCGTATATATATATATAGGACAGATGGACTGCTGTAAGTAGGGTAATTATTTACGTGTACATCTTATGTATATATATTGTGTGTATGTATCTCTGTATGTGTATATCCATATATGTATGTATATATGTGTATTGTTTTTTTCTGAATTAATAAATATGTTCGATATTCACATCTGTATCGGTTCTGCTACCTTCGTTTGATGTTCGCTAGTGGCCCACTGTCAAGTTGACTGAGAAATACACATTATGATTGTACGTAGTGAGACGCGATAGCATAGTTGGTAGTACATCCACCATTAAAACTAGATTGCAGTTTAATATAAATTTTGGTATAAAAACCTGGCTCTCAACATTGGGGACTGTGTATCCCACGTGACTCTGAGATCACGTTAATGTCAATTTTCGACGTAAAAGAACCACTGAAGACGACAAGCACCCTGGCAGTGACCACCCTCGGTGCCAGCATATAAAGGTTAGCTTGGTGAAGATTGAAAACAGCTGACCAGTTGAATGAGGCTTCATAACACCGTCAATTCAAGTAATACACATACAGACTAGGTCAGTCAGTAGAACATTGTTAAATGCTGGAAACATGTAGAAACACGTAGAAAAAGACAGGTATGTACTTGTGGCTTGCAAGGATAATCCACCCAATGCATGACTGATCTAGCATGAATTTGTGCAGTCAAAAGTGTAAAATAACATGGCTAGTGTACTAATGATCTATCTGTTGTTGCAGGGTCATTATCTTGTTTTCTTCTGTTAGTTTAACCAGCACACACCTAATAAAAAATGACACAAAAACTACGTTTGGTGACAAGAAAATGCACAATAGATAATATATAAGTAACATTATTTTACAACGTAACAAATACATAGTTAATATTAACATGTCTTAGAAATGTGTGTTTTTGATATTGTATGGATGTCACTTGGCCAAGTCTTCCAGTGACACCGTACTAATGGAATGCCCGGAGCATTCTCTGAATAAAAGAACAAATAAAACAAAACTCATTTGTGGAATATTTCCACCCGAGCATATTTTATTGAACGCAGTTATTACAATATAATTTCTGTAACGCAGTTACTTCACCGGGTGCTTCTTGCTGTGTATTTGGTCAGAGTCTTGGTCGAACGACTGGGATGGTCAACACTGCCCCTTGTCCACTTGTCTTGTACTCAAACAACCGACCTGAAAACACATTTTAACAGCAAGTTGTAATGAAGCGTATCGCAGCAGCAATATTTTAGTTTGAATATCTAGTATAATAGTTGGTATTCAAGTATTTTAATAATCAGGAGGTAAGCTGGTTCTCTGGCATGATTTCACGTTTGATTGACAATTACAATGTAGGATCATTAAAAAACAGAATAATTGTTCAGCTATTTAATATTTGAATGTACATGATTAACTAGAATGTGTGCTTTATATCACAGATAAAAACTACTTTACTATATTTATTGTAGCTTAATTATGTTGATATTTATCTTAAGTAAAGCATTTAATTAAATATTAATTGTCTTCAATCTACTGATGTCTACACAGCTCTTTTATTTATCCACTGAGATGGGGAGGGACATGAGACAAGTGGGAAGGATGAAAGATGGTGAGGAGGCTGCGGACAGGAAGCTATGGAGAGAATGAACAGGACAAGTGGTTAAACAATACTGCCCCTGACCTCACCTCTGTAGAAGGAACAAAGACGACTTTTTAATATACCAGTTTTATGCTCAGTGCTGTGAACTTAAATTTTATGGATAAAAATAAAACATATTATGTCGGTTTGTGAAGAAAACAAAGCACAGGATGCCAGCAATTGAAATTAGAATCTTCCCAATGTGCAGCGAATTGGGCCAAACTATGTGCACTGAGTACATGCATTTATCCACCAAGACTCACATAGAAGCCATCGAGATGTCGCAACGATTTGGGCAGTGATGCTGTACTTCTTGCCAGTTCACCCAGTAGGTGGCAGCACAGGTGCTCTGGTAGGTTGAGACTATCAACTGTTAGGTCCTTATTCCACTTGTCGGCCAAACTGTAACAAATTTAAACCTCATTATTTCACTTCCAGGTTCACTCTGATAACTGACTGATAAGCGTAGGATGTTTGCAGCATTTATCCACATAATCCATAGTTATAATCGGTTAAGAAGTCAATAAAAAGACAATACAACATTTTGACAGTATATTATCTGTGTAGCTATTTAGTCTGAATTCTTCAGAATATTTTATTCGATCCTTTTTTATTTGTTCTTTCAATTCAAGAACAGTCGGACCTCACTATTGAGGTCACCATGAGGACTGGGCCAAAATGACCTGTGTGGCAAGGTGACTGTATTAGCAAGGTGACTGTATTAGCAGGACTAATTCCCTGTACTTTACTGTTGCGGAAATAATTTGGGACTGTCCTAGGGTGACCTTAATTGTGAGGTGGCTGTATTAGTGAGGTGATAATAAAGTGAGGCTCAACTGTAGCTAAGTTTCTAGAAATATGTTTGCACTGCAAAAATGATATATTCTCTGGATTTCTTGTGAACAATTGATAATAATTACACGTTAATTCTAATTCCAGTTAGGTAGTGGCTGGAATTAGAACTAAAGAATAACTTACCTGGCAGTGTTGTTTCGGATGCAGTCTTTGTAGAGAAGCTTCAGAACAGGGCGTGGAGTGACCTTGACTTTTGCACAGAATCCACTTGAATGTCCAGTGTAAAGTAATGTCTTCGAGTCAAGCACGGTCAGCTGAAACAACAGGACACTACATCAACAGGACAGAGTCAACTGTAACACAAGAACAATATATCAACGGCGCACCGTATTAACAGGACACTACATCAACAGGACAGAGCCAACTGTAACACAAGAACAGTATATCAACGGTGCACCGTATTAACAGGACACTACATCAACAGGACAGAGTCAACTGTAACACAAGAACAGTATATCAACGGCGCACCGTATTAACAGGACACTACATCAACAGGACAGAGTCAACTGTAACACAAGAACAGTATATCAACGGCGCACCGTATTAACAGGACACTACATCAACAGGACAGAGTCAACTGTAACACAAGAACAGTATATCAACGGCGCACCGTATTAACAGGACACTACATCAACAGGACAGAGTCAACTGTAACACAAGAACAGTATATCAACGGTGCACCGTATTAACAGGACACTACATCAACAGGACATAGCCAACTGTAACACAAGAACAGTATATCAACGGCGCACCGTATTAACAGGACACTACATCAACAGGACAGAGTCAACTGTAACACAAGAACAGTATATCAACGGCGCACCGTATTAACAGGACACTACATCAACAGGACATAGCCAACTGTAACACAAGAACAGTATATCAACGGCGCACCGTATTAACAGGACACTACATCAACAGGACAGAGCCAACTGTAACACAAGAACAGTATATCAACGGCGCACCGTATTAACAGGACACTACATCAACAGGACAGAGCCAACTGTAACACAAGAACAGTATATCAACGGTGCACCGTATTAACAGGACACTACATCAACAGGACAGAGCCAACTGTAACACAAGAACAGTATATCAACGGCGCACCGTATTAACAAGACACTACATCAACAGGACAGAGCCAACTGTAACACAAGAACAGTATATCAACGGCGCACCGTATTAATAGGACACAGTATTAATAAACCTGCTTCTAGTGTTCCTGGTGTATGTCATCAGTAGGACAACAATAACACATAAAATGAAAATTGCAAATGCAGAGACATTTTCAAAATGACTAACTAATGCAGACATCAATATTTAACTTTCATTAAATTAAAAAAATCATTGTCACAATACAACAAACTCTTCATAATGAATGAACAGATTAGTGAGACACTCTATTCTTGTAGATGTGTCAATTTCCTATGCTGTCTTCATATCAAAGCCCATGTATGACACTCTGCATCGGTTTGGACGATCATGTAGATTTTGGTATTGTGGAGTTATGGACACTATGACAAATGGCAACATTTCAGCATCACAATGCACCAATATCGCCTTTGTAAATCAATTGTGTGCAAAGTTATGGGTGATCCACCAAAATATTTCAAAGTGTTGATAAAATAGGTTGACATTTTTAGCAGGTGTCACAGTACACTTCAACCCAAATATTTCAAGTGTTGATAAAATAATGTTTTAGCAGGTGTCACCATACACTTCATTAAACCCAAAACATGCCTCAAAAGCACTTTTTAAGATTCCAGTTGAATAAATAAAAATTTCACAAATTGTTTTTTCTTCTTCTAAACATACACATATCTGAAAAAACCCTGCAATTTTTGTTACATTTTCTCCACTTACTCATGCATACCTTATGACCTGATCTAACATTTGACCTGTGAACTTGGTCAAGTAATCTGCCCTCTACATACTTATGAAGCAGTAGCAATAAAAAGTGACACGAGACACCGACCAGAATGTAGGGGACGAGTCTGTTGTCTCTTGGCTCCGTCATCTCGACAACGAATCTGAAGCTGTTGTACTGATGTCGCTGGTGCAGCAATACCTCGGCCATCTCCATGCCAAAGTCCGCACTACTGACAGGAAACATGGGGACTGATCATTAATTCACTTTCAATTTGATGATATATGAATAAACTGCCACCATGTTACCAGGGGCAACAGAAACAGTACAAAGACCTACTGAAAACAAACACGAAGAAATGCACTTGGGAAACTAAAAAACAGCAGTGGCTGTGAATGACCATGAATACAACAGCAATGCTGTGACGACTGTTACCATGCGCCTCAAGTCTTTCGGAGACCGTGCATTCTCCAAAGCGGCCCCTGTACTTTGGAACAATCTCCCACAGTCAGCCAGACAGTGTGACACTATTGCGTCGTTTAAGACGGCGCTGAAGACACGCCTTTTAAAAATCGTTTTCACTACCTAAATGAGTGACATATAATTGTGAACTTTTTTGTAAAGCGCTTTGGACAGAACTAAGGACTGAATACAGCACTATATAAGAGCTTATTATTATTTCTTTAAAAAACGTGTGTGTGTGATGTGTGCAGCCAGGTCTGCAAATCACGGATGACCCTGTTCAGTCACCAACATAACTGGACATCGTCATCATCTTGACTTGGACTATAATCCTCAACATTGCAAGTGGGAGAGAGATACAAATAATACAGTGCCAATGGAGCCCTCCTCTCTCTAGAATGTTTGCAGCATAAACAAATTGTTATGAATGGAAATTAACACAGTTGATTACCACAATGGGTATGCTGGTGAGAGATGTATATTTTATTAATTTCTGTGTTAAACTGAAGCAATCCAGTCATAAAAACTCTATCAACATTTACGATAACTTACAAATGTGTAAAATCCATTAAATTTGACACCAAACATTTAAAATTTTACTTTTTTCTCATGGGAGAATAACCTACAGTATTTAACAACAGGGTGTCTCATCTGTTACCTGTTCTCTACATTATGATCACCCTGTGCTGGCAGACACAGTGAATGTGTAAACAGTCTGACGGCCTCTGGTAGCTTCATACATCCGTTCTCTTCAGGGCACTTGTTAGACCCTGAAAGAGGACGCCGCATTTGTTCCACAACGCAAAGACGTACATTTATGTAAACTAACGAAACAAATGGAAATAAAAACTGAAAGGATTATTATTATAATGTATTTTTTTAAAGTGAAAACAACTGAACATGTGTCTTTAATTGCTGGATATTTGTAAACACCCAAAATAGATGACGTAATACACACGTTTATGGCTGCTTCCACGAAGAACCTAATAACAGATATGTAGTTCTCTATGATTTGTTCATGTTGTTTTTGTTGTACATTATATTTATATGTACATATAAGTGTTCTCCACTGTTTGAATTTATGAAATGTCACATTTAAAATGTTGGGCTGCAGTGTAAGTGACAATGAAGAGGGTAATTTTCAAATTGAAAACTTTTACTTGTGTCTTTTGTTCAAATGTGATAATTATATCTAAACAGTGAGAGTCGCCCCTAAGCTTAGGAGGAAGCGGGGCAAGACAATGCCGATTGGCTGAAATAGATAGCATTTGCTACGTCTTGAAAACAAACGCTCTTTCACAAACATCGTTTAACAGGGATACGCTGCAGTCAAACAAACTTTTTCATCTATGTTCAGACAAAATTTCACTGAATTACTAACAACTTTTATAGCATTTTACCATGAAACCCTTCAAATATTTTGACACTATTTTCTTTTGACCCCACCTGTGTGATGCTGTCGTCCAAGTATGCACCCACACCGCAGACACTTCACGTTTGGAATGACTGCCTTGCTGCAACGGCCGCTAGTATCAGCAACAGCACCATCTGGTGCCAGCGATGAGCGAGACACAACAAAGTGTGAGTGAGCAACAAGACAATCGCCCTGCCTGGGGGCAATGCCGCACGATGAGTTGACGGGGTGGGAGGGGTCTGTGATTGGCTGGTGGCAGAACCACGAGTCGGCACCCTCGAACCACTTCTCTGACGGCAACGGCAGAACTCGTTTGAATCTGGTCAAGGAAAAGATCAAAAACTGATGAGATAGGTTCAGACTAAGGACCGCAATGGAAACAAGGGCTTGCATTTCCTTGTGTCATCCTTATATATAAAACTTACTCTGTATTTATATTTTAAGTTTGTACACTACATGCTTACATTTTGATACTGAATAAATAAATCAAATCAGGCTTGATCACAGAATCCCAATTGTAATGGTGTGCACAATACAAACTACGCTACTATTACAACTAGGTTGCAACTGTGAGATGTTTGGGTCAAATCAGCAATGTCAAATTAGAATACCGATGTCTGGTAGATAAAGTTCTTTACTACAGAGTTAGCAAGATTTTGTGATACAACAAACAGTGATTATAACTTTTTTGTATACAGCAGCTGTTGCTTTGTTGCAGGGAAGCCAGGGACAGACATTGCTGAGGAAAGACTGGATCACGTCACAAAACACAAGTGCACATGTTGGGCACAGATGCAGTTCAAACAGGTTGTTTATTAATTTATGATTATGTCTGAATCATTTTGAACTTCCCATGACTATTTCTATATCTGCTGATGCTGCCTATCACCAGGTGCTGCCTAACACCAGCCTATGTTCATTGTTTCATAGCACAGCTATATGCCTTTTGTGTTACAGCTTCAGAGTTTGATCAGCTGTCGCTTTAACAAAAGTTGTCAGTAGATGTGTATGTCTGGAAACTTATTTTAACTCATTACTAATTATGTTTATCAATATCACTGTCCTTTCATTAATGTATTAACTTACTTGGTAATAGTTGAGCCAGCAATGTTATCACTATTTCAGAGTTTTCGAGCATGTACATAATAACGTAGCAGTTACCCATACACACATACGAATGTGCGCACATACTTAAGCATAACAACGAACATGTACACACAAACCTTAGGTGACAGCTTGATATCCATTGGGAACAAATGGCTAAGTCATAAAACTTACGTGCATTTACCAATGATCTCCTGGCCACAGGACCTACAGCTACACGAAAAGTTCGTCCTCTCGTAAACCTTGAGGGCATCAGTCACTGATGCGCTAACACGCACGCCATCAAGGACGATTGGTGGCACTTCACCGCTGGCTGTTGTCGTCGTCTGAATACGGAAGTGTAATTCACTGTCTCCTACCCACTGCAATCCACGACACGATTTTGGAAGGAACTTCAGCGGACGTAGGTCAAAGGTCACATCACACTTGACCCACTTCTTAGAGATCACAGTGATTGTTGATTCACCGACTGTCACTGTGATGGTGCCCTGGTTGGAGCCACCATTGCTGAATCACAAAACGTTTTCTGGTTCACTGTTACCTTGTAACAATGTAAGATATTTAGTGCGGTAATCTGAAAAATGTATACAATTTTCCGTCATCAAACATCTTATCTCGAAAAGTACTTTACCACTTTTGAAACTGTTTTCACATATCAGTTTTTTAATGTTTATTACTACTGTATACTGTCTGCAATGACTAGAGTAGTGTACATTCTAAACTATCAAACTTAAGTAAGACACAACAGATCTTCAATTTCACATCGCATTCCATTTATTAACCACTGATTTTAGTTTTTTTACAGTTCTAATAAATATTTAGTGATTGCTAATGCAATGGGCTTGGCAAATATTAGCTAATAATAAGGTAGCCTAACACTTCTGTTGATGATGAATCCGGATTCTAGACAAGCGTCTAGATTGAGTCACTAACTAGATGCCACTGGACTGATATGCCAGACACAACTACTGAACGCGTGGATTGGTGCGTTGTCAGTGTCAAACTTAGAAACTGCTACAATGCCTACGGCTACGCCTACAGAGGTACAGTTAGTATTTTGAATCAGTGTATCACGCCAGCAACTTCAGTATGGAATATATGAGTGATCTTCCACAGTAACTTCAATTTCCGACAACATGTCGCTGCTGTTTTTATCATATTCATGATCTTCGCTGTATTCACCGGTATCAAAAATAGATAAGCGAGCGAAAAATGAACAACTGTCAAACACGTTCGAAAAACGCCTTTTTAATGATTGCTAGTACCATTACGATTCGTCGGATCCCAACAATATTGATGTCGTTTGAAAGTTTAAACGTTCTGCTATTCAAACATATAAATGGTTTCCTGATAATCATTCCTAAAATTCACTGAAAACGGACCTACAATCGGGCCCGTTCCGGTGTCTTAGACACTGCGAACCATGTTGTTTCGTCGACACAGTTCACCAATCTACCGATTGAGGCACCACTATCAGATTTCATGGTATAAACTCCACCCACTTTCAAACGGCTGCTAAAATGACATACGTGAAGTAGGCGTGACGTCACAATCACGTATATCAACCAACCAACGCAACGAATTTAAACCCGTTGGGTGGCGTACTTTATTGTGACGTCACGCCGACGTAGAGATATATCGGTTTCGCTGCGATCAAAGCACATCAGTTTTGCCGCGGTTTAAAAGTGGGTGGAGCTTATTACATGAAATCAAGAAATGACGAAGTGCGCATGTCTGAACCTATGCAAATGAGGAAAACAGCGCCGCAATCGGAAGATTAGTGTACTGAGTACCCGCCGACAACATCGTTCGAAACCGTACAGAACACCGAAAACGGCATGAATGTAGGTCCATTTATCGGTGTTCTTTGAACGGTTACCGGGAAATGTAGATGTCGCTAGAATAACAAAAAGTGCATCCTTTCAAATGATACCAAGATCGTCGGGACAGGACGAGCCGCGATGGTGCTAGCGACCATAGAATTTCATGTTTTAGTCGTGTTTTGAGTTGTTCATTTTTTGCTCGCTTATCTATTTTTGCCGGTATATATGTAATTTTCTGTTGCTACAACTATAGCAACAGCACTTGTTAGCAGTAGACTTGACTATTGCAATTCCCTCCTTTATAATATCGTTAGCAAGGATATCACAAAACTTCAGCGTGTTCAAAATTGTCTAGCAAGAGTAGTTATATTTAAGATCTATACCATTATAATATTTAAGATCTATACCATTACATACCAGGCACTGTCCAGTAATTAACCAACGGTCTTATTCGCAATCATTGCTTACTCCTGTAAGAAAACCTATCCAGCTTCGATCATCTACTTCTGACCTACTTTTTGTTCCTTAGAGTCAACACTAACATTGGAACTAGGGCTTTTTCTGTTGCTGCACCAACTCTTTGGAATATGCTCCCTCTTAGTGATAGATCAGTTGAAAATATTACAAAATTCTGTCATCATTTAAAAACTCGTCTTTACAACCTTAGCCTTGCTTATCCACCGTAGGCGTAGCTCTTCAGCGCCTTGACCCATCTGTTGACAACTAGAAAACTGCTTACTATTGCAATCCAAATAAGCGTATATGTACGGCCATTTATTAGGACAAAAAAACCAGCCTATATGGTCTTATTTGGGTCTGTACACTTATGTAATGTTGGCAGTTGCACCCTATGTTTTTTTATTTGGGTCTAAGGTTATTTACTGTTGTTAGTTCCACCTCATACAGTTTTTATTAGGCACTACATGTATTTATTTGAGTCATTGATACAATGTTCTGAGAAATATGTATATATATATATAAATATTATTCTTAAAATGAAGTTGAACACGCAGTGCTCTTCGTTCTTACGGCGACACTGTTTACGCCAGTCACCACGCCAATCATGGCAGATAGCGATCTTTTCACTAACAAATTGAACAACTACTCGTATGCACAAAAGGAGCACTTAGGGAACCTGTGTGCTAAATATAAAGGTTTGTTATGTTTTATTGGGATCATGTTGTGGTCGGGACGTTAGTATTATGGCTGGTAAATAGTGAATCTCGCAGTTTAGGGCTGAGCAATAAAGCATGATTAACAACATTTTGCAGGCAAATTTGCGACGCGACCAATTCACATGGCGCGACGTCACCAGACAACCCTTACTGCAGCAGTGACCTCGATGCTACGCGGCAGAGCTACATGGTTAACAAGCCATAGTGGATCACTCCATTTATGTATTTAAGGATGGCAGGCTTGGCAGAATTAACTACATTATCTTAAAGAGTATCCCACAGAATTTTGCATTGTTTCTTTTAATGTAATATTAACAATTATAGATATCCTTCATTCGCTGTTTTTCGACATATATCAGTTAGTGTTAAATTACTAATCACAGAGACAAACTAAATGGAGCGTTATGTTTCGACATTTGATTTAATATACAGTAATATTGTTTGTTTGATGTAGGCAACTCCTGTTTGCATATAATTATGTTGTTGCATTGTCAAAAAGACACCAATTAAAATTATAAATACACACATTGCAACTTAATTCCGCCTTACTACTGACTTATACTCTTATTCCGCCCTGTACTGTTATTATAATTTCGGGAAATTTCCACCCTATACTATTATTCCGCCCTGTACTCTTATTATAATTTCGATGTATTTCCACCCTGTACTATGTTATTCTGACCTATACTCTTATTAAAATTCCGAGGCATGATCACCCTATACTATAGCCTATGGCTATGCTATAGTATAGCCGGCATAGCCTAGGCTAGGGCTAGGGCTAGGCTATAGTATTATTCCGTCCTGTACACTTATTTGGAATGCAATAGTATAGATTTTGATATTGACCAATCCTTTTGTTTTGATGCGCCTCTGAGCTTGGTTTCCAAGGATTTAGGCGCAATAGAAGTTATCTTATTAGTATTATTAACTTAGTGTTACTTGAGAAGTTGAGTCACACGTGGACCGTGGTCGTGAATGAGAGGGTGCCAATGTCTGAATGAGAACAAGCTTTCAAAAAGAACATTGAAAAGGAACATGTGCACCGTACCGGTCGACTTCGAACTGCAGTACGATCTGCATCGCTGACAGGTTCGGTTTTAACTCAGCATAAAGATTAATCGCGCATTTATTACCACCATCGTCGCTGTCAATTTTGCAGAACTCCGACGAAGTTGCCATTTTGTCAGAGGGGGTTTTCCCGCCTCGTTTCCGACATGAGGGGATTTCCAGGGATTGCCCAACAAGACAACATGGCCGCCGTGGAAACGTGTTATACGAGCTGCGGCTGCAATCGGACTCCTCACTGCGTTGATTGGGGCAAAAATGGTGTCATTTGTTTCGGCGCGTGCCGATCCGTCGCACTGTACAAACCGGAGGTGCGGTTCAACTAACATGTTAAAATATAATAAAATGTGGTCATGTATTAATGGGCGATAGTATGGGATATAATCATTCTTGAACCCATTTCTTTTCTACTATCTAACATGCTGCATGGCCAATAACTCCACATTGTCATCATATACCTTGGCACTTGTATACAATCTGGACCCACCTCGATTCCGCAGTTATAACAATTTTTTGTTGCCTAAATTCCCTACCATTCCATGATTCCACATCATCCCAGGCATATTTACGTTTTAAAATAATGCATCTTACGCTTAGCGCATTTTTAGGCGTAACTAAATAGCATTCTGGTTTGCATCAAAATATGCTGCTAAATCACTCATTTCAAGCGCATAATTTGGTAACGCTCGGCCACAGCGGCACAGACTGGCGCGAACCGGGTCACTATTTGGGCCTCAAAAGTGGGTTAAGAATAATAAGATGTAATATTTCATAACATAAATATGCCTGGGATTATGGGATTATTAAAATGTAGTTATATTGGGAAGTCAAGGTGGGGCCGAATTCTACATTTGTAACTTAAGTGCCTATACCTTATCATTGTTGTCCAACCCAACTCAATGCATCACATACAGTCGAGCATTGCTTTATGGCCAGTAATACAACACAAATTATTGTCTCTGTGCATAAGTTAGAACCATCCCAAACTATTTCAGTAACAATAAAATCGAGACATTAGGTCTGCAATCTCAGTCCCTCTAATTCAGTCACCACACAATAGGGATCACTTTGGACCTGTCCCAACTTCCAAGAGTGACCTTAATAGTGTGGTTCCACCATCATATCTGGTTGAGGCAAGTAGTTGTAGCACTCTGTACATAGTTTTGTTTTCTTGTAGTTTCCATCTTCAGTGGTAGCCACCCTGGCAGGGCACAAGGGCAGAGTGGAGAGTGTGCAGTGGATCCACAAGCCTAATGGTGGTATGTCACATCATTCATCTCATCATCGCCCAAAATTTACATTCTCTACTCTGTTTTGCAGCATTTGTCTAGTGAAATACTAGGAAGGTACCCATAAATAGTGTTATTTATTTATGGGAATATTGGAAGGAGCTATATCTGGGAAATTTAGGAAGAAGTTGGTCAGTCCATCCCCATGGAACATCTACCCAAGAAAGCTAGGATGTGATATCCTCGTCTTTGGCTGTTAAACTTGTGTATTGGTCTAGTTTCCATTTACAAAATCAGGGGTCTAAGTTTTTTAAACTGTTCTTCTTGGCCAATGGACAAAGAAAATAAAGAATTCACCTATCTGTACAGTAATTCAGTTATCCCACAAAAACAAATTTTTTAAACCTACTTGTCCGTAATCAATGGACAGCAAACTAGTTTGGGTGCAGCAAATGTCTGCATTGTCCCACAGATAACCAATAGAAACAGATTTACTTGTCCCATGGTCAAATCATTTGTCACGAAGAATCAAGAATTTTGAGCCCTGGAAATATATAATATTTTAAATTGGAATTTCATTTGGAACCATGTCATCCAGTAATGACTGTCTGTGGTGCGATAATGTTGACATTGGTAGGATTAGTATGAGGGGAATAGACAGGACAAAATTATCATGACAGATAAACTAGGAAAATACACAGAAAAACAATGACTTCTATTAATTATGTGTGGTATGAAACTTGTTTTTGTAGGGAAATTTGTTACAGCTTAGCCTTGTTTTATTGTGTTAACTGCCAGTAGACTGTTAACTGTCAACTGGACAAGGCCACCCAGAAAATCAATGTAGTAGTAACAGAGTAGTAACAAAAATAGATTGGTTGGGTCACTACTATAAGGTGATATGTTTTCTTGGTTTCAATCAATTGTTGCAACAGTAAAGGTTTACAAAGTCCAACTGACCATGTTTCAGTACAACATTTTTATCTTAGAAATTGTAATATTTAAATGTTGAGTTTCAGAAGCCGAAGATGAACTAGTTTCGGCATCAGCAGATTGTAGTGCCATCGTGTGGCAGAAACGAGGATGTGGGACAAAGGTAGACACATCTTGTGTCATTGCTAGACGTCATATAATTATTTTGTTCATGAAATAAACAGTGTGTCATGTTATAGTGAGACTGGCAGAGCACAGTGTGAAAAAGACAACAACACTACATTACATTTACTAAATACATCTGCAAAATTAGGCACTAATTCATAAATTCAATGCAGCATAACTTTTGAACAACAATTAGAAATATAAATGTGTGTGCATCACGCAGAATGTTTTCTACATTAATATGTTTTAATGTTAGTCGTAAATAAGTTTTGCCTTTGCAGTTTGCAGGGAATCAAATTTATACCAGTTGTTGTTGTAATGTTGTTTTGTCGTTGCCTAGCAGTTTGGATGGTTGTTTCTACAAAAAGAGATACCATAATGACTGTAGTCTTTCAGACACCTAAACATACCCTGGTAGTTCAATTACCAGGTGTCCAAAAACATACATTATAACAAAATGTTTAGTTTGTCAAAAAACAAGCAGTGTCCGAGTACACACATTCGATGCTCCCTCTACATTTTAATAAGCCACAATGACAGACTGAAGACACACATTTGTTACTGCTCTGTATTTTGGTGTGCCACACTTACGTACTAAGTCTCTCACAGTTTATCAAGCTATCCGAAAACATGCAGTACAGAAAATAATTATTTTGTAAATATATAGAGTCTGAAAACAAATTTTGGTTGGGATTTTGCCTGCATCATTTGACAATTAAGATTGTTTTTAGTGGAGCTGAACGGCTTGGGGTTCTGTGTTTTCCAGTTTGAAGCCGTCACTGTATTGAAGGGCCACTCTGCAACTGTAACCATGGCAACTGGCCTGTATGTTCCGGGGGACTGTATGCGCACCTTCATTGCTACAACGTCAGCTGATTCCACTGTGAAAGTCTGGCAGAGAAATGCAAGGGATGGTGAGTAATAATATGGTGTGGCATTGACTGTTGGTGCCAGATCACTATTTTCTTTCTCATTGGTCACAGTGGTAATGTTTTTTATTCTATTCACTGCACACAATTCTAAGTGCTGTTGCTGCAAAAATTTTGTCAACTTGTGTTATTTTGTTAAAGCAAGATGTTCAAATGGAGTCCAAAACATAGATCATGTCTTCATATACAAGGTGTCCTATATTCTTTGCTGTCATTGACATGAACGTATATGTGATGCCAGCCAACCACTAAAAGTTGACTGCGGCCACAGCATGAGTGGCATAGTTCTCGAAGAAAGCTATGTGGGTCAATATTTGACAACAAAGTGAAAAAAACGGTTGCATATTTGGATCCTACAGGAATCTATCTATAAATGGATTATTATAAACCACTATGCCATGTTTTTGTGTAGAAATATTGTCATCTCTTTTACAGAAGAGTTCCTCATGTTGCAGTCGATCTCGTTTGGCACAGGGTTTGCCCTGTGCCTTGAGTGGGTTCTACTGCCGGAAATCTCAAGTGAGTCATTTATTTATGTGTAAACACTCTAATTTTTCAAAGCATAAATAGCAAGCCCTAAATGAAGCCTTCTAATAATATTGTCGTTTTTTTTATTTTATTTATTCAGTTGCTCTGACCATATCGTTATCACCAACAGCCTTAGCTAACTTACCCAGTCTCTCTGACTTTATTAACCGCTATGAACACATCAGTCACTATAACAATTAATCTAAATTATAAAATTAGATATATAATTATTAGTATCATCAAAATAATTGGCTTGTTGATAACAGATTTGGACTATTGAACTTGCATGTCATAGTTGATGTTACGCATGCTCTGTCTTTACAAATGAGAAACAAGTGAAATTGCTATGTTATTCATGTTTCTTTGGGGACAGACCGGTACTTTCGCTGAACTAACATTGACACAGGAGTCGTTGTTTCAGAGCCTCTGCTAGCCTGTGGCTGTGACGACACAAAAGTCCACATCTTTGTGGAAGACGACACACAGGTAATCATTGTAGTGTCTTCTGTCTGTTCTACTGTCCCGAGGGTTACATGTCCATGCCTGTACACAGCAAACACAGTCTTTATAGTATATACTGTAATTGTAACATGCTTTATAAGAGTTTAATCCTAGCAGCGATGACAGGGAAGGATTTGTGTAAGTACAACATGTGACACTGTACCATGTTTTCCTTGTGATATTGCTATTACAGCATGATAACATGACCTTTGGAGTACTGTTTATATCAGATTTATTTTACAAGTGATAATAAAATGTGTCTTCTTGTTGCAGTTTTCTGCCGTGCATCAACTGTGGGGTCACGAGGACTGGATCCGTGACCTGGCCGTTTCCATCGATGGTAACGTCACATTCATATAATTCTTAAAACGTTATTTTCTGAGGAAGACCACTAGCAGGTCTAAAAGTGTCATGGTATATGTTGAAAATTGTCGGACTCCAGATTTTAGCCACTTTCTTCTTCCCTTGCCTTCAGAAGAATGCTGTATTAATTGGATGATAAGCATGTTCAATCTCTCGTCCTGAATAGAATGTGCAGTCTACACTGTGTGGGGCCACCCAGAGAATAAACCCTTAGCAAAAAATCTATAGAATACTATTACTATAGGAAATATGACATAGGATTTTTGCACAATATTATATAGAATTCTATAGAATATTCTACAGAAAGTAAAGTTGCTATAGTTTCATAGATTTTAGTAAGAAATAGTAACTGGCTATATATTTTTCTATAGAATTTTATAGAAAAATCTACAGAAAACTATAGCCATTTTGCTTTCTGTAGGGTTCTGTAGAATACTACAGAACACTATAAAATACTATAGAATTATATTGAAAAAAACTATAGAATTATATAGATTTTTGCTCAGGGAAAGGCTGGCATAGGAGTCTTAGACAATAAACTGAGAGGATGTATGATAAGCTCTTTAAGGCTTCCACAAATTGCTATGGTCAACATTTGATGCCTGTCCAAGAATCCCTACAATTTATATTTCCATTAGCAACAAACGAACTGATTGGATTAAAGGGGAACTGAAACACAGCTGTTGTATGCTAGATATTTCAATATACACTATCTAAGTATGCATTAATGGTGACAGAAACCTACTCATAAGACAAACTAAAAAAACAATTTTGCTTTGCTCACTCCTATCTAATCAATGTAAATTTTCAATTATTTTTTATTTACTTCATTAACAGACATTTCTGCATGAAAACAAAAATATGGTGCCTTATACATTGTAGGCATTATATAGGTCAACAAATCATTTGTATGCATGTTTGAAATAAAGAAGTGAACTTAAATTACAACAATTTATAACCAATGAAAGCATTTTAAACACCACACTTCCAATTCTCATTAATATTCATGAGGTAATGACACATCAATTTGTACGTGTTCCATCGTCAATGAAGCAGTGAGATATGCAGGTGGGCATTTCCTTACTAAAATAAAATACATAATATTTATTAAAATATAAAATTATGTATTTTTCTAAGTCACAGTACTATATTAAATTGTTTGCTTGCATGCATGGTCACGTTATTTTAAGAGTGTTTTTCTGGCACTTTGTTTCATGCTTTCAATGAATGAATGAATGAATGAATGAATGAATGAATGAATGAATGAATGAATGAATGAAAGTTTATTTAGTTATTCAGTTACAGTGATATTACAAGTATGAACATAATTATGGTTTCACCAAGTAACTCAGGAGATTCTCTAGGAACCACTGGGGGCTTATTTCGAGAACCACCTATAATTAGGTAATGTAATAATTTTTTTTTTTATAGATTTGATGCAAATAAAAAACAAGGCATCGCAATCCAACATAAACTAATACAATCTAACACCATAAAACAAGGTGATAATTGAATGGTGTAGTGTGTATTAGAAAATACTTGCTAACTGAGTATCTGAGATAAAATGGAAGTATGAAGACATATAACATGTATGACATTATAGTATAAACAGATAGTATAGATGCAATGTCATGCAAAACATAAAAGGGATTAAGTGCCAGGTATAAGATAAAGATAGATATTTTTGTGTTCTTTTCCAATTTTTTTTATTAAAAACATTAAAGCAAGGTGTTGATAACAACAGTATCAATACATAATAATAAGGTAACTTCTATTGTGACTAAAATCCTTGGAAACTAAGCTCAGAGGCACTTCAAAACAATATTTTCAACTGATGTAACACTAAGAGGGAGCATATTCCAAAGAGTTGGTGCAGCAACAGAAAAAGCCCTAGTTCCAATGTTAGTGTTGACTCTAGGAACAAAAAGTAGATCAGAACTAGATGATCGAAGCTAGATAGGTTTTCTTACAGGAGTAAGCAATGAATGCAAATAAGATGGTTGCTTACTGGACAGTGCCTGGTATGTAATGGTACAGATCTTAAATATTGTATGATATCGAACAGGAAGCCAATGCAAAGACTTCAAAAGTGGTACAGAGCGAGAAAAACGAGGAGATCTTGTAACTACTCTTGCTAGACAATTTTGGACACGGTGAAGTTTTTTGATCTCCTTGCTAGCGATATTACAAAGGAGGGAATTGCAATAGTCAAGTCTGCTGCTAACAAGAACTGTTGCAATAATTTTAGTGACAAAAAATGACATATACCGGCAAATACGGCGAAGATCACGAATATGATCAAAACAGCAGCGACATGTTTGAGATATGTGTTGTCGGAAATTGAAGTTACTATCAAAGATCACTCCGGGATTCCACACCGAGGTTGCTGGCATGATATACTGATTCAAAATACGCATAGGGAAAAAACCATCCAGTTTACTATGCTGCATTATAATAAATATGTAGGTAAATTAAATGACATGTGTCGTACAATGACATGTGTATCAACTGTAAATATACAGGTATGTATCACACATGTGTGCACACATTTATGCACATACCCCCATATAGGGCAAAGCTTTCAAAGATACTTAGATAGTAATAGCTCTTTGAGTTTCTTCTTAAACTGATTTACGGATACAAGTTGCTGCAGAACATGAGGTAGGACATTCTAGAAGATTGGTCCTGAGTAATTTTTTGTAAATTTCCTAGTGTTTGTTCTTGTTTGTTGGATGTAATATGCATTTTGGTTTCTTAGGTTATGGTCAGTGGCTCAGTGCTTCCTACCAGGTATTAGCAGTACGCTCGTGGACACTCTTTTCAAAACAACATCACCAATGCCTGTATAGACATATTTGAAAATGTTATCTGTTATTATGCAACGTGCCAACCAGCCAAATCATGTGATCAATATAATACTTGAAGTTCTGTAAGTCATAGTTACGTTATGTCATGGTGGCATTTAGGTATTATCCTTATTTTTCATGCAATTTTATTTCAAATTAGCAGACAAATATAGTGTTCTATGATTCAAAAATAAATATTAAAAAAAGAATTGATAGCACTTAGAATATTTTTGCACATTTTTTATCAGTGGCTGAAACCATTATATTTACATATATTCGGTTAATAATATGTATATACAATGATCTGGTGCTGACCGTTTGGACGATAAAACACACAGGTGACACGTGACCTATTGCTGTAACCATCGACCTAACAGCCAGTAAGTTAATTTTGACTAGAATATGTCAATATGTCAGTCAATAATAAATAATAACTAGAGCTTACAATACACTGATACATAAGAATGATACATGGACCAATACAGCTTTGTTTATTCTTATGTTGTAATATAAAACATTGAAAGCACACAAATATTCCCTACTCATTAAAAATATTTCGAATTGAACCATTGACAACATGCAACATGTTGAGCCATACATTCTGATATTAACCTAACGTATTGCATTTGTAAATCATCTATTTAATTTAATTGTTGGCCAAAAAAGAAGCAAGGTGCAATTTTGTAGACAAAACATTTAAAAAGGTGCAAAGTGTACCTAGAATCTGTTTTTCAGCCTTTCGATATAATTTCAGTTGTGTACACTGCCTAAAGTGGTGTCCAACTGTCCCCCTGGACCCACCTCAGGATCCGTCCCCGGTCCCTTGTTGTAATACTACATTTAAATTGCAAGTGAATAAGCACGATGGTGAACGATTTTATAACAAAGTGATTGTATACGCCTAACTTTGTTTATTTGAGTTTGGTAGGGAAATTCCCAGCTACACATCTCCCTGCGAAATAATGACCGTTTCGCTGCCAACAGAGCACATGCATATTTACGCATCATTGCTTCATGAATATTTTTTAGGAATCCTTCCCTCTAAGTATATGAAAACATTTATAGTATATCCAGTAGTCATTCAATTTTCTATTTATGCTTTTATATGCGATTAATTTGTGTTTCTTGGAGCTATGCCACATCGCCTGTTCAATTACGTTATGTGGTCATGAGTGGCATTTCGCGACTCAAACCGATAATGGCTAAGTTTGAAAAATTATTTTAAATATACCACGGCACTGTGCTCAAATCATGGTGATATGTAGTGTACAAGTTGCACCATTGCAACATGCAGCATTATTGGTACAGCCATACAACCATAAACGTGCACCATTACAAGGAGAAAAACATTTCACAAAATATTACGCATATTGCATGTACATAACTAAAGTTGGTGGAGAACACTAAAGCAATCAATGCTGTTATGTCCACTGGCGTGATGTGTCTATGGGACATTTTCCTAGATGTACAGATGGAGAACACCATGCGCACTTGTAATAGTTTCCCCGCAGACAACGGTGACCTACTTCTGGCGAGCTGTGCACAGGACTGCTACATCCGGGTGTGGAGGATCTCACGGCGCCACCTGGTGGAAGGTGCTGCATCGACAGAACGAAGCATTGACGACCTACTGCAGGGAGAGGAAATAAAACTGAAGGAAACCATCTTCTCTTTTCTGCAAAAAGGTAACACATGTTTTTGTTCTCAGCTGTCACGTTACGAACGTGACATTAGTACTGTCGTGTTGCCTGGTTTATTTGTACACTTTTCTAGTTTTTGTATATCCACAAAAGGTTTTTTAATTCTTTGCATGGGATTTTTGTACTTTCCCAGGCATAGACACTTAGCTGCAGCAACCAACAGCCTTTGGTGTCTGTGCTGAAAGACAAAGTGGGATTAGTCTGTCCAAGTTTTTTAACAGCAGTAGTTGGATTCAAACCACCACCACCTCGATCTAACCCCTGGTGATCAATCAGTGCCTAAATGTCAGGGAGAATAATAGAAATAAAAGATTTACACTTCAAAAGTGAAGTATAACAAATGATCTGATGTCCTGTACATAATAAGAGACGTATTAAGATTCGCATTATCAAGTTTCCTTATTGTGTTCTTTATTATATTTAGCGAAACGTGCATTTGTAATTTATTGATACTGAAATAAATATAAATCTTGGAAAAAGCCTTTGGAACTATAACATTTAAGACTAAATTAATCTTAGCACCAGGTTTTCTAAAAAGTTGCTGTTGGTCTAAATGTTTTTCAAAGTTATGGCTTGGAAGTTCTTTGTTCTTTGCAGCCATTTCTGTAAAATATTGCATGTTATGTGAAATCTCACCTGACTGTTAATTTTGTGTATATACATATGTGCATTGTGAACAAAATTGTGAATTATAGATTGTGCTATTGATTCCAGGTAAACCGATCAACTATGCAGTGACCTTGGAATCAGTGATGCAAGGTCATGAAAATTGGATTTACAGCATCCGATGGGAACCAGAGATAATCAGAGGTAATGTCTGTTTGTGAAAGAACCATGTGACTTTGAACATAATTTTTTTCATCTTAATTTAGTAATTACAGACTTGTCAAAGAACTAAAAAGTACTTATGATTGGTTTAACGTTCTTTCAGATGGAGAGCGCCACCAGCCAATGTGTCTGTTATCAGCATCGATGGACAAGACTGTGATCCTTTGGAAACCAGACCCAGAAATGGGAGTTTGGATTGAAAATGTAAACCAGATATTGTTGGAATTTTTATTTACATATTTATTCTTACAGATACTTATTTATGTGAGTTTGAAATAGAGAAATACAACTATGAATTTACGAATATGCAATAAATATGCCGTATATTTTCTTGTATAACAGAAATGCAGCTGTATAAAAAATAATTGAAATTGCAATCATATACATGAAATAATTATGTTTTTACAGGACTGAAGATTTCAGTAAGAGAGAAAAGTAACAATATATCCTCTTTTTCGTTATACAAAATTTGTAAAATTGTCAGTGGAATGTTACAACTCAGTCATCAACATCAGTGCAAATTACAACTCGGTCATCAACATCAGTGCAAATTACAAATTCCTGTTTTGAAAAACTCGGATATTATTTTTCTCTAAAAGGTTCGTGTGGGTGATGTTGGGGGAAATTCCCTGGGATTCTATGGAGGGGTCTTCAGCCCCGATGGACAGAGCATCTTGGCATATGGATACCAGGGGGCGTTCCAGATGTGGAGACAACAAAAGGTAGGTTCGGTGTGGCCCCAATCCATAGATTCCACACCCAAGATCTATGTTAGTTTTCTTAGTACTGACTTGTAAAGTTGTATTAATGGATTAATTCATTTTCAAATGTTCCCATGTTTATTGGCTGTCCAAATTATTGACACACAGGAATGATTTAGTTCACAAAACCTTTACTTCCATTTTGCTTTAAACGCATTTAAAATGCATATGGATGTCTAGCTGGTAATTTTTCTCACTCAAATATTTATTTTCCTTTCCATGGCCCACGTTTACCTATGTCTATTTACATTGGCATCAAGACCAGTTGGTATCTACAGGACTCTATCCTAGAGAATTGTTCCTTCTACCATTTGAATAGCTGATATCTGTGCATGTGTTAATTCCTCTACAAATGCCAATATTTAATTACAATGAATGCTGATCAAACTTTTGCAGACATAATACAATAAACTGTAAAAAGAAGACTTATTTTATCTACAGATGAGATGGTTCTTTCCCATAAAAAGACAATGTTAGAGGAAATTGATACATGAACATTTTTGGTACTCATTTGACACTTTCTGCTTTAGGACATCGGTTTGTGTGTGCCAGTGGTGACATCTGGTGGCCACTTTGGCCCCATGCAGGACTTGGTGTGGCAGCCAGACACTGGGCAGTTTGTGCTGACGGTTAGCGCTGACCAGACTGCAAGGCTACACAGCTACTGGACAGCAGAAGATGACCGTCAGGTAAGTCAAGGCCCTTGTGTAGGGTGCATGATAGTTTCTAGGCTATGGCAGCGGCAAGTCGTCAGTGTTGTGGATTGCAAAACAGCAATGTTGGTGATGAGTTAGACATTAGGAATATCTCAAAACATACTGTACACGTATGGCGTTATACAGAACTGCTCTAGTTTAATCACCAGCCTCTGGCCTTGAAATTACATCACATATATGCAACTTTAATTTTGCCAGATTACATTTGAGTTGTCATTAAAAAAACTGCCTCCATGTACGTAAATTCTGGGTTTGTGAACTGCAATCGGACAATAAACATTGTTTCAGGGAATAATACATGTAGTCTTAACGCAGTAACTGCTGTAAGACTTAATGTGCATCCCAGAGAATTCAAGATAATAATAATAATCGTGATAATAATGAGTCAACTTGCAGAGCGCCATAAATCTAGACAAAAGTCATTTTGTATTAAGTGACCGGATTTCCGTCGCTGTAGGAGCCCGTTCATTAAACAGTACAGTCGTCTAGAATTGCCACTGCATTGATCAAGTTCGAATGCAAAGTAGTCCGACTTTGCGGTGTTGATTAGTTTCTTGACGTATGCACATTGTGCCTTGTATATCTCGCGATATACAGTACGGGATGTGCATCGCCATTTTCGTTCGAGTTGTCGTCGTGTTCTCTTGGCGTCGGCCAGCTTCTCGTTGTACCAAGGCACCAGTGGGCAGACGACGTGACAGTAAGGGTGCGTGTTTCTGGACGAGGTCGGACAACATCGTGTTGTATACAGTGATAAGTTCATCTGCGTCGCTGGCAGGTGGCATGGCAACCAGTGTCGACGCTGCAATGTCATCGCGAAATGCTGACTTGTTGGTGCTCGTATATTTCCGATACATTATTTGTTTCTTAGCGACAGTTGGCTTTAAGGTGTCAATAGTGCAAATCAAAAAAATTACCAGAGAAAAACGGCGAAGTTTTCGTGGAAACAATTCCGTGGTTCTCCTCCCGTCTGAGGATCAGGTCGATAGTGTGGCCATCGGTGTGTATAGGCTTACGAACATGTTGGATTATGTTAACGGCGTCAATTATCTCGATGAAATGCCTCGCAGTGCAGTCAGACGGTCTGTCCCAGTGTATATTGCAGTCTCCCATCATCGCGAAACGGCACGACATCATGGCATAACCTTCAACAAAGGATGCAAACTCGACAAGAAAGTCGGCATGAGGTAGTTTGTTTTTGCTTGACCAAGGTGGGCGGTATATAGTGATCAGCTTGATGAAGCTAGCAGGCGACATGATATCAATGTCCATAAATTTGAATGATTGCATCGGATGTTTGTTGTTGACGGTAACTTTAAAGATCGATCTGTATAAGAAGCCAATGCCACCCCTCACCGGTTCTTTCTGGGCACATGCATAAAATTGTAGCCGATTGGTGTTAAATCTTTCACTGATTTCGTGTCATTATCTCCCGGACTGAGCCAGGTCTCAGTAACTGCCACGAGATCAAAGTTGGCATCAATGATGTGGTCAATAAAAACGTCTGTTATTGCAAATGGAAGAGGCGTTGACGAGGCCCAATATAACGGGTGATCTGGCGTTGCGTTGAGCATTTCGCCGAGCCCTATTGACCGATGAATATATATAAGAAGTTGCCTTTCTTATACATTTCCTCAATAGATGCAATGAAATGGAATACCTCAGAATGTCAGCACAGGGACAGGACATATGTCAATCACAAGGTGACTGACCTGGATTGTCTTGTTTCAGAGCGGATGGCATGAGATAGCTCGACCTCAGATCCATGGCTATGACTTGCAGTGCATTGCCATGATTGACAAGTGAGTATTAGTGTGTTACCATGATTGACAAGTGAGTATTAGTGTGTCACCATGATTGACAAGTGAGTATATGTGTGTCACCATGATTGACAAGTGAGTATATGTGTGTCACCATGATTGACAAGTGAGTTAGTGTGTTACCATGATTGACAAGTGAGTATTAGTGTGTCACCATGATAGACAAGTGAGTATATGTGTATCACCATGATTGACAAGTGAGTTAGTGTGTTACCATGATTGACAAGTGAGTATTAGTGTGTCACCATGATTGACAAGTGAGTATTAGTGTGTCACCATGATTGACAAGTGAGTATATGTGTGTCACCATGATTGACAAGTGAGTTAGTGTGTTACCATGATTGACAAGTGTGTTAGTGTGTTACCATGATTGACAAGTGAGTATTAGTGTGTCACCATGATTGACAAGTGAGTATTAGTGTGTCACCATGATTGACAAGTGAGTATATGTATGTCACCATGATTGACAAGTGAGTTAGTGTGTTACCATGATTGACAAGTGTGTTAGTGTGTTACCATGATTGACAAGTGAGTATTAGTGTGTCACCATGATAGACAAGTGAGTATATGTGTGTCACCATGATTGACAAGTGAGTATTGGTGTGTCACCATGATTGACAAAAGTGAGTTGGCCCTTCTACCTGGGGTTACTCTCAAATGGATATGCCAGGGCAAATCAAAGATCCCACACTGAGGGTAAATATGTATCCTGTCATGGCCTCGCCATCTTTAGCAAGCACTACACCACTTGTGTGTGGGGTGGGCACTATGTTAGCTGCTGCCAAAACTAGTTCTGATGATGGTGCAAGCGTCATAAAAACCACATCTAGGCAAACACTGGAACTTTGCAAGATGTCGTTGTTATTGCTTAATCATTATCCTATCTGTTATCACGCAGGTTCTCATTTGCGTGTGGAGCTGATGAGAAAGTGGTGCGTGTCTTCAAGGCGCCGGTCAACTTCATAGACAACTTCCGTCGGCTCTGCAGCATTGACACCGAGAAAGACTTGTGTGACAAACAGGTAAGTGTATGTCAGTAGTGTCTCTCGTTACTGTCATCCACACTCAAGAGCGTGCGTGTGTGAGTGAGTGTGAGTGAGTGCGTGGGTGTATGCGTGCGTGTGAGGGTGTGCATGGGTGTGTGTATGAGTGTGTGTATGAGTGAGTGAGTGAGTGAGTGAGTGAGTGAGTGAGTGAGTGAGTGAGTGAGTGAGTGAGTGAGTGAGTGAGTGAGTGAGTGAGTGAGTGAGTGAGTGAGTGAGTGAGTGAGTGAGTGAGTGAGTGAGTGAGTGAGTGAGTGAGTGCGTGTACACATGCATGTATTTCAGCTCATACATGCACATAAGACTGCTTTACACATTTTTTATTATACATCAACTGATTTTCATAACAACTATGATTGCTAAAAATATATATTTCTTGACTATCATATAAACTTGTTTGCTGTAAGCTGCTTCATACAGTTCACGTAGGCCTACTATAATGTCCAATTTATTCTCTTTAGAAGCACTGTCTGAGTTTGGTTCCATTATATACAGTTAAGCGACTTATTGTAGTACTACGAGGGGCTGCCGGAGGGCGCCAGTGTGCCAGCTCTTGGTCTGTCGAACAAGGCAATCTACCTGGAGCAAGTATCTACCCAGAACAAGGAGCTATATGGGGCAGGTGACCTTCGACCTCAGTCGAACCCGCAGTATTCGGAGGCCTACTTTGCTCCACTCCAGCTTACAGGTGTGTGTTTGTGGAGGCTGTGTGAGAGATGGTTGACCGAGCATTAAGGGAGATTGTCATAACTGTTAAGTAGTGCAGTGAAACGTTTGTTAAAGAAGTAAGGGGAAATGTTTGACCAAGTGTTAGGGGAGATTGTCATAACTGTGAAATAGTGCAGTGATATAGTTGTTAAAGAAGTAAGGGAAAATATCAAAAAGAATAATGAACTCATCTTAACTGTTATGAAGCATTGGGTGATGTGCACTTTTAAATGTTAGTGCAGCAATAAAAGCACTGACAAAGGTGTTATATGTAGCAGGGAAAATGGTTACTCTCGAATGGATAAAGTGTGAGGTACGTAATCAGGGAATTCACAGTTTAAGAAACACATGTTTAGTAGTTGTTGTCAAATGTGTAATTTCATACATACCAATAGGATAGCATCATGGCTTTAAGAATCATGTCAGTAGTTTCCATGGTTATGAATAATAAGCAAATGAATACAATGTAATATAATTTGTTGTGCGTAACTCCTCTCGAATAAGGAGGATGACAACTTATGATCTTGAGAATTTTCTCAAGTAAATCAATCTCCTTGATTTGTCTAGTAGTTGAAATAAAAATTTGAGCAATGTGTATGATGAAGTCTAGCAAGGATGACCAGAGCTACCAGGTCTCATCCATTGACGTGAGATTCGTGTGTCCAGCGTCCATCTCATGCTCGCTCTCACTGGAAATCTCATGCATTTGGCTATTTAAAAATATTAATACAAATATGCCAATTACCATACCCATTTTGATATATTTTATTTATATATATGCGCTGATAGCGCAGTATCCACAGGATTATTCTCAGCATCATCAGCGACTTATAAAATGTTGTCTGCAGTGGAAACAGGAATGACCAGCAAGGCTGCCACCTGCAGTCCTGTTGTGAAACCGGATCTCCTGCATATTATTCATGACCCGCCACAGCGAATCATGTATTAAGTCACAAAGGCCTATTCTGCACAGCGAATCATGTATTAAGTCACAAAGGCCTATTCTGCACAGTGAATCACGTATTAAATCACAAAGGCCTATTCTGTACAGCAAATCATGTATTAAGTCACAAAAGCTTATTCTGCACAGCGAATCACGTATTAAGTCACAAAGGCCTATTCTGCACAGCGAATCATGTATTAAATCATAAAGGCCTATTCTGTACAGCGAATCATGTATTAAGTCACAAAGGCCTATTCTGCACAGCGAATCACGTATCAAATCACAAAGGCCTATTCTGCACACCGAATCACGTATTAAATCACAAAGGCCTATTCTGCACTGCAAATCACGTATTAAGTCACAAAGGCCTATTCTGTACAGCGAATCATGTATTAAGTCACAAAGGCCTATTCTGTACAGCGAATCATATATTAAGTCACAAAGGCCTATTCTGCACAGCGAATCACGTATTAAGTCACTAAGGCCTATTCTGCACAGCGAACCACGTATTAAATCACAAAGGCCTATTCTGCACAGCGAATCACGTATTAAATCACAAAGGCCTATTCTACACACGCTGTCCAGGTCATGTCCCATAAATTTTTTGATTTGGGCAGAAATACATACCTTCGAATTTCAGCTGTCATTATCCAGTTTATTTCCCTCGACTAATAAAATACAGCAAATCATGTATTAAGTCACAAAAGCCTATTCTGCACAGTGAATCACGTATTAAGTCACAAAGGCCTATTCTGCACAGTGAATCATGTATTAAGTCACAAAGGCCTATTCTGCACAGCGAAACATGTATTAAGTCACAAAGGCCTATTCTGTACAGCGAATCATGTATTAAGTCACAAAAGCGTATTCTGCACAGCGAATCACGTGTTAAGTCACAAAGGCCTATTCTGCACAGCGAATCATGTATTAAGTCACAAAGGCCTATTCTGTACAGCGAATCATGTATTAAGTCACAAAGGCCTATTCTGCACAACGAATCACGTATTAAATCACAAAGGCCTATTCTGCACAGCGAATCACGTATTAAATCACAAAGGCCTATTCTGCACAGTGAATCATGTATTAAGTCACAAAGGCCTATTCTGTACAGCAAATCATGTATTAAGTCACAAAGGCCTATTCTGCACAGCGAATCACGTATTAAGTCACAAAGGCCTATTCTGTACAGCGAATCATGTATTAAGTCACAAAGGCCTATTCTGCACAGCGAATCACGTATTAAATCACAAAGGCCTATTCTGCACAGCGAATCACTGTCCAGGTTATGTCCCATCAATTTTGTGATTTTGGCAGAAATACATACCTTCGAATCTCAGCTGTCATTATCCAGTTTATTTCCCTCGACTAATAAAATACATGCAATTTATGAAACCATATTAGACAATAATAGACAGTGAGTCAAAAAGACCTAATTTTTCAAGACATTGCTTTCTTGAAGTTTTCTTCAATGTTAGCTATATATATATATCATAAACCACTAAAGGTATTCCAACAAATGACGTATCATGCTAAACCTCGTGATCTGTGGAATACAAACTGGAACAAACCTCCATGTCAATATCCAACTTAATTTCCACTTTGCTCTGTCATGTCACCTTTCTCAACACAATTAGGCAGCCCTGTGTGACATCCACATAAACCTGTACTTAGACCAACATTAAGTAAGTATGAGGCTGCAGTCTCCCAGACCACATTGATCATTTTAAACAGCTAAATAAGTAAAGGACACTTTTTATTCAATAAATAAATGCTAAGGATACTTTTTAAGTAATTTGTATTAAAACATATATTTGAATATCAACTGTTATTAGGTTATGCTTCTGTATGTCTGTTGCATCCAATAAACACTTCCAATTTTCAGAGCCCCCGACAGAGGGTGACTTGCTTCAGAACACCCTCTGGCCAGAGATCCAGAAGTTGTACGGTCACGGCTTTGAGATCTTTGCCCTGGCCTGTCACCCCAAAGGTACAGTGCTTGCATCGGCATGTAAGGTGAGTCCATTGGTCAGTTGAAGTCGGTCAGTTAGGGGGGTCAGTTGTATGTACGTAAGTGTGTGTGTGTGTGTGTGTGTGTGTGTAAGTATGTACGTATATATGTATGTAAGCGATATGTATTTTGAAATATTTGCGCACTACAAATACCAGGTAATACCAAATTCCTTTTAGTTGAACATGGCTCGACATATATTATAATAGAATATTTTTTGATCTTTATTTATCAACAGGATATTTGTGTACCCATCTACCTGTGTTTAGTAATTTTACATAAAAAGCTGTTATATAATTTTTTACATTATGCATGTCGTGTAAATCAGATGTGCTGCAATTCCTTTGTTGAAATCCATTTTTACTTGAAATTCTATATAGACCAGTCTAAATCTTTATTATGCTTTACTAAATAAACCTACCAGATATGTCAAATAAAATTTGCTGCATTTTGTTGGTAATCTGCCAAGCTAGCATGGAAAGAATTTGCTCTTTGACCAGGATAAATTTGTCATTGAAATGTACACCTGTGTGATGTACTCAAGAAAACACAATATTACAATTGTAACTTATCGTGTATTAAGTCCATATTAAAACGAAATGATGTCACATTCCTCCCAGTACAAAAATGTGTATTTATTAATTTTATTATTACCTCCGTAAGACATGGCACATCTAATTAAATATATGAAGATCTATCTAAATTGATTCTAATGCACTTTACAGGCGTCAAAGATGGAACACGCTGCGGTCATATTATGGGACGTGGCAACCTGGAAGTGTGTCTGTCACCTGGAGGCTCACTCTCTCACTGTCACCAGGCTTGCGTTCTCACACTCCGGGGACCATTTGTTGTCAGTCTCCCGAGACCGCACATGGTCTCTCTTCCGTCACCGTACATCAGAAGCTGCTGAATCAGGTTAGAGGTGATTTAATAACTAGTATGTTACTTTTATTTGACAAGGGTTTGTTCTACTCAGATTACTGGCTCCACATATTTGTAAAGGGAAACAAGTCATGATTTTTAGTCTGTGAACCTAAAAGAGTTAATATACAGTAAAAAAAAAAGTAAAGGTAAGTTCTTATAAAGCGCAGTATCCAGTCCTCAGGACTGCTCAAAGCGCTTTACACTTTACTCCCTGGCAGTAACCATTTGCAACGGCAATTAAGACCATCAGAGATTCTGATGAACTATGATTTTGTTTCTGGTGGCTGACAAATTGTTCTGATTATTAACCAATAACTGTCCAGCACTTCTTTGACTTGGATGCTGTTATGGTTCGTTGAGCTCTCAAAAATAAGTACATTCTCCTATGCTGGTTTCTGATACACCTTTAGGCTTCCACTCAGAAGTGGCATTACACTTTCAGTTTTGAGTTGTTGCGTTTGTTGTAGAGCCACTGTATACAAGAGTAGCTTGCACAGACAAGAAGTCATCTCTACACACCAGAATCATCTGGACATGTGCGTGGTCACATGATGACCACTACTTCATCACAGTTTCCCGCGACAAGAAGGTTCGTGTCAAACAGATACTTCCATTTTCGTGTGTCCAAATATCTGCTGATGATCACTGAATGGTGGAGTTCTTTAAACCGATTCATTTCCCCACTCGTGTGAATGTTGACTGATGTAGTTTATTCAAATATCTGCCGACATCCTATGCCATTTAATCCTGCAGTATTTTGTCCCAACATGGATGTAATAAAAAGCCTAACTATTTATTATATTCAATACATCATACATAAGGATTAAGCTAAAATATTAAATTGCTAAATTAGTTTATACTTAACTATTATGATTGGGTTAACTCCCGTTAAAAATTAAGCAGTTACATTTTGCAAACTTGTATGATTGGATAATTTTTATAAATGTCTGTTAGTGTTTTCACCAGTCAGGAGTTTTAATTTTCTGCAGGCCATTGTTTGGGGACATGGACCACCAGGGGGAGCTGCATGTCTTGGTGACTACGGAGCATGCTCAGTGCCCCTTGACCTGGGCGATTCCATCACTGCAGTCGACTTTGCGCCAGTTCTCTGCAACAATTGGTGAGTGTTGCAAAAAGTTGTATTTCGGGTAATGAAGGTCTAATTTGAAAATGGAACTTCATGGAAGTTTCACAATAACTAAGTGAATGCACTTCTTGTGTTTTACTTGGACATTGCAGCACCCTTGTTTTGTGTTACTTTATGTTGATAACAAATGCTGTGTGGCATAAATGTTTTGTTGAAATGGCTGATGAAGTTTGTTAGTGGCTTTTGCATAAAATCATTAATTTAAAAGCCATTGTAACAGAATATTTAAATAACTTATTTTGCACTCGATTTAGACGTTGGCAAATTGTCGAGGTTTCTCTTAATTTTTGCTATACTTTTAGATCTGCTTCCACAATTGAAATTTGTTGCTCATTTTGCAAAATATTGAATTATTATCCACTAAGCAGACACCAGCAGGATGGGCTACACCTGGAAACAACTGGAGAACATGGCCCAGGACAGGGGACACTGGAGAGTAGTTGTTGGTGGCCTATGCTCCAGCAGGGGTGACAGGCATAACAAATAAGTAATGGCATGCTAGCTCATTCATGAACACATGTTATTTATAGTTTTGGTGTAAGTTTAGACTGGGCCCGGTCAAAATCCTGCACAAAATGTTAAACATGATCAGGTTTTACAAAACTCGGCCATGCGTGTCTGTCTTCAGCTACTTGTTGGCGTTTGGACTGGATGGTGGAGAAGTAGTGCTTTGCAAGTGGACGTCCGAACAGCCCCAGACCACGTCGTCTTGGACTCAATGTGTCCGGCTTGGACAAAGGTCAGTGCTGAATTCTGTAGTGTTGTGTCATAGAAGCAAACAACCAGCTTATGCCAAATCGCACATTGTTCAAGGTATCTGTGATGTGATGTGATGCGAGCTGGTCACTTGGAGCGGATAGAGGTGAACCAACAACCAAAGAGGCCATAAAACAGCAAAAGTATTTGGGAAGGGGTAGACCACAATGTGACATTTAAAGTGTGACAACAGCAGTAAGCTGACACTGTCTGCTCCTCTGCAGTGGTGTAAGTAATTGATCAATCCATCATGTGACTTGTTACCTAGCAACAAGGTCCATCAAGGCATAACAAATTAATTCTGGACATATGGAACATTCAGACATTCCATTGTATATTTTGATGAAATTCTGGCCCCAGACGTTTTTCTTTCGGATAAAAACATAAGACAAAGTTACTTAAGGAAAATCTCTGTGCAGGACTGTTTGATCTGGCAGATGTCTTCAGTAATGTAACGCACATATCCCTTCAGTACATTACTTTTATCAATATATTCTTAGCAACGTAAATTGTCATGCACATCATTTTGATTATGATGCCAAGCTTTGTATTTGCCAACAATGTTGATAACATAATACGTGTGAATTGTATTACCACGGCGACATGACATCTGCTTGATCAAACATTTCTGCGTACAGTTGTTGCTTCAAAAACGTTGTCTTATGTTTTTATAAAAAAGAAAAACGTTATGGGACAGAATTTCAAAACACCCCACGTGTTCGGCATCCATTTCTTGATGGCTTGACAGACTTTTTGCTAGGCAACAGTCACATGATGGGTAGGTCAGTTATCTGTTACTGGATCACAAGTAACTGATGGTGTGACATCATTGTCTGTTTCAGTGAGGCACACCATCTCACGGTTAAACAACTTAGGTTTCGGCCACAACTAGGGATACTCGGACACAGGAAGGAAGAAGGGTCAGAGGTCAGTGAGCAGCACCACCTACAATTGGCAAGTTGCGGGATGGACAATGCTCTCAAGATTTATACGATTGAGCTTGACAAACTATGATTATAAGAACTATCAAATGTATATGTATGTGTGTCAGTGTTGAAGTAAGATTTATATGTATATGCTGATGTGATTTCCTTTGTAGCCTGTCATTTATGATATAAACATAAATAATAACATTTCAGAGTAGCAATGTTGTTATTTCTTCATTTTTTACATTCCTGAAATATAACATAATTCTTATCTGACTAAGAGGTTTTCTTACCATATGTTCACACAGCTAAAATGTTAATCAGATTGCTATACAGAGCATAAAACCCCAGTTTACAAGTGGACAAGGGATCCTTTGTCTTATCAAGAGTTATTTTAGACTAGTTAGTTCAGTCTACGGTTGATCAGAATCACATTAAAAAGTTTATGAAGCTTACTAATGAAAAGCGTATCTTGTGCAAGAAATAAACAGCAGTTGTCCCACTAAAAATGCTGGCATCTGTAATCAGAGTTTAGAGAAAGAAACCTATTTCTTCCGGGACATCCAGAAGAAACTGGAAGAAAGGGGTTTCTTCCTCTTTCTTCTGGAAGAAACCAGAATAAACCGGAAGAAAATGGAAGATACTGGAAAACATGACAAAGGTGTGGAAGAAAGTGAAGTAATGTTTCTAAAACAGACAAAATATGCAGTTTCCAGTATTTTTTGTTATACTGTGGAATTTCACCTGTTTGGTTCCTGTGACAGTAAATCTAATGTGGCTGTGACAGTGAAAGTTTGAGTCATTAAGGTATGTAATAAAATGTCAGAATATTTTGAAGCATAAAATACACACACTAAACGCAAATATTGTTGGAATTTTAGTTAAGTAATATATGTTATTAAAAACTACATAAAAAAGTGAATTACATATACACCCCATTATTGATCACTTAATCAAAAGTCAGCATGACTCCCTTTTATCACCCACCATAAGCCATGTGCTGCATGCCACAGTGACACATTTAATCCATTCAATATCCATTAATATCCATTGAAATAATGTCCATCAATACATCTCCACTATATCATAGTTTTATGTTGTTTATTTGTGTTTAATATATGTCATAATTTGGACAAAATATAAACTGAAAAATGTGTTTAGAATATATCAATTATGTGCTTGTATCACCCAAGCCACATTCAATAATTAATTATTTAGTTTTAAGTCTTAACAGGCAATTTAATGCACACACATACCAACCATGGTATTACTGTGCAATTACATGACATTTGGAAGCTTCTTTATAAGTAGCATGCCACAAATGCTGACAGCTTTTAAACCAAGTGATAAAACATTTAATGCAATGTTGTTATTTAATTTTAGTCATATTCATAAATATTAGTTATTCTTACCCGATTTGCAAATGTTGCAGTTGCTATGATGGGACCGCATCCTGCAGGCTTTGATACTTTGTTGATGAGCACAGTAGTTGCACCTAGCCAAACCTTTCCCAGCAATTTCAAAACAAGTGATGTGCATCTGATCTTTAGGTCTACCTCCTCAGAACATGTTGACCTACACTTTGTAATGCAGTAACACTGCAAGTCTACTCTGACTTAGTAATGCACTACTGAACCAGTGAACAAGAAGTAGCTTACTGAACTAGGTGGCTCTGTCAGGCCTGGTGTCTGTTACTGAAGCCATTTAATCATATACTATGTGGGAACATCATGACAGGCTGGACTGCCTGAAGTAAGAAGCCATAAGTGACACGTTAAACCTATTTATTATAAAGAATTATTCTACCAGCACTGAAAATTACTACATTTACTATAACAACAGCTTATAATGATTTACAAGTATTTATTTACTTAGGACGGAAGAAACTGGAAAAAACCGCCCCTCGGAAGAAACTGCAAACCATGTCTGTAATAGTCTGAATGCTACCCTTTACTAACTGCTAATATTATGCACATGAACTCACTCGTAGGCCCTTAATAAATTGCGTTCGTACGGGCATGTGCTCGCGCGTATCTTTGAAGTTGGAAATAATATAGGTTATCACTAGTGGATTATCGCATGATACAGCAGTGACCTTAGGCCTACGTTTCTGATAGGATTGTTTGTCTACTGCGCTGACACGTACAATTGTAACCAAGTTTGACGTCCAGAATAGAGTTTTCAATGCAAGCCTTTGTGTCCATTGCGGTGGAACAAGCCAGGCTCTACTTTGCTGGTAATTCAATACATGGTCAAAATGACCTCAGTTAAGCTAGCTTTGTTGGGTTGCTGTTTGCGGTATCCAGGTGACATCAATTATGTACAGGTAGATTGCACCACCGCGCAGACCGTGGTGCAATAGGCCAGGCCAATTAAATGTTTCTAAACGGATTCACTAAAAAATCCTGTTGAACAATGGCAGCATGAAACAAACATGTATATGTACACCATTCTTCCACACCATGTGTTGTTTGTTTGATAGCACATACAAAATGCATACAAGGGTGGTTGTTACACTAAAAGTCGACAGTCGAACTATATGTGTCTATGATGAGAAAAAACAATTTTGAATATTTGTGTTGTCCATAGAGTGACCACTCTAATGTGCTCGTCGTTTTCGATTAATACAGAGTCCTTGCTTAAAGACAATTATTAATGAAACTGTTAAAATAATTAATTAGCATGCATGCTGTTGTCAGTGGAGCTTCCGTGGAAAGAGTTTCCAGGTCTTAACTGGGAGGGCCTATGACGCCATCTGGTCTGTCTTGACCACGATAGCTGACCACATCAGTTTTAAACACTTCACAACATGGGCTACACCAGGTCACGATATTGGTAGAAGCGACTGCAAATCGATTAATTTAATCAGTCGTCCCTAACATAACAAGTGGCAACGCGTCCCGTCGGCATGCCGCGTCAACAATGCTACGAGCCTATCGCCATCCAATGAGAAGCGTTTAAAATGACATCATTCTAGTGTACCAGGCGGCTATAAAAGGGCGCGTCGACAAGCAACAAGCGAGATCAACACATTCGTTGTACGGCTGAGGCTGTCTCCCGGCACCCACCCGTCACCATGGCGGACTGGAAGTGGGTGTTGTCACATGCACAGATAGACCAACCATGTTACTGACGCATACTTCGTAGCCTCTTGGGACATTCATGACCCGAGAACCACCAACCAACCCGGTCTGTGGGGACGTGCGCCTATGCGGCTCCGCTATCGTCCGGGAGACCGGACGCCTGGAGTTTGGCGCACTACCCACGGGCCACCCGGCCCACGGCGAGCTGCCCGGCCGTGTGTTGTGCGCACCGGGCGTCACTGTGGACCGGGCGGCGACCGGACAACTCGTCCATTCGATTGGCGACGGACCAGCTCGTGGCATTGTAAGTTATGTAGGTCATCGCGTGATTCAGTCGATAAGTAAATATAATGATAGATTCAGTTGTACATCTTCGGCACCTGAAAAACTACAATTAGGCCTATTTGTTGCTTTTTGTAATCATGTTACATTTGAAGTTGTAATTATCTTTCAAATTAATTATACATGTAGCATTTATTGAAGTTGTGGTTGTCTAACACTAACACGTTATTTATGTGTAGGCTTTATTTTACGGAAATGTCAATGTCATCGTACAACTCTGAATAGCCAAGATATACGTACCTGTATAATACATGATAACACAATACAATTCATCTGGTAATTATCAGAGTTAATAGGCCTATACTTATTCTCGTGATCTCGTGAGTGTGACGTACACGTAGGGCCTAATAACATGCCACTCGAGCTGCTGGGGCGAAACAAGACGACGACTAGAGACTACGAAGTATGCGTTTTCTGTGACATGTTGATCCTGTCTGGCTTGTTTGACAGCACCTTCGTCCAGTCTGTCATAGGCGTCGTAAATTCATCGGTCAACCCTTCGGGCCGCCCGGCATCCAACCCACGTCGGGCCGCTGGTCCTGACCGGGTCGTTATTTTTCCGAAAAAGAAGAGGGTTGTATGTTCATTCGATATTTAAGCCTACTAACGCCATCGAAACACAGCAGTCTGCGTTCATCATCAAACGCTGGATGGCTACAGTAACTGGCCCATATCATAGCAAAATAAACAAAAAACAATTAACTACAATATATATGTTTTACCGTATATTACTGGACACTTACGTGTACAGCAAACATCTGCGCACGGTGGTGAGTACATTATGTAAGTCTGATATATGCTTTTGAGAATTACGAAGCTGAATAATTCGTACGCCACAATTTCCAGATCAATGCAGTCGATGGCTTTCTTGTTGAGATGGCATAACTGTTCACGTGGAGTCTACTCATGGTCGTTCGTAATTTTGACTTGATGCGAGCAAGCCCTAAAACTGACCTTTCTGTGTGATAGACAGTGACGCGGGAACGAAATTCATATCGGGGGGGGGGGGGGGGTAAAGGAGAGGGTGCTGAAAAATGTTCGCCACCGCATATCTTCACATCTTCTTTATGGCTGTCCTGTCTCGGTTGGCTCGACTGTGATATCGGAAGACAAGGGGGGGGGGGGGGGGGTGCTGTTGAAAATGTTCGCCGCTTCGCCGCTGTAACTTCAGCTTCGCTGCTGTCACGGCTTCTCTCCGCTGTCTCGACTGAAATTATTACATCCGAAGATGGGGGGTAGGGGGAGGAGGGCGCTTTGGAAAATGTTTTCGTCACCACGCCGCCTGTTACTGGGGGGGGGGCACAAAACAATATGTCTACCCTCCAATTGCACACACCTTTCACAGTCTACAAAAAATACACATTAATCGTCTCATAAAATTTACATTTCCACCCACCATTGGCGCTCGCCACAAAAACAAACGTTCACGCTCACATTTAATGGGGGGGGGGGGCAAAACCACGTCTGCCCCCCCACCCCCCGTTCCCGCGTCTATGGTGATAGACCGTGGTTGGCAAACAAATTAAGGGTTTCGCCACTCTTGTGTAGAACGACAGGTACTTCTAAAAGTTATCTCTTTTCAGCAACTGTGTGACGGCGGGGAGAATGGGCAACGAACGTATACCAACTGTCGCCTCGCTGTCGAAGATTGTTTCGAACATACAACCTCTGGGCTCTTAAAAAGCGCTGTGCCTGAATGAGCATTTTTAAAATAGAAACATGGGTAGGAATTAGCTATACGATCTAAAACCGATCAATACCAAACTTAGTTAGAGAAATGGTGTTTACAGTTGCACACGGGTTCAATAATGTCCATCTGAAGACATACATATGAGGGTTGCTTTCAACAACAATACGGCCTCGAACTTTGATCGCGGGCCCGGCCCTTAGGCTGATAACAAGTGCAACGTGCAATTTTCGGATGCTACACTGATGGCAGCCGAAAGATTCCGAAATTCACACCCCAAGTCAACGTGTTTGCCAATATTTTAGATATCGATGTCCGCTACAACAGGCCCACAAACCCGATGTATTTTGACCGCAGAACTCTCCCATTAAATTATTTCGTCCAACAATTATTTCGACCAACAGGTGTGCAACACAGTATTCGCCAGCCATGCGCATGTGCACAAACAGAAAACACGTAGGGGAAGGACGGGTAAAGTGGGCCCCTCCAGATGCGGACCCAGAGGATTGCTTTCAAGAACGAACGTCAATGGGTGGTTTACTTGGACGTAGTTTACAGATGTGTGGGTAGGCACCGACACACACAATACATCTGCATATCATTAAATGTTTCGCTTTATGCAAAGATATGCTCAAGTTGTTGTTGAGTAATAAACACTTATGTTGACCCAACTTGACATTGTAATATCATTCAACTTGCACGTCAGACAATGAAACATTGGGAAAGTTGGTACGTACTTGTTAACGTATAATTTTTAAAATATGCTAGCTTGCATGACAGTGCTCAACTTGGGCAATTATTGACCGTTCTTATGGTAAGAACATAAGGTAAAAATAATTATAATGAAATAATAAGGAACCAAATACGGAACAACAATAATCAATAAATATATTACTATTTGTATGCAACATTACACTTTCAAACAACGATTCGTTCACACAAGCGAAACACGCAGAAGGAATGTCACGGGTCTATTATCCCAGGTTAGATTTGGGCCGTATATGGGGTTAGATGGGACAAGACGATAGTTTTGGGCACTCGTATTGGTCTTCACATGTAACACGATCTCTTGGTCTGTTGAGTCGGTGCTCATAGAATACGGAATGAGTAGTCTATATATAGACTATGAGGGATGGTTGAAATTAATAATAGAATATGTTACTACAATGTATCCTATCAAAAAGAATAGACGTTTATTCTTTTTGGTCATATGTATTGCGAACGCAGAGTAAATATAGGGCGTAAACAACTCGTATTGGTGTGTTGTGCTTTATGCAAAAGATGCTGCGTCTGAATTAACAGTTTTGAAGTTTAGCCGGATATAGCTTGCGGGGGAGGAATCAGCAAAATATCGAATCCTGGTCAACACGGCGCGCATGCATGCACGCACGCACACACACATAGGGGAAACCCATCCTTTAGGATGGGGAAACCGGGCTTAACGGGATATTTTTTGCATAGCAGGGAAGCAATATCGTGATGTGTCCATCAACTACATCAAAATACAACTGCATGTGACACTATTCTGTTGTTGATACATTTAGTAGTTGACCAATGTGGACTATCCAATTTTACCCGTGGCTTTTTCCCATTTTACTCGCATGTATGGGAAAACGGGATTTCGAACCGGGCAAATTGGGATGAAAATGTACCCAAGTGATGATACATTTATGCATAGCCATTGGTCTTATTTGATCAGGTAACATATATATCATATACTCTATCCACCGATTGAATAGACAATTTATGAAAATTCATAAATAAGTAAAAGTAAGTTCTTATATATCGCAGTATCCAGTCCTCGGGACTGCTCAAAGCGCTTTACTCCCTGGCAGACAGTTCAATCGAACATCGTCTGGACTTCTCCGGGATGCCTCCAGCCTCGCTGCAATTAATGCGCGAATACTATTCGTACACTAATATCCACCAGTGTCTATAGCCAGGTACTCATTCATACAGCTGAGTGAACTAGAGCAACGTTCGACAGGATTGCGAAGCTATATCCATTACACCGCTGCGCTCCACAATAAGGAATACTTACGATTTCTACCCGCGAATTGAAGAATAAGAATCTGTCAAAACTGTATGTGTGGTGCAGTCAGTATATGTATATATACATGTATATACAGAGGGGGAGAGGGGGAGGGATATATATATATATACAGATAGACCGACAGACAGACAGATAATCAGAGACAGGCAGGTAGCCAGAGACAGACAGACGAAAATGCCATAATTCAGTTCCTGATGAATGCTACCGATGGTGACTCAAACGTTGAAGTTAAACATCAAGTTAAACTTTATTGTTCAGAAAGACACGGTGTGTTCGTGCGTGCGTATACACGTGGAACTACCTGCTCAGTGAATCAATGCGAGATTAGCAAGCCAGGTAACCCTTCATATGTTGTGGTGGCAGGATATGACCTATTCACATCGGGTTTAATGCGATTTCTTTACCGTGTGTCGAGAACAATGCGATCAGCTTGTCGGTCAACCATCGTGGGCGAAAATGTTTATACGAAGCCAAGCATTTCATTTGGCGTCTTCGAGTGTGTTGCGCTAACTGTGACCAACACATTAAAAAAGCAACACAGAACGAAACAGCTGTCCCAAATATTTCCCGTTTATTGCGACAGTTTGAAATGAATTCTTCCATATTGATTTATTTTATAATAACACACCACTTGGTTAGGGGTCTATGATAAAATGGCGTCGCATTTTAGACGCCAGATTATTTAACCAATATTTGACTGTCGTAAAACGAAGTGGTTACGTAACATAAGACCTGAACTCTTTTCGTTCGGTATAGGCTGACAAAACACGCAGGATATGATTTTTTGATTTTCCTCACACAATTTAGCATGCAGGTATTGAAGATCAAATGTATTTCCCTTCTTTAATTGCTTCTTCTTATCGTTAGTCACCGTAAATTAATTCCTGACAGAAAATGTATCCGGCCTGTTTCTTCAACTTCATCCATTCTAACTGCAGACGACCGTCACACGTGTTGTGTCTTGTCCTGCGACATGCTGCTTGTTGCAGTCCAGATGCAACGTCTTACCGACCATGTTCCCTTTCTCCTGACTTCTTTTCAAGTGACTGTCGAAGAACAGTATCCGCTTTGTCTTGACGGGACTGGTTTACAGTGCTAACGAAAATGTTGCATGCAAGGGTAGGGTGGGCCTTTCTCATTTCAAGCTTTAAGGACTTGGTGCGTCATTCGTCAGAGTAACGTCGGTATGGCGCAAGCATACTAGTATTTGGTGGTACGTTCATCGTGGAAGTTATATCATTTGTTTAAATATCCTGCTCCTTCTACCAGATTGCAAGTATTGCAACATAATTATTTCTCTAAGGCCAGTGCATGTTGTCGCAGCTTCTACATCTCCTTGCCCAAAGCAGCGACTTGCGTGTGGGTGGATAACTTCATTGTTTCTTGGAATGTTTTCAGGTGAAGGTGTAACAACACAATTTGTTGCGCCGACTTATAGTCCTTGTGGCACGTGTGGATGTATTTGTAGTACGTTTTTCTTTATAATTACATGTTGCATGACGATATAACAAATAGGTATGAATGCAAGATGTAAATATAAATTATGAAGGGTAAGCCGTATAACATAGCGTCCTTGAAGTTACGGCCAATAAATGCATTGGCGTCGGAACGTGAAGAATATTCGGGGGATGAGGCTCACCAAAAAACCTCCATTTGTATCCGCTTGAGGCTTACAAAAAAAACCTCAAATTGCACATGAGGCTCTCAAAAATCCTTCTGTTGACCCGTTTGACGTTTTCCAAAAATCACCAATTGCACCCCCTTGAGACTCTCCAAAAGCATCCAACTCTACCCCCTTGTCTCTCCAAAAACTTCCAAACCCGCTCCTCCCGCTTAAATTGAAGCTCACCAATTACTCAAACTGCAGTCGCCTTGACACTCACCAAAACAACAACAAAATGCACCCTTTCCCCAAATACAGGCTAATCATATATCGAGTTCCCACATCAAAATAATGGTTGCACGCCCCCCTCCCCTCCAGGTACCGACGCCTTAGAAATAGTATGTAGTAGTTTTGTAATGTAAATGTAATCACTAGTTGTTACAGTTATTAGTATTATTCCATGCAGGGACACACCTTCCCATAACTGCGTGTCCAGCGCCATCAGGTGTCCAGCGCCATCACGTGTCCAGCGCCATCATGTGTCCAGCGCCATCATGTGTCCAGCGCCACCACGTGTCCAGCGCCATCACGTGTCTAGCGCCATCGCCAAGTGTAATGTCTATATTTCTCCAAACATATGTATCGTGTTCGCCCTTTTTTCAAATGTAAACTGCGAGCTCTTACATAAAGTAAATTAGTAATAAAAATATAATCGTTTTGACAATAATCAGCGAATGAACATGTCACCATATTTTGTTTGCAAACATTAAATTTCTTACAAAGCTATGTATGAATTGTTTTCATTTATAAGAAAAGCAATGTTCCTAACACACCAAGACCGTAAATTAGGGTACCGGTACGAATTACTGCACCGATATATATTTTGGTCAATTTGTGTGTCCAGCGTCATCAAGCAGCTTAGACGTCTGGGGGTCTCACAGGTCAGTTTATTCGCAAATCAATTTCTTTATTTTTGGTGTGTCCACATATTACTTATAAGAATAATATCGCTGTAAATACTATTGCGTTTTTTAATTACTGTATTCATGTTCGTTTCTGGTACACTTTCATCTAAACTGAGTCGGAAAAGCATTTGTCTGCATTGAGACGTCAGCCTCTGCTGTATTCACCATTTTTATTCCTCTGAATCAAGGTATATATGCGGTGTTTTTCAGTGTTCGCTATGATGACGCTGGACACGCTAGACACGCCACCATTTTGGTGTTTCCTTCTTTGACGTATCGTGAATATTGGAAGGGCCATCGAGGGAATTATAGCAGGGTGGTAGCAGGTAGGCGTAAAAAAGTGTACGTTTCCTAGGTTTTTGTAGGTAGCCTTTTCCGTCGACGACGCTGGACACGCATTTAAAGCGCCACCCTACAATTTTTAAACTTTAATATGTTGTATTATCCTCAAATTTAGATTCAGTCCCATAATGTGTTTCACGATACCTCCGTTAACCTTATAAAAAAAGAATACATGTCAAAATACCCAGCAATAACTATGATAAATTAATATAGTGAAAAAATATAAAAACTGGACACACAAAAAGTGATCATTTTAGAAAAAACACTGTGACGTTTTTATTTATCATTTTTCAGACATGATTGTCTTTCTGTACACTGCCAAGCAATACCCACTTGCTCTGTGACATCAGAAATAGGAAGTACAGCAGTGATTTTGTATGGCAGGCCGTTTTTGGCTCCTTACGTCCATATGTCGCCACTTTACAACATCAAATGATGGACAAACTATATATATATATATATATATATATATATATATATATATATATATATATATATATATATATATATATATATATATGTCCTGGAGGCTCATACTGAGACCAATCTTTGATTACATTTTCGAAAGTCTGACTTTATAATCCACGGTGTGAGACACAAAAGACTCAATTTGTTTACAAAATATACACGTTTTGGGATATTGGCCCAAATACAAGTTCCACAATTCTTCATTTCGCATAGTAACGCACCTCAGTGCGAATATCCATCCTATATTTGCTGATACCGTGAGGAGTCAGAGGAACACCGTCGTCGTTGAGATATTGTTCCCAGTTGCGTGAGAGCCAACGGTGCCTGCAAGTGTGCACGCTGGCAGGGGCGGACCCAGCAAGCAAGTCTAAGGGGGCACACAAACTTCCACTGGCGGCTGAACCAAACGGTGTAAACAATGTTGGCTACCGCGCAGCCGTAACTTCAGTTTATCCGCTGTCTTGGCTCAATTGGTGACATTGAAAGACGGGGGTGGGGTGCTGTTGGATATTTTTCGCCGTCGCGCCGCCGTATTTTCAGTTTTTCTTCGCCTTCTCCGCTGTCTTGGCTCGACTGGTGACATCCGAAGACTGTGAGGGGGTGTGCTGTTTAAAAAAATTCGCTACCGCGTCGCCGTAACTTCACCTTATTGTAATCTCAACAGGGGAACATGTCAAACTGTATAGGTGGCACTGTCACGTGAGCCCATGCAAAATGGTCTACGGGCACGCAAAATTACAAAGGTCCAGGGGGGCACATGCCTCCAGGCCTCTCCCCTGGATCCGCCTATGACTGGGATGTCTGTCAGCCAGTCTACGCAACTCAAAGTTCGCTAAAGTCCTAGCGACAATGAAATCCGGCAGGTGCTTGTCTTTGCGGCGCAGTATCTCTGAGGTACACACTTGTTTCATCGACGCCAGCATGCTTGATTCCACCGCTGTGGGGGAAAATATATCGTTATTAAACTCGACTGGGACGCAGTCCGGCGCGACAATGCAGGTAATACGCCCTGACGTGCGGCAGATGCCCTCGCAGTTCATCTATCCGCATCTCACGGACACCACACACAATGATGGTCGAGTAGTACTGCTCCACGCCCAGTCCAAGACGGTCTATTTCATATCGCAGACGTTGCACGAAGCCGTCTCCAATGAAGAGTAACCGTTCCATGATACAACAAAGAACGAGCATAACAATAATATTATCGGTTTAGTACTCCTAACCTCCGGCCCACTAGCCTCCGGGGGCTATTGGCACTAACGGGGGGTTAGTGGCACTTATCCTTTTGCCAACACTACCTGGCTGTTCCATTCAATGTTCTACCCCCCTTAATTTTAGGTCCCTGATTTGAAATAAGAAAACAGTCATATATCTGGTGCACATTCAAGGAATGTCGGACTTTTTTGATTGGAGGGAAACCCTAAAATTCTCTTTTAGTTGTCATACGCAGGTACAGGTAACCAACCACTAAGAGAAATAGACATTAAATTGTAATATAAAATAAACACATTACTGTGTTCATAGCATTGATTAAAATGTTGTTGTGAGAAAACATTTCACTGTGTGATATCAAAGTTGATAATCAGTTGTTTGTTTGCACACATAATATCATATGCATGCATAACTAGTCAATTAAATTAAGTGAAATTGTCCATCACATGTCCAATGGCACTGAGATACGACTCAATTCCCCGGTAACACAGCATGTATTCTAGTCCAAGTTCGTCCAAACGAGAGTCGAGGTTGACATACTTCTTCCTGCACTTGGGAACAGAGTGAACCGACTCTACCTGGAGGATGGAGGCGAGTGATGAGGCATCTTGGCTGAATAGCTCAACCACATCAAATTGATACCCTTCAACGTGATTGTTGGTGCGAAGGCCGTCATATTTAAAGAAATCCCATATTTCGATTGGATACTGTCCGTTCATCCAGGTGCTGTCGAAATAGTCATTGAAGTCTCATACACGGGGTACATCCGGTGCTATGCTCTTGACAAATTCAAATGCGTCTTTCTCGTTTGGCACTGGGACGAATGGCTTTGCTAGTAACATATGAAACCAATTCCTGTTGTCAGATTTATCTCTGTGGCTGCCAGATAACCCCATATTTTGAAGTCTACTCCATAGACACTGAGTGTATTGGAAGTAGCATTCCTTGACAATCACCCCGGGAAACTCGAGTAGGCAGGCATTCATCAGACGCGTTTCGAAGTCCAGTATGGAACGTTGGAGACTGATGGTAAATCCGAGTGATGCAGACTTTTCCTCCACGAAGTAGAGGAAACGAATGTAGGTGATTTCTTCTTTATTGGGGAAGAAACCAAACACAAGTGGTAGCATCACTCCAAGGACGAACGCATGCAGGGTGACTGACAATTTCATAAAACAGCCTTCGTGCTGTTCCAAATGTGTCATCCATGTGACATGTATCACATTCGCTAGCGCATGCAGAGCGGAGTCGGATGCGAACACTATTATCCTGTCGACTCCATCACCATCCTCACTGAGCAGGAACCGATCTCCCTGCACGGTAGTTGTCCACTGGCCGTCCAGATCAATGTCACCCCTTGTAGATGGCATTGGGGGAAGTGTTTCTTCCGTTCACGGTACATGGATGACTTGACACGCTGATCCTGAGGCAGAGCAGATGTTGTCTCAGTTGGTGAAGCTGTCGCAGTAGAACTTTGTTGAAGCTGTTTCACCTTTTCCTGGTCATAAATCGTCTGCATTGAAGTCGATTCATCCCTGGCTGGCTTCCTCGTGTTTCCTCTCGACTGCCTTGCTTGTACATCACCAGGGTTGGGTTGGTGATTGTGGCTATCTTCAGCTTCCATCACAGCTGCCAAATAACCCCATATTTAAATATGTTGTGAAGCGCCACGAACAATACTGGATGTGGCGCTATACCAAATAAAATATATTATTATTATTATTATTCCATCATCACTGACCACCAGAAATGCCTGACACGTCACACTTTTCCTCTTACCTCACTTGAACTTGACGCCGTTTGTCAACGCTTTTGATTTATGATAGGTATAACTGGTCAAAACAGCAACAGGGTGTCCCCTAGCACCTTTGATTAACTCAAAGCCGGCAGCCATGTTTCAAGTGTCATTCCGAACTCAATTATAAAATCCAACATGAAACTCAGGCCACCTAAAGCAGAAGCTCAACATATCCTTTCCTTGTTGGCTAGAAATGTGTGAAATGGGAGGCAAAGAACATCACAAATCCACAATCAATAGTTTGTTAATTTAAAAGTGGGGGCTATTGACTTACTACTGTAATAGCTTATTCCTGGATTAGCCCAATTAGCTTCCATGTGTGAGTTAAATTCGGTTTTGCTCACATCAAACAAGCTTTATGCAGAGGATTTACCTTAACTCTTAGGACAGGTGAGCTTTCAACACCATTGATGTGTGAAAGTTATATGGGATTTCAAACAATTAACTCCATCTACAGTTATAAATATCTAGAAAGAGGGGATGTGTTAAACCAACATCACACTGACGGGGGGGGGGGGGGCTACTAGTACTCATTTCTCACATATCGGGGAGCTACTATGATGGGGGCTAGAGAACGGGGGCTAGCGGGATGACACCGTACACCATATTATCACCCATAGGCCGCCCTGCGTACATATGTCCGCAGGTTGTCAGATCACGATTTCCTCTACAAACACACCCCCGCGGTCGCGAATTTGTTTTTTCTAAACAAATTAGACTGAATGTTTTCGCGGCGTTCTTTGGCTGTTTGTCTGACACCGCGGCGCACATTCTGAACTGAACAACCTTGTTTTAGTAAAATACTGTGCTCTACTTTCATTTAGTCACTGAATTGTTATGAAAATATGCTCTTAATTACAACCAAATTCAGATAAAACAATGTTGACAGTAACAAAATGTATCAGTAGATCTATATTGTTGTAACTTGAAGTAAAACGGGCGGTCTATGTTGTTGTGTTATACCTGTTATTGGTGTAAATATTATTACAGGGAATAGACACGAAATAAAACTTCAATCAGGAATAAACTGAAGGAGTAAAGTCAAAGTAAAGGTAAGTTCTTATATAGCGCAGTATCCAGTCCTCAGGACTGCTCAAAGTGCTTTACACTTTACTCCCTGGCAGACCTATTCAATCGAACACCATATCGACTTATGTGGGAAGCATACAGCCAATTAATGCTCGAAGACTATTCGTAGATAAATATCCACTACTGTCTATAGCCAGGTACTCATCCATACAGCTGAGTGAACTGGAGCGACGTAGAGTGAACGCACTTGCCCGAGGTTCGACAGCGAAGCATAGGATTCGAACCCGAGTTCTCTCGGTCGAGGGTCCGAAGCTCCAGCCATTGCACCACACAGAGTAAATCGCCCCACGGTCAGGATTAATTTAATTAACATCTTAAAACAATAACCGCCTCAACATAACTGGCTGGTCGTGCTACATGCACACAGTGGAACCTCGGTATTAAGGTCATCCGCGTGACTGAGTCAAACTGACCTTAATTGCGAGGTGATACCGTGGAACGTGGGGACATTTCAGAATAAACAAATATGTCAAGTATAATGCGCTGGTTGTATTATTAATATATCCCTAATCAAATATCTTTGTTTTCAAATTAAGTTCGTTCCTCTCACGTCTTTTCAGTGTCGCTTCCATATCGAGTTGGTTTGTTATGTCACTTTTATTTTGTAACATTTGTACTCCCTCTGGGGCCTGTTGTTACAACGGCGTAAACAATAGAGCACCCAGTAATGCCCGTTGTCCTGTTGTTAGCTTAGATTGCCGAATCGTTGACAGTGGCGTGCTTTCAATCACGTTAATCCACTCAGCCACTAACCCTATGGCAACAATTGTCCTATAGAGTGTTAGCTCAAATGACTGGTATCTTGTTTCTTGCATTGTTTTCTTAAGTTAACTTGGCACTGCATAAACACGCAGACGCCAATGCGTGGCTTCGTATTGAGATTTAATTGATCGGCGCCTGGGCTGCCGCCAACAGCGGCTGCTTACCGTTCCAGCCGCCAACTCCTGGCTTCCTGGCTGTGACTGACCGCAACTATGGCCCTATGGGGGTAATCCACGGCAATCTCGAGGTGACCTGATTAACGGGACTGACGTCCTACCTTTTACTGGGGAAATCATTTGGGACTGTCCCAGTGACCTTAATGCCGAGGGGACATGGCTATACAGGTGACCATAAACCGAGGTTCGATCAGTTGCACTTCACGATTAATGTCATCCTTGGATGATCGCGTGGTTTTGAATACATTTTAGAGTTTAGACCTTCTATTGCATTCCTTTTAATCTAATGAAAACACCAAACTGCATCCTCCCCTCGCTTCACGCTCACGAAAAACGTCAACGTCCACATATCCTTTTCACCAGCACCACCACTTTCTGATTTATTCAAGCGGAACTCCTTTTTATTGAACTAAATAAGCAGAACCCATCTATTCCGGGGATGGGGCATGGGGGAGAATGATGTTATCCATAAATGTGTACGTCACGTTTAGGGAGATTCGGGTATCCGGGTAAGCGTGACTAAGCGTTTCCTGGGGTGGGGAGTCCTTGGGTCAGCGTTACGTAACTATCAAAAACGAACACGTTTCTTTTTTGTGTCTTGAGCGTATCAACGTAAAACAAGCTTCCAATTACTTCAATATAACATAACATTATGTGACGTGCTGTCCTGTGCAGTGCCATTACAGTTTTTGTAAGTTCAGAACAAGAGTTTTGCCAATGAACGGATTTATTCCATCCATTTCACTGTATGGAATATGCTTCTACTTCCCACGTGTTAAAAGGAACACGTTTTATTGAATATCCTGCGAAAGACTGAGCAACAGCGAAGGGATTGGATAGTCCAAATTTCGAAACGGCAATAGGCCAAGGTGGACTCGAATCCCGATGTTCTCGATGAGTGGCGCAACTACCTGGCGAGGTAGGGCCCTACCAGCAAACAATCATTGCACCTAACGTTCGCAAACATGGAAACACAGTAGGTGTTATTATTTTTCAATAATTAAAAATACCTTTATTTCACATATAGATTTATGGACGTATCATAAATAGGGTGATCTTTCTCAAGGCGAAAATATATTTACCCCAACCCCTGCCTCCCCCTCTTCAGTGTTACGCCCTCACGCTTAGTTCTTAGCGCTAACCCGAATCAAGACACGACAGTCACAACCACAAGCAATAACCGACAATTTCCAGTTCCATAGATCGTTATCTGGCACCCTTACGCGCTGCCTGGCGAATATTCATCCTGTATTTGTGCATACCAGTAGGAGTCAGATGAACTCCGTCGAATTCGAGATACTGTTCCCAGTCCTGCGATAACCCCCGATGCCTGCAATAATGCACGTTAGGGTGCATGTTAGTTAGCTTGCGCAACTCAAAGTTCGCAACAGTCCTTGCGTCATTGAAGTCTAGCCGTTGCTTGTCTTTGCGGCGCAGTATCTCTGAGATAGACACGTGTTTCACCGACTCCAGCATGCTGAACTCCACTGCGGTGGAAAAGATTTTTCTCGCCAACTCGACCGGGTCGCAATCCGGCGCGACCAGGTCATATGTGCCGATGTCCATGAAGACGATGGAGGGCCTCGTCGTCCTGACGTACCGGAGATGCCCTCGCATTTCCTCTACCCGCATCTCACTGACCCCGCGCACAATGATGGTCGAGTAGTAGTCCTCCACGCCAAGTCCAAGACGGTCTATTTCATATCGCAGACGTCGCACGAAGCTGTGTCCAATGATGAGTAACCGTTCCATCCTACAATGTGGAACGTACAGTCAGGCCCGGGGTGCGTTGGTCCCCAAACGAGGGATAATAATTGCGATTGAGGGAAACGATTCTACGTTTAAATAGTTGGAATTTTTGGGAAGCCACTAGGGTGTAGTCGGATGTGTTTTGGGAAGCCACGGGGTTGCAGATAGTGGTTTTGGGGAGCCTGGTAAAAAGCGCACCCTTAAGCACGTCATGGGCCTGCACGCACACATATTTTTTACACTTTATGAGATTGTTATGAATTTCCCCACAACTACAAATTGTCAATGTCAAATTGGTGTTTCTGTAGTTACCTTTGAGCAAGCGTTTGTGAGATAGTTCTAGCTCCTTTCTTCTATGTGCTCATCAAATCAACCCATCCTTTCACTCCCATTCAAATTTAACAGCAATCCTGGATTTTATGTTCACACCTAGGTCAACGATGTCTACAATATTCTCTCTGTTATTGCATTGACTAAGGTGTGAAATACAGTCCCCACAGACGTCACAAATAGAACAAAGGTACTGACAGGGGACGCATTGGCAAGCCACGAGTAGTTGTATGCATTCTGATAGTCCAAATGCTTCCGACCACTATTTCACCACTATTCATTCATTGTACATACTATTTATAACAAAATTATATATTTCAATAATACGATTAGTTATTTTGTTTTTATTTATTATTTCCGTATTTCCCGCATATTATGTATCGTGTGCAGCCAAGTGAAATAGTTCCATGTGTGAATGGGCACCTGGACAATAAACTAGATAACAGACACACGAACCACCATTTAGACACCCGGTCAACTTGACAAACTATATTTAGCAAGTATGTTTTATGTCAAATGAAGTGTATTGAACAGTACACGGACCACAGACAGGTACATGCGATAAAATAATTGTAAAAACAGTTAATTCACAACTACATTTTCGTTGACACGATCTCAATAGTGACGCTATAGTTGTTTAGACATCAATAGCTTAATTTAATATAACTTGGTTTCCATTACAGGCCAACAGTTGAGAGTTTACAAATAAATATATATATATATATATATATCGAGTAAACTTAGTACCTTCAGCTTCATCTATCAACGCTTATACTTCCTTTTTAAGTCACTGTTGACTGTCAACCTATCATAATATGCCTTACACCGTACACGCAACATAACTTACCTGTAGCTATAATGGTGTCGTTACAACAACTATCAAGACATGCTCGTCTACGAGTCTACTTTCACACAACGTTCTGTCAGAATTTCGGTGGCGCTATCAAATGTATTTGCTAGTGCGCGCTAGTTAAACAATCTCAGAGGTATGCGCAAAATGCACACACCAACTGGACAAAACTCTCGATGATTGGCTGATTTGCTGCATACCAATTCAGGTCACTCCTGTGGCTGCATCCCAACGAACTTGTCCACGACCATTCCGAGCCGAACACCAAATGGGGTCACGCTGCTTGTCGGCCAACCACAACAAACTTTGTTTTAGGTGCATTTCGCCTTAACAAGATTGCCACCCAGAGAATTAACTCTAGGTGGCAGGTGGACAAAGAAGCCCTTTGTCTTATCGAGAGTCCGACCCTTTTATCTATGTGTATCCCGCCCGTCTGAGGTATGTGTCGATTTTATTTTAAAACATATTCACGCTACTAGCACCCACACAATCAGCAGGTAATCTGTTCCATTCATTTACAGTCCTTTGTGAAAATGAAAACTTTCTTATATCCAATCTACTCTGCTCCTTTGCTAATGCAAGTTCATGTCCTCTAGTCCTTTTTATCTTTCTTAACTGAGAAAAACATATTTCTATCAATATTTTCATAATCCTTCAATATTTTAAACACTTCTATCTGATCTCCTCTCAATCTCCTGGTCTCTAGTGTTGTTTAACCGCATTTTTAGGCGTATTTCGTAACTAAGATCCCTCAGATTTGGTATCATTTTAGTTGCTCTCCTCTGCACTCTTTCTAGCATATCTATGTCCTTCCTGTGATATGGCCTCCACCCTTGAATACAATATTCTAAATGAGGCCTAACTATATTGTTTTGTACAGCGGTATTATTAGCTCTTTTTCCTTATACGTTATGTTTCGCCTAATTAATCCAAGAATTTGATTTCCCTTTGAAGCTGCAATTCCGCACTGCTTTGAAACCTTCATATCAGCTCTAATGGTTAACCCTAAGTCCCTTTCTTTTACAATAGTACTTAGTACAGTACCCCCCATTGTATATTCTACTTCTTCGTTCCCATGTCCTGTGTGGAGGCATTTACATTTCCCAAAATTGAACAGCATTTGCCACTTTTGCCACCATTTGATCAACCTGTCAAGATCATCTTGTAAATGCTGTCTGTCTCCATCACTTTTAATCCTTCTAAACACTTTTGTATCATCCGCAAATTTCAACACCTTGCTTGTTATTTCATCATCCAAATCGTTGATGTATATTAAGAATAATATAGGACCTAATACTGATCCCTGTGGTACCCCACTCAATACCGATTTCCAGTTTGAAGCCTCCCCGTCAACTACTACACGGTGTCTTCTGTCAATCAGCCATTGTTCTATCCAGTTTATTATACCATTTCCTATGCCATGGGCCTTTAGTTTAAGCAGTAATCTTTGATGTGGTACTTTGTCGAAAGCTTTTTGAAAATCTAAGTAGACGATATCTACTGGTGATCCCTCATCTACCCGCTTAGTGATGTCTTCCAAAAAACATAACATATTTGTTAAGCATATTTGTTAAGCCTTAATCTGCTCTCGGCCATTATTTCCCGCCTGAATAAGTTTCATACATTCTTTCGCACGACTGTCACCCCTGTGAGTTCGAAACTGACAAAAGGGTGTAAAGTTGTTCCAAGATACGTTGCTGCCTCTGCGGTGAGGTGAGGCATTGTTAACAACTTTATTCCACTCTGAATCGATATCGAGCGACTTTTTGGTCGGAACTTTTATATTAGTGAGTTACTAAGAATAATCTTAAATACATTATTATACATATCAGCGTGGTTGGTTTTAGGTGATGCGTTTTATATCTCCAATTGCACCTCCACCTTCAGGTTCACTAAAACATAACATTGCATACCTACCTTGGCCCCTTGACGTTCGCAAAAAAAATCAAGTTATATCGCCCTTGAGGGTCACGAAAACACCAAATTGTACCCTCTCTTCACGCTCATGAAAAAGTCCACGTCCACATATGTCCATCAACCTCTGTTTTGTGTCAGCGCCGGCGGGATTGAGGGCGAACGTGACCCACCCTTCTCACGGGTGCCTGCGTAGTGTGTGGTGTGTGTGTGTGTGTGTGTGTGTGCGTGCGTGTGCGCGTGCGTGTGTGGAAGTGCTTCCGCGAGGTGTATGGAGATGATGTATGCACGATGGACGACTATGTTGGTGTGGACGAGACAGCAGAAACTTAAGCTACTCTAAATAACGACGAGATCCCTTAAACTGTACGACATCCCAAAGCAGACCGTTTACTGAGCGATGATGAGGGTGACGATATCTCGGTATCTGCAGAAAAGATACCGAAACTCAGTGACACACATGCTGCTTTACGGACACTGAGACACTATGGTTTGACGCTCGGCAACAGTGAGAACGAAAGGTTGATAGACAAGTGCGAGGCCGTTCTCATGAGACTGACTGTGACTGACATTTGTGACATAAATTAATAATAATGACGTTAGATATTCGTTCCAGAATGAAGCACAAAACTGTTCTAATACCGCGTAATGTTGCGTGTTGCTTGTGGACATCAACAGTATGTAGAATTACCGCAAAATCCAGTTACGTTCAAGATCGACAGGTACCTAGCGGCTTTTAGAGGGCCTTTGCTGTTAGTGCTGAGATATATGTATCATCTTCGGTTAAAGAGGGGATGAAACTTTGAACAGCCATAGCCCAAACATAAGAACATACCATTTCCACTACAAGTCACCATGATTTGATGAGCACAGCGCCATGGTATATTTTTCATTTGTTTTCTTCAAACTTGGCCATTACTGGCACTGGGCGCCGCCATTACTATCCAGCTGCCAGTTGTTTGAGGCGCGAAATGTCAGGCACGGCCGCACACAGTAATCCAATAGACGACGCAGCATAGCCCCCAGTAAAATCGACAAAACGCATACGAAAACATAAACATATAAACATCGAATGCAGCCCACGGCTACTGGATACAATATAAGTGTTTAGAAGCAACATTTCACATACTTCCACGGAACGATTTCCCCCAAAAAGCAAGCTATATAGATGATAAATGTGGCGTGTCCGCTGACGGCAAGCTCTGCCGTAGTCATTTTCGGACACTCTTTCCAAGACTAAATACGAATGCGATGAGTATGGAGAAACATTGAACGTCAAAACATAATTCATGGTCTAAGACACATGTCCATCTTTGATTGATTTTTCTGCATATATCTATGCACCGAGGAAGTATAATATTCGGCCGAACCGACCTGGAAACGGGTCACCGTCATTGGAGCAGCAGCAGCAGCGCCATTTGCTGAGCGCACGATTTGCCGGGTTCGGTGACATCCCTACAGGACCGTAGCCGGGGGTTCACGTGAATCCCCTTTTTGTGAAACCCCTTTCTCCAAAATGTGAAACCCCCCTCAAGTTTAATATTTAAGATGTGAACCCCAAATTGTTTATGTTAAGATTATTCCGTTTCTCAAAAAGTGTGAATCCCCTCCTAAAACCTGCTGGGTGTTGTTCAAACATTACACAGCATGCCAGGGCAGCCCAATTGATACATACGTTAAAGGGATAACACATACACAAGAAGCCAATTTTACTTTAAAGGTACATGACTCCAACTTATAGTCAGTCAGAGGTGACTGATACATACGAAACAGACAGAATTATACTAAAGGATTTATGCGAGTGATTCAATTTGATATCGACATTTCACTGCAATGGTTCTCATAAGAATCGTGTTAAATGCTACAAGGTGAAAGGGATGACAATGATTTAACACTGATTAAAGAACAAATACGAGGGCAGATACAGTGTATTGGGCCATATAACAAAACATCTTGGCTTATCGTCAGAACTCTGTTAAAATGTAAGTGATGGGAACTGTTTTACTATACTGATTGAGCTAACTACCGAGTATCAAAAGGCTATTTCCAGCAATCAACAAATTAAGATTTGTAACGAGTGTGTTTCGTACAAGCGACAAACCTGTAGAGAGATTCATTTAGCTTGACACAAATTAATTTTATTTCAACAATAACAAATAAAGTTTAATGGCACCGATTTTAAAATGTGCGTGCTGGTGAGAAACCGTGAATTATGTGGCCTAAGTTGTGGTTGCCGAACTCCTGTTGTTGCTGGTTGCATAGTTATAGATATCAGAAAGGGGGTCCTAATCTCGGCAAGAAAGTGTGAAGAAGCAGTTTTTATTCTCAATTATTACGTTCATTTTGTTTGTTAGCTGCCAACTACAGATAACGTGTCCTGCGGCTAGTGCTCCCTTGTAACAATCGGATATTCGAACATCGTAAGTCTCGGAACTGCGACTTCGTGAACTTCCTAAGTCGGCACCACCCCTCACTGCTGAGCAGTTGTGTAACGATGTATCTATCACGTACTCTGCATGTCACCTTTGAGGTAAGCGAAGTCGCCAGCGAAGATACTGATGGCAGGCGGTGGGTCGCGTCCGTGCGCTTTTGTCTTGGTGTTGCGTGTATGATTTTCTGATCTGCTTGAGTGTTGGTTTAGGATCAGTTGCCTATCTGTGATCGGTAGCCGCTCAGCCGTGACTTCGTCTTTCTGTGTCCAGACCTCACGGGCTGATAACCCATCTCTGCGAATGCGAGAGTTCGAGTTCCCCTTGTGGCAAGCGCGAGTGTAACCTTTGATGTTGGACCACCATTTGGAGAAGGCTGCAAGAGCTCAATGCACAACTCTTTGATGGCGTCGAATTTGTCCTGGAGCACGTTCAGGGTAGATATGTTATATTGGGGGAGTCTTCCCTTTCGTTATGGAGGCAACGCGGGGCCCATGCTAACGAAGGCTTGCAGCTTCCCGTTATATAGCACCTTTGTACAAAGAAGACTGTACCAGCATGAGCTCGAGATGTACGCATTTTGTGCGGCAGTACGGCGTGCGGCCTCTGGTACAGCGTTAGTGTCATTTACAAAACCTCTAGTAGACCTGTTGGAAGATTTTCCGTCCACACGTGACGCCATCACTCATGAACTGAGCAAACTTTGTCTCGAGAGAGAGAACAAATAAAGTTGGGCACTTGTGTAGAATCTAGAACCACCTCGATTTTGCACTTATAACTTGAGTTTTGCCTCACTTTGATACCTCGGTGCGTTAGTTCCATTATTCAACACTATCCCATTGCGTCTTAGACTTAGCGCACTTTTGAGGCGTAAATAGCGCCCCGTTTTGCATCAACATATGCCGCTATATCGCTCATTTTACGAGCGCGATGCGATAACGCACGACCGCAGTGGTGCAGACTAGCGCAAACCGGGTCGCTATTTGGACGTCAAAAGTGCGCTAAGACACAATATTTTCGTAATATAAATATGCCTGCGATATTGTTGAATGATGGAACTAACGCTCTGAGGTATCAATGTTAGAGAAAACTCAAGTTATAAGGGCAAAATCGAGGTGGGTCCGGATTCTACACAAGTCCCTCAAGTCACAAGAGCAGGCAAAACGCAAGTTCTCCAAATTATAAGGGCAAAATTGATGTGGGTCAGGATTGAGAGGTGCTATACGTTGGCAAAGTCCCCAAAACGTGTAGCAACAATGCTACGTATGTGTGGGTGGTTGCCGATGGTTTAGCGGCTTTGTAAAAAAAAAAAAAAATCCAAAAAAATGTCGATAGGATCGATGCCACCCACCCCATCTAAAAAAAATTAATTGGAAAGGCCCACAAATTGCACTAATACATTGACATGTGTCTACGTCTTGAAGTGACGGGGTTGCTAAAAATAATTACCGGGGGTATATGCAGACAAGTTCCCAATTCTTTATTGAAAAGAATGGTTAGAACATATTACACGTCAGTGAATTTCAATCGATTTATTATTTTAAAAAAACTAACTACACGTTTACAAGCACAACTGACCAGAATTTGTCCACGTGGTCGTCGACGTCGTGGAAGGTGGCATCGTGGAAACGAGCGAAATGGACGTTAGTGCTGGACCTAACGATCAGCCTTCCGGACTGTACAGGGATTGCCAAATGCAGTTTGAATGTATTACAAAATATCCACTGCAAAAATATCAATAAAAATCTGTCGATTTTTTATTACAAATGTACCCTTCACCCACATCCAATTGTTGGGGGATTATTTGAATTTTTTTTATTTACAAAGCCCCTTAGACGTTACTACGTATGACGAGAGAATAACCTGGTACAGTGGCACAACCTATCGACTGGAACATACGCACTGATGCTTCTGTGGGTATCGGAACCGGGCAGCGTGTTGGGTGACGTCTTGTCAGCCATGTCACAATAGTGTAGTTGAATCCGACGGGTATCGACTGTAGGTTTGGGAGCCATTTTGGATCGCTCAATATCGCAAGATCTACAATACGTATTGGTTTAGGTGTGTGGCGCAGACATACACACCATTTAATTATATACAACCTTGTAATTAAAATGTTTATTGGAAAGTAAAGGTAAGTTCTTATATAGCACAGTATCCAGTCCTCAGGACTGTTCAAAGCGTTTTACACTTAACTCCAGGTAGACCTGTTCACACGAACACCATCTCGACTTCTCTGGGAAGCATCCAGCCAAGCTGCAGTTAATGCGCAAATATTATTCGTACACAAATATTCACCACTGTCTATAGTCAGTCATACTGCTGAGTGAACTGGAGAAATGTAGATTGAACAAACCTGCGCAAGGTTTGACAGCGCGACACAGGATTCGAACCCGGGTTCTCTCGGTCGAGAGCTCGAAGCTCTAACCACTACACCACTGTGCTCCACACAAAAATTTTTCAAATGAAAAAGCAGGATTTATACCTTCAGCATGTAACAGTAACAGAAAGAAAACAAAGTAGTATACGATGTAATTGTTATTGAACTCTGGCATATATCATCATGTTGCTATTCACCAACTACCAATAATGCGAATTATTAATTGCAGTTATAAAACAAGTATTATATTTGCGAGTGCGCCTGTGATTTTTCAAACAACTACTCTACTCGGCGGGCCCCATAAACTTCACATACGCCATCTCGCCACTGCAGGCTCTAAATGGATATACACTGTATATATATATATTATATATAATGTACAAAGTGGTGCTTTAATACTTGGCTTTGAACAAACTGGTCACCTGCCACGCAACTTGCAACTGTGTGGATTCTCCCTAGCACGAGAGACGACATTGACATTCTAATTATTTTCAGACACAGGCAAATTGTGCTCCACAGGTACCATTCATACCGGCGTCTGAGTGTGCATAAGACAGATCCTCTTGATAAACCAAGTCCCACAGTCAGACGTCACACATGGAGGATTTCTTCTGTATGTACGCAGGGTGAACGGCTAACACAGTACAGTAAGAACCGAGCCCATTCGGAGTGCGCAGACGAATCGACGTGTGTCATGTCATTCATGGTTATCTTCAGGGTGAGTGCGCAAGTGTTTCTTCAACAGTTCACACCAGATAAACCAGTCCACACTTGCCACACTTATACAGTATGAACGCACACATGATCCTTCAGAATTCCATTCCGTGAAAACCGCAACCCGCATATATTGCATTTGAAGCGTTTCTCGCCGGTATGAGTGAGCATGTGTCGTTTCAAAGCATTACACGCGACAAACTGCGCACCGCAAGTGTCACATTTGTAGGGTTTCTCACCGGTGTGTGTGCGTGTGTGTAACTTTAAGCAACTACTTGTAATGAACGCAGCGCCACACGTGTCACACTTGTGGGGTCTCTCGCCCGTGTGAGTGCGCAAGTGTCGGTTGAAATTTCCACTCAACGAAAACCGCAATCCACACGTATCACACTTGAATGGTTTCTCACCTGTGTGAGTAAGTGAATGTTTTGACAAACTGTTGCCATGGGCAAACCGAATCCCACAGACGTCACACTTGAAGGGTTTGTCACCACCAACGTGAATGCGCCGGTGTCTATTAAGCGTACTGCGTGAAGAAAAACGAGCACCACAATCGTCACATTTGTTGGGTTTCTCTCCGGTGTGAATGCGTGAGTGACTTCTCAAGTATGCGCTCTGGGCAAATCGTTGTCCACACGTGCCGCACTTGAAGGGTTTCTCACCAGTATGAGTGCGTATGTGCATCGTTAAGAGATAACGTCGTACAAACTGTGCACCACAGTTATTACATACATAGGGTTTCTGCACTGTGTGAGTGCCAGAAGTTTTTTTTGTTTTGAATGAGCATCTCGACGTGCAGTTTGCCCCACGAATGTCACATCTGGATAGTTTCACGACTAGTCTCTTTGACTGACTCATTGTAAAGTACGTGATATTTCAGGCACGTCACTGTGTTGTTGATGTAAGACGACGAGACACGTCACTTTGTTGTTGGTGTTAAATTATGTGACACGTCATTTTGTTGTTGATGTCACACTATGTGACATGTCACTTTTGTCATTGATGTCACACTATATGACATGTCACTTTGTCGTTGATGTCAAACAATGAGACATGCCACTTTGTTGTTGATGTCAAACTATAAGACATGTAACTTTGCTGTTGATGCGAGACCATGAAACATGTCACTTTGATGTTGATGCGAGACCATGAAACATGTCACTTTGATGTTGATGCGAGACCATGAAACATGTCACGTTGATGTTGACGCAAGACCATGAAACATGTCACTTTGATGTTGATGCGAGACCATGAAACATGTCACTTTGATGTTGATGCGAGACCATGAAACATGTCACTCTGATGTTGGCAAGTGGACAATGTACTAGGCATCTAGCAACACTGTTGACATTTCTACAACATAATATAAAAATTAAGTAAGAAACGTAAGAAAATAATGTGCCCTGAACGAGATTATGATTATGCAAGAGTAAACAAAACAACTCTATTAACAACTCAAATATGTTGGTAGATGTAACAATCTCACAGATTGTACCAAGTTTACTATCATCGTTTAGTTAAATACTAATCATAATAAACATTGTCATAGTTTATATCAAACGGGTACACTATTAAAATTAAATATAATAACACTATATATAATATGTACCATATTTACCTGTCCAATGCAATAAATGGTAAAATAACTTAATTGTTTTTGAATTATTTATGTGAATACAATATGAAGAAAATACATTATTGGCACCCGACCCTAGTGTATAGTCACCTACTCGATTTCTGCCCTATCTAAGTTTCTGCCTCATTACGATTATATAGCTGGAGCTCATATTAAATACATCTTTAGTTAGATATATCAGACACAATGAGTAAAGGACGTCTACAAACTTGCAACAAAGTTATTTGTCTCAAATTAAAATGAGGCAAACAGGTTTTTGACAGATATTTTGATAGCGAACGCAGACCACGACTACAGTGCACCATATCGGTGACGGTGATGTAAACAACCGTAATATTACAATTTATCAGGCGAAATTGTAAGCAACTAATCACCCTAATCACCACAGGAAAGTTAACGAACAGCCTGTGGAGTTTATACAGTGAATGCGTTGATATTTGTCGCAGTGATGAATTTGAACACGATGAGGCAGAAACCGAGTGCTTCCGTGTGGCGCGTGAAGTGATTATCGTTTTACGAATATTGTAAGTATTTCACTAAAACAACTTATTTCACGCTTCGTTTGCATGCCATTGAGGAAATAAGTGGTTCTGATTAATAATACTGATACGTTGCTGAACGATTTCAAAATTTTGTGGTGACAACTGCATATTATGCTTGTGTAAGGCAGAAACTGAGTGGTCCAGTATATAACATGATTATAAATGATGGGTTGTAATCGGTATGACTAAAAGGCATATGACCACGAACGACCACACATGACCAAAATGTATGTAGTGTTGGTAACCAAGCGTGCTGTTGGTGGTACATAGGAGGTATGTGTGTGTAGCTCGCCAAATTTCAGATATGGGGTCAGCACACTGATAGTTTTCCCATTGGCGACCATTTTAACGTTTTGTCTGGTTATAAGAAAACGTGACCTAGAAAATGTATTAAATTTTTCACCTGCCGTTATCATCATCTCATTGACATGAGTTTAGTCAAAATCTAATATTTCTAGCTCTTACAAAAATGCCTGTATGTATGACACCCGTCAATATTTACAACTGGATGCAGGCAGTAATCCGGCTAAAGGGTCAACTAGCCATATTGCTGCCAAATACCCTTCCGCTTAGTAAAATCAGCTAAAAATACACCATTTTACTGTCAACAGCTTCTACAATCACATCTAGAAATCTGACTACTCAAATGCACTTATGTCAGAGCAGGTGAATATTACAAAAAAATATTTCCCAAAAATATACTGCACTTTTTGTAACCAAGCAGGAAGTCTAACAGTGTCCTGACTCCGCCAAATTTCAGATATGTTCTTCACATTGGAGTAACAAAATTCGAAACTTTAATCATCGCTTGTGGTAACTTTACGGTTCCATTCGCCAGGTGGCGCTACTGTGCAAAGACTAAATACTCGTCCGGAAAAAATGCCTAAATTGTGTAACTCCTGGGTGAAATACAGACTCAACATTTTTAATAATGCACACTCAAACCATATATATACCATCAACGGCCAAACTATCCACCAACATATTATATTACATGATCGTGCATAGTCGTTCGTTAACTTCGTGGTCGTGCGTTTCGTAAAACCCGTTGTAATGCCTAATGGCTTTGCTGGTTCATCCTGCACTATTCCCCCGATACTTAGTATTAGTTGTTACATATATGAGAGGAGGAGTTAAACTATCAGGGTAGACATCCAGGCTACTGTCACATTTGAAAGTGCACCCTGGTCCTAGCCTACAAGCTATCGGTAATCTATGTCAGACTACCCCCCACCCCTCATAATATCGCCCAGCATCTATACATTATTGTGATGTGTGATAATATGTTATTTACGGATGGATAATTAACATGTACAGTCGAGTAGACATTTAATTAAATTAGGTTATTACCTAAACAGTAAACGAATTGGCATACTTACACTACTTTTGCTGTCTATTTCTTTTGCACTTGTCGGAGTAGGGTGGAAACAGTTGGCGGATTTGAGGGGTGCGTCAATCACCAGAGGACACTACTGTGGAGAGAGAGGCTCCATGACTACTATACTATGGTTGAATAGGTAAGCCTGCCGGTACTTTTGCAGTTTTTTGCCTGCAACTCGAGAAAGCCATGGAAACGGTCATTACGGTCGCAAAACTTCACATCATATATCTACAATACCTATTCTACACATATACACTTGTCACGTGATCAAACAATTAAATTTATTGTCTTTTATCTATCAAAATGTATAAGATATTCACTTTTTTTTCTCACATGGCAGCTCGAGATCGATGCATATCTTTTGTGGAAGGACATTGGCATACCCCGAATGGGTTCTGTTTATGACGATATGCGATAGACTAGGTCCAAATTCAAACATGCACTTAAAGTATGCAAGAACAACAAGAATTCCATTATTGCGGATACAATTGCTGATAAAATGAGTGAACAAAATTATAGAGATTTCTAGAGGTAAATCAAAAACTACACAAAGAATAATGTTAAATTGCGTAACACTGTGGGTGATGTACATGGCAGCCAAAACATAAGTGGAATGTGGCAAGAACACTATAGTCATATTTTTAATATAGTTAGAGGGAGTTGCAGCAAGGAATTTCTTGTTGATCTGTGTCAGGAGCATGCCGTCTTTGACTAAGGTATGAGGGTGAATGTTAATGAATTAGTGAAATTATCAAACATTTATCTTACAATAAGTCACCTGGTTTAGACGGCATAACTAGCGAGCACATGAAGTGGGCGGATCGACAGCTGCTAGTTTTATTGACGCTATTGATGTCTGCTATACTTACACACGGTTATGTACCGAGAAATATGCAAAAATCTGTCATTGTTCCCATTATTAACGATAGATGTATTACCCAGGAAGTGGATTAGTGTAATATATACAATATAATATACTTTTTGTTTTACTATGGACATAATGCATATTATAATTTATTATGTACGCTTTTTTGTCTGAAATAAAGATTGATTGATTGATAGTTCCACGGAAAGTCCGGAAGGTGGCGCCACTTTATGGTTGATTTCAGACGTGGGGATAAATCACAATTCATATTTCAATAATAATTATTATAAATAGTATATAGAAATACACGATATTTCATTAATTAAATTTGGTGACCGTTATCATGGTATGTTTTATACCTTGGGATCAGATACGCGAACAATGGCGACGGCGCGTGGCATCTATTGATGCAATGATGTGAGTACATGCAATTTCACAAAGTATATAGATAATCATTTCTCATCGCTTTATATATATATATATATATTACATTTAACACGTTCAGGTACATAGTGTTCTTCGATACTTCGTTGTACTACCCGCGACGTGCGTCGTACCTTGTTATCACGAATTTTAAATGATGCTGGCTATCTTTTCTTTCAGTGATAACGACAGCAGCGACGACGACGACAGTAACGTCATTAGTGACAGAGACACCGCCGCTGGACGTAAGTGTTCAATCATTATATATCATTAATGCTAATAATATCAATACTAGTGCGTGACCTAGTTCGTATCACTTCTCCCGTTCTCGTGTTGACTTACCGTTCCATCCTTATCTGTCCCCTCTCTCGCCCTAGCTTGACCTCGTATCTCGTTGCCTAGCAACGCAGTTTCTGGTTACACCACTGTGTTAAAGCAGTTGTGTCTCGGCATATCGAAGTGGCTATAAACGATGTCTCTGTTTTCAATACCCCTCGTATATCATTTAATGTATACTTCCTACACTACGTTTCCACAGTTTACATTTATGTTTTAAGTGTGCCACGTACCACTTGTTTCATAGTTGTCTGTATGTTTTCAATAAGCCTCCTGTGTGTAACATTTAACGTATCATTCATACAGTTTTCAACATTTTAATGTATGTTCCAGAAAAGAAGAGATGCGCTTCGAGCATGAGGCAGTCTTCTAAGCAGTCATGCAGGAACTCTTGGTGAAAAGACCAGTGTCACCATGGTATGACGATGACCCTGTGCCACACGATACTGGAAATAAAGAGGCTTACTGCATGGGGTTGGGATTGTCAGTCAGACGATGGTGGTTTCTACTGTAACGATCAATAAATTAAACAGTTTTCAACTTTAAAATATATCGTTTTGTTGGTTTATACACGATAGTACATATAAATCATCCTTACACACATCATACATACATACATACGATACGTCCATTCCCTCATTACTCCTTCATCACCCAATTCTCAGCAGGAGGCACTACCTCCAATACACTCCACCAGGTGGCACTACATTCACGTGACTACACACATACAAAAAGATACAGCTTAAACAGGCGCCATCTTAGAATTTATCCATGGGTGCTCCTGCTCTCACCACGGCGACGTCTCTAACATCTTTCAAGCGACAATGTGGTCTGTCTACTGTTCACCTTTTGTCCTCTGACTCACTGAAGAAGGCAAACCATTTCCAACACACGCCCGTTTTGTGAACGAATGTAGTGTTATTGCTTGGTTTGTGGCGCGCTAAAATCATAATTTTTAGTTACTTGTGGTCTGTCATTCGCATTACCGTGATACACCGTAAATAGGAACAGCAGGTGTTAAAACGCGCAGGTCTATACGAGGACAGTAGTAATACATGTCCCTTAGCGTAGAAACTTCCGTTCACTTGAGGAAATCCTATGTTAAGAGATAGGGATTTTGCTCCAGACCGCTCCCGGGTTAAAGGATAGGGAGGGAGGAAAGTAGTTCCGGTCCCATGTTAAGAGATAGGGATTTTGCTCCAGCCCGCTCCCGGTTTAAAGGATAGGCCGGTGCAAATCCCATGTTAAGAGATAGGGATTTTGCTCCAGACCGCGTCAAGGTCTGGAGGAAAATGACGAAAGTAGTCACAAAACGGTTTTCGATATTTTTTTGGCGCGGTCTGGGGGAATCCCATGTTAATAGATAGGGATTTTGCTCCAGACTGCTCCCGGGTTAAAGCATAGGCCATTTTTATCCCATATTAAAGGATAGGCCATTTTTGGTTAAAGGATAGGGAATTTTATCATAAAAATATCCGACCACTTTTTGAATTTATCCCATGTTAAAGCATAGGGAATTTTCTCCATGCTAAGAGATAGAGAATTTTCACCATGTTAAAGGATAGCAGCTGTTATCGTAAAGGTATGCGACCACTTTTTGAATAAAATAAAATATACCGAACAGCATTTGAATGTATCACACACGAAATTGCTTGACCCGTAGGCCGAGTCTCCGCCAAGGATCGAACCCTTATTTGGTTGACGATGACATGTCGAAAATGTGGTGTTGAAATAAGGCGTAATTTATAATAAAAGGGTTATAAATTCAACGGAGACCGTTTTATCTGAAGTAATGTATACGAAATGTAGATTACATATAGGACTATGTTATATCAGAGCCTACAGCCTCGTTTTTTCGAACAGAGCGACCATTTTGGAATTAGACCTTTGGTGTCTCTTATAAAACCCGTACTCGAGGCGTGACTCGACATGTTTGTTTGTTGCGAGTGCTAGCGCGCGCACCCTGTATGACGTCATTAAACGGCTACGCGCCGTAATTTTGTACGCGAGGCGATTTGGTCAAACAGGTAGTGCTTTGGTTAGTCAGCGTTTTGAACTTGCGCGCATGTAATGTAATCCCTTCATGTTAAGAGATAGGGAATTTTCACCATGTTAAAGCATAGGAGCTATCATTAAACTGCTACGTATAGTAATTGTGTGTGTGTGTGTGTGTGTGTGTGTGTGTGTGTGTGTGTGTGTGTGTGTGTGTGTGTGTGTGTGTGTGTGTGTGTGTGTGTGTGTGTGTGTGTGTGTGTGTGTGTGTGTGTGTGTGTGTGTGTGTGTGTGTGTGTGTGTGTGTGTGTGTGTGTGTGTGTGTGTGTGTGTGTGTGTGTGTGTGTGTGTGTGTGTGTGTGTGTGTGTGTGATGTGAGTTGCTTATACAGACAGTGCTTTGGTTAGCCATTGTTTTGAGCTTTTGTGCTTGAATATAATCCCATCATTTGATGTTATGGTCAATAACGTTATAGCGAGTGAAAAATTTCCCTGTTAACTGGTATGAACTCGTAATGAATGCTCTGTGATTGTGTGTTGGAAGAATATCTCGATATTCGACCCGTGATTAAACATACGAGATACCAGTATTTATCTTACGAGATTTGTACTTAACAGAGGTCACAGTGGATAGCCTGTTTGTAAATTGTTTTGAAGGGGTATTCCCTGTTCAAGTCTCATCTATTTTCCTCGTTGTTATTATTAGTGAGTGCGCATGCGTGATAATACAAAACAAGTTCTCAACATCGGCTCTAAAACTTTATTCGAAATTCAAAATTACGTTCTCGATCAAATACTATAGACTCCAGCAAACGACACTAAAGTCTCACTAAATCCAAATAGGCATAACTTACCAACGTCAAGTATATGTTAGATTCAAAATAAACAACTTTAAACAAGTGGTCACCTCCGCAGACTTCCCGCCAAAACACGCCATCTTGGATTACAAATCAACACCGAAGAAGCCACGAACCGGTCTACTAAACAGCTAAGTGCCACTAAATTCCACCAAGCACGCTCAAGATAGTCACTTTCAAACCATATTTTAAACTAAACATTAATCCTAAGCAATACATATAACGAAGTCGCCCACAGTCGGCCAAAAAGCACTACGTATGTAATCTCGTCCCCTAGCAACGATAACGCTACGCCTACGGGCCCACCACGGCTACGCTACCACGACTATTTCCATATCAACATAACGTAAACCGTAATCGTTCCATCGTACGCAATTGTAGAGATCCACTTTGATCACAGGCTGCCATTATTAACAGAAGGAAAACAGTACCCACAACAATAAACTTTCTACTAACAGGCTCTCCATCAAGACGTCTTCCCAGTATCGCCCTGGGGCCCAACTAGGCAGGGCGAAGACCTACATTTTCACTCGCACCGCACCAACGTCTTGATACTCATGAACTCTTAAAATTACTAGTAATTTTGAAACAGCGCCGCAGCCTATTCAACTTGGATCTTTAGCACACCACTTCAATCTTATTTCCAAATATTAACAGTCACTATATACCGACACTGGTTATACCACCCTTTTGACACTCACCTGCGCGCCAACCACAATCACAACAATGTTCCAAGGGTCCCTGTTCGTGCTCTTATTCATATTAGCCACAAATCGATTCCTTACACAATCCTTCGATGCCTCTGAAACTGACTCAATAAATGGAATATATGCGTTCTCACGCCATTCCTTCAACTCATCCCATCTGATGTGGCCCAAACCAAACAGTAACAAGACGCTGACAATACTCGCCTTCTTCCTCTCAGGCGACATACAAACAAACCCAGGCCCAAGACAACTCCCCATATATCCCTGCGGCTTCTGTGAGCTTGCTGTATCATGGTCACCCAATGAAGAAGCCGTATGCTGCGATGAATGCAGCATATGGTACCACCGGTCATGCCTAGAAATGTGCACTAAAGACTACAGCCTGTTGCAACGCTCAAACGTACAGTGGTTATGCTGTAAGTGTCAAACACTTAATGTATCAAGCTTCACATTCAGAAGCTTCGAAATTTCCCCAAGTTTCTATGAACCCATTGCAAATGAGAATATTACGCTTGAATCGCTCTCCCCGACCTTCAACCCCCTCTTCACCAGCAGCCCCAAGTCGAACCAACAAATATCAGACAAAGCAACAAGAAGACCCAATAGCTCCACACACTCTTCAAAAAAAGCAAAATCGACAAATTCCAGAGGAAGTTCATCAGTATTTGATCTTCCACAGAAAAAAAAACCTACGCGTCATGACCATAAACTGTCGTAGCATAATTAACAAAAGAGCCGACCTGGAAGCATCCATAAACTACATAAAACCAGACGTTATATGTGGCTGTGAGTCCTGGCTTAGTAACAACATAAAGTCCAATGAAGTGTTCCCAGATAACTACACCACCTACAGGAAAGACCGCAACGCAATAGGAGGCGGTGTCTTTGTGCTAGTACGGAAAGACCTCATATCCTCTACTGAACTAGACCTGAATAGCGACTGCGAAATCATGTGGGTAAAAGTACAACTCCAAAACAAAAAGAACCTACTAATAGGCTCATTCTACATGCCGCAACGGTGCGACAAAACCATACGTGAACTAACTAAATCCCTGACAAAGATCACAACAAACTCGAAGCAAAAACAAATAATCCTCTGTGGAGATTTTAATTGTCCCGATATACTATGGGAAACAAGCACTGTGAAAACGTGCGCACCAGAGCGATCCGTCCAACAAGCCCTCATTGACACAACAGAAAGTGCGCAGCTTACACAAATTCACACTAGCTCCACTAGAGAGGGCAAGCTACTAGACCTAATCTTTACAACAAATCCCACTGTAGTGACAAACTCTGCTTCTGTGCCAGGGATATCAGACCACGACATCATCGTCACATACTTTGATATAAGAGTCCAACACCAAAACAAACAACGAAGAAAAATTCACCAATTTACTCGCGCTGACTGGGACAATCTAAATGCTGATTTCATCACCCTGTCTAATGAAGTAAAGACTCAATACACATTAGGTGCATGCACAGAAACTCTTTGGACAATCTTCAAAAACGCACTAGCGAAATCTATCAACAAACATATCCCATCAAAGCTCAGCTCCAGTCGGTGCAATCTCCCATGGCTAAATAGAAAGCTACAAAGACTACTAAAGCGAAAGAGAAGACTGTACAATAAAGCTAAGAAAACAAACAACTGGGAAAATTACAAATTCATACAGAAAACATGTAGACGAAGTCTGCGTAAAGCAGAATGGGACTTTATTAATAACACCATCACCACAGGCCTCCAAACAAACAACTCAAAGCCATTCTGGCGCTATATCAAAAGTAGAAAACAAGACAACATCGGAGTAGCTCCCCTGAAAAAGAATGGATCACTGGTGTGTAACAGTAAGGAAAAGGCTGAGATCCTCCTGGACCAGTTCCAGAGTGTCTTCACGAAAGAAGACAGATCTGCGCCCCCACACCTTGATCCCCCACAACACCCCAATATATGTGACATTAAAATTGACAACACCGGAGTATGTAAATTACTCAAGTCCATTAAACCACATAAATCATGTGGCCCTGACCAGATCCCCAATGCTGTCCTTAAGAACTGTGCCGACACCCTATCCCCTGCACTCCGAGACATCTTCCAGAGATCCATAGACACAGGCAACCTACCGTCAGACTGGCGCACAGCAAATGTGTCACCTGTATTTAAAAAAGGAGATAAGCACCTACCAGAAAACTACCGCCCCATCTCATTGACATCGGTCCCATGCAAAATTCTCGAACACATAATCTACCGCCACATCATGACCTACCTAGAAGAGCACAACATCCTAACACACCTAAACCATGGCTTCAGAGCAGGCTTCTCCTGTGAAACACAACTTCTAACCACCACGCATGACCTATTCTCTTCTTTCGACTCTGGAACTCAAGTAGACATAGCGATATTAGACTTTAGCAAGGCTTTCGACACAGTCCCCCACACAAAACTCCTCCATAAACTATCCCACTATGGCATAACCGGAACCACGTTCAAGTGGCTAGAAAATTTCCTCACTGACTGATCTGTGAAAGTTGTTCTAGACGGCGAAACCTCGAGAGAAGTACCCGTCAAATCCGGCGTCCCACAAGGCACTGTACTTGCCCCCCTACTATTCCTCTGTCATATAAACGACCTACCATCATCAGTAAAATCTAAAGTCCGTCTATTTGCAGATGACTGCCTACTATATAGAGAAATCAAAACACTCAACGATCACATTGCACTACAACACGACCTAAAACAACTCCAAACATGGGCAAAGGACTGGGGTATGAACTTCAATACAAACAAATGCTACATCCTCAGTGTAAAACATAAAACTGACTATTTCTACACCTTAAATAACATCACCCTAGAACGTGTAAACTGTAATCCCTATCTTGGTATCTCTATCTCCGACGACCTTAAATGGTACTCCCACATCGCAACAACAACTAAAAAAGCAAACTCAACACTTGGCTTCCTAAGACGTAACATACGACACTGTCCTATAAACAACAAACGGACCGCATATATTGCCCTTGTGCGCGCTGCTTTAGAGTACGGAGCCATAGTGTGGGACCCATACCATCAGGGGGACATAGACAAACTAGAGCGTATACAACACCGTGCTGCTCGCTTCATTACCGGCGACTACCACTCCAGACATGAAGGATCAATGACAAACATATTAATAGACCTAAAACTCAATACCCTACAAAGCAGACGTCGGGATCTACGACTCAAATACATGTACAAAATAGCTGAGGGATCTATCCCAGCCATCCCCGCAGAAACATACTTTCGGCCCCAAAAAATAAATAAAAGACGCATCCAACCCAAACATTTTCCAGATCACGTATCCTCAAACTTTGTACAACACCTAACAACCAATAACACCAGGTGCTATATAGTACCTGCATCCCACACCGACCAATTCAAAAACTCATACTTTGTAAAGACAATAGTAGACTGGAATAAACTAAACGAGTCGCAGGTCCAGGCTGAGACCATAAACGATTTCAGTCTCCTATCCTGCGGCTCAAACACTCAATAACACCATACGCACCCACCCCGTCGTAAACCATAGCCAACAGTGGCTCCTTACGACGTAGATAATTAGAATTAGAATGAAGTAAACACAATTCGACACGCTATGCGCGATGTGTTATCAGCGAGCCACGTTGTCAACTCAGGGTCAGTGGCCTTGACACTAAAGTCGGCAAACCTCTTTTTCGAAACAGGCGCGTAACAAATTGAAGCGTTATGTTAGAACAGTACAGGCACATAATAACCTCCCAGATAAGATGTACCAGTATTTATATAGTTTACCGTATTAAGGATCAAGTGTACAAATGTCCATTATAACTTTTTTAAATCTTTTTTCGTACAATAGTATTTAAATTCGTGCTTCTTCGGTAAAACCTTCCAAACTTGCTTCTGTCGTAAAACACCGAACCTGGCATCGGTATCCGAAAATGAACTCATAGATTCAGACATAGACACATACATAGAGACATACATAGAGACATACATAGATACATACACGTGGTACGAAACACACAACATACTCAACACACAGTAGTAGAAATAGTAGTAGTAGTAGCAGAGTAGTAGTCGTAGTACTAGTAGTAGTTATAGTAGTAGTAGTCGTAGTAGTAGTAGTAGTAGTAGTAGTAGTAGTAGTAGTAGTAGTAGTAGTAGTAGTAGCAGAGTAGTAGTCGTAGTACTAGTTGTAGTTATAGTAGTCGTAGTAGCAGAGTAGTAGTAGTAGTAGTAGCAGAGTAGTAGTCGTAGTACTAGTTGTAGTTATAGTAGTAGTAGTAGCAGAGTAGTAGTCGTAGTAATAGTAGTAGTAGTAGAGTAGTAGTTGTAGTACTAGTAGTAGTAGCAGAGTAGAAGTAGTAGTAGTAGCAGAGTAGTAGTCGTAGTACTAGTAATAGTTATAGTAGTAGTAGTTATAGTAGTAGTAGCAGTCGTAGTAGTAGTAGTAGCAGAGTAGTAGTCGTAGTACTAGTAATAGTCAGAGTAGTAGTAGTCGTAGTAGTAGTAGTAATAGTATTAGTAGTAGTAGTAGCAGATTAGTAGTCGTACTACTAGTAGTAGTTATAGAAGTAGTAGTCGTAGTACTAGTAGTAGAAGTCGTAGTAGTAGTCGTAGTAGTAGTAGTAGTAGTAGTACTAGCAGCAGAGTAGTAGTCGTAGTAGTAGTAGTAGTAGTAATAGACACACAACATACACAACACTCACAACACACACACACACACACACACACACACACACACACACACACACACACACACACACACACACACACTACATATTCGACGTGTTATCATATATGATTCCCTCAAAAAGATGGAATTTCAGGCAATTCGACGTGTTATCGCGTAAGATTCCCTCAAAAAGATGGAATTTCAGGCAATTCGACGTGTTATCGCGTAAGATTCCCTCAAAAAGATGGAATTTCAGGCAATTCAACGTGTTATCGCGTAAGATTCCCTCAAAAAGATGGAATTTCAGGCAATTCGATGTGTTATCGCGTCAAACCCCTCCACTTTCAGGCAATTCGATGTGTTATCGCGTCAAACCCTCCACTTTCAGACAAATAGACGGGTTATCGCGTCAAATCCCTCAAAAGTGAGGAGGAGGAGGGTAGAGATGGACGGGTTATTGCGTGAGATTCCATCAAAAAGATGGAATTCCATCAGAATAGACGGGTTACCGTGTGAGATTCCATCAAAAAGATGGAATTCCATCAGAATAGACGGGTTATCGCGTCAAATCCCTCAAAACTGAGGAGGAGGAGGGTAGAGATGAACGGTTTATCGCGTGAGATTCCATCAAAAAGATGGAATTCCATCAGAATAGACGGGTTATCCCTCAAAAGGGAGCAAATAGACAACTCACTCACTCACTCACTCACTCACTCACTCACTCACTCACTCACTCACTCACTCACTCACTCACTCACTCACTCACTCACTCACTCACTCACTCACTCACTCACTCACTCACTCACTCACCCTTCGTGTCTGTTCACTCATTCTCTCACTCACTCACTCACTCATTCACTCACTCACTCACCCTTCGTGTCTGTCCACTCATTCACTCATCCTTCGTGTCTGTTCACTCACTCACTGACTCACTCACGCTTCGTGTCTGTTCACTCACTCACTCACTCACTCACTCACTCACTCACTCACTCACTCATCCTTTGTGTCTGTTCACTCACTCACTCACTCACTCACTCACCCTTCGTGTTTGTTCACTCACTCACTCACTCACTCACGCTTCGTGTCTTTTCACTCACTCACTCACTCATCCTTTGTGTCTGTTCACTCACTCACTCACTCACTCACTCACTCACTCACTCACTCACTCACTCACCCTTCGTGTTTGTTCACTCACTCACTCACTCACTCACTCACTCACTCACTCACTCACTCACTCACTCATCCTTCGTGTCTGTTCACTCACTCACTCACTCACTCACACACTCACTCATCCTTCGTGTCTGTTCACTCACTCACTCACTCACTCATCCTTCGTGTCTGTTCACTCACTCACTCACTCACTCACTTACCTTTCGTGTCTGTTCACTCACTCACACACTCACACATAGATACATACATAGATACAGACATAGAAACATACATTCAGACCAAAAGTACATAACGTGACCTCCCTTAACACAAAAACTGTGCGCGTTCATGAGATAGGCGACATCCGACGCCACTCAACGGACACCAATGTAATTAGTAAGAGTATTGCCATCTACCGACTATGATAGATCTTTATTCATTGACACACTTCCGGGAATATCGGAAACATAGAGTCCGCCATGTCAGGTCGTCATGGCATTCAAGTAACTTCCGGTGCGACGTCGGAAGTGACGTCGAACCGGAAGTTACGTGAATGTCATGGCGGCCTCTGTGCTTCGGGTATACCTGGAAGTGTGTTAACGAATAGAGATCAATCATGGTCGGTAGATGACAATACTCTGACTAATTACATTGGTGTCCGTCGAGTGTCAAGGCCACTGACCCTGAGTTGACAACGTGGCTCGCTGATAGCACATCGCGCATAGCGTGTCGAATTGTGTTTACTTCATTAATAATAACAACGAGGAAAATATATGAGACTTGAACAGGGAATACCCCTTCAAAACAGTTTATAAACAGGCTATCCACTGTGACCTCTGGTAAGTACAAATCTCGTATGATAAATACTGGTATCTCGTATGTTTAATCACGGGTCGAATATCGAGATATTCTTCCAACACACAATCACAGAGCATTAATTACGAGTTCATACCAGTTAACAGGGAAATTTTTCACTCGTTATAACGTTACTGACCATAACATCAAATGATGGGATTATATTCAAGCACAAAAGCTCAAAACAATGGCTAACCAAAGCACTGTCTGTATAAGTAACTCACATCACACACACACACAATTACTATACGTAGCAGTTTAAAGATAGCTCCTATGCTTTAACATGGTGAAAATTCCCTATCTCTTAACATGGATAAAAATTCCCTATGCTTTAACATGGTGAAAATTCCCTATCTATCACATGAAGGGATTACATTACATACGCGCAAGTTCAAAACGTTGGCTAACCAAAGCACTACCTGTTTGACCAAATCGCCTCGCGTACAAAATTACGGCGCGTAGCAGTTTAATGACGTCATACCGGGTGCGCGCGCTAGCACCCGCAATAAACAAACATGTCCAGTCACGCCTCGAGTACAGGTTTTATAAGATACACCAAAGGTCTAATTCCAAAATGGTCGCTCTGTTCGAAAAAAACGAGGCTATAGGCTCTGATATAACATAGTCCTTTATGTAATCTACATTTCGTATACATTACTTCAGATAAAACGGTCTCCGTTGAATTTATAACCCTTTTATTATAAATTACGCCTTATTACAACACCACATTTTCGACATGTCATCGTCAACCAAATAAGGGTTCGATCCCTTGGCGGAGCCTCGGCCTACGGGTCAAATGCTGTTCGGTATATTTTATTTTATTCAAAAAGTGGTCGCATACCTTTACGATAACAGCTGCTATCCTTTAACATGGTGAAAATTCTCTATCTCTTAGCATGGAGAAAATTCCCTATGCTTTAACATGGTGAAAATTCCCTATGCTTTAACATGGGATAAATTCAAAAAGTGGCCGGATACCTTTATGATAAAATTCCCTATCCTTTAACATGGGGTTAAAATGGCCTATCCTTTAATATGGGATAAAAAAAATGGCCTATGCTTTAACCCGGGAGCAGTCTGGAGCAAAATCCCTATCTATTAACATGGGATTCCCCCAGACCGTGCCAAAAAAACTCGAAAACCGTTTTGTGACTACTTTCGTAATTTTCCTCCAGACCTTGGCGCGGTCTGGAGCAAAATCCCTATCTCTTAGCATGGGATTTGCACCGGCCTATCCTTTAACCCGGGAGTGGGCTGGAGCAAAATCCCTATCTCTTAACATGGGACCGGAACTACTTTCCTCCCTCCCTATCCTTTAACCCGGGAGCGGTCTGGAGCAAAATCCCTATCTCTTAAAGGTGCTCAATCACTTCGTTTGCCCATCGCCAATCCGGTTCTTTTATGGCCATATGTGTAAAGTGTGAATAGTTTAACTAGTGCGCACAGTCGGTTTAATAAACAAAAATGCGTACTTGTTTTTTAATCGTCAAAAAAAAGATTTGTCGTTACAGCGGGTATCGCTGGCGAAAGTCAATTGCGCTGTCTGCCTACTGCGCCACTTCGGTCATGTGGTTTACGCGAGATCGGCATCCCCAGGCATTCGAAAACAATAACAACACACACGTGCTTTAACGTATCAAGATGAAGATTATAATTCCAAAGTGGTTGTACGAAGGTACGTATTACACTATCGCAGTTAGCAACAAGAACGCGTAGCCGTAGCCGTGTATTAATTCAACGAGAATTGCAACTTGCGAACGTCTACACTCGCCTCGAGCCTGTCGAGGCCGACTTTAAGTTCTAACTCAAAAGTCTAACTCTAAGACTAAGTCTAAGACAGTCACCATATCAGCCGGAGATTCAGTCAGAGAGTGACAACGAGCATAATATTTCATATGTATTGTATTTAGTTACGCAGGATGTTGTTAATAAGCTGTTATTCCGACAATACATATTGAGAGTAGATGACGTGAGGGTGCGAAATGACAAGTAACATTGCTTTGGCAGCAGGCCCCTACTGTTCGTGCGAGTAACTTAGTCAGGGAGCATTCGTAATTTCGTGCAACAGAACGTCAAACACGGGAGTATTATGTTGGTGATCGTAATTATTAAAACATTTTTTGTGACTCGTATTTTTGATACTATTACTGCAGAATTTGGTTGATTTGCATTGTATTTTATGCAAAATAATATAGATTTTTATATGACAAGCATGGTGGTGATGATTTTATTCAATATAAAAATGTAAACGTGTAAATACATGAAATATCAATACATCTAGAGTACACCATATATAAGGATTACACAAGAAAATGGACACACTTGTCTCCATTATGGTCCTTGATGCCTGGCTATAGTGTATGTAAATTGTAATGCATTAATTGGTATCCTGTGATACCTTTCAACCGACATATGCCGGCTATTCTTATGTATTTACCAATATATGTATATATTCTCACCACAGCAATATATGAGTACATAATGATATATGTAACTTGAATTATGATATTGCTAGAGACCACACTGCAACCCATGAATGAGAATGAGAGGAGGGGCTAGAGGCGGTCACCCGGACCAGGCAGACACAGGGATGATACATAGTCTGCGGCAGGCCCACATTTGATCAATCCAGGTAATTTCAAATTTATAACAATCAACCACGTATAAGTTATCAACAAGTTTTAATGTGCACATTTAAATATACCACATTTGTTTTCATACACATTTTAATAATAACATATTGGGCATAGAAAACTAGATTGACTTCTGCATTTGTATATTATACCCACAAGTGTATCAACACAGACATATTAATACACCTTTAAACAGTATTTAGCATATGGCGATGACTCTGAAATAAGTTTATAAAATAAATTAGTAATTCTTAAAGAAGGTAGACACACGTATTATGAACCTTTGAATACTTGACGAGGAAAATATATTGTTAGCATCACAATAACACCTCATTCTGTCATTTCCAACATTCACCTTGACCATTCAACCTCAAGCTTAAAATGTCAAACATGAATATGTATAGTAGTTACACATGGCAGACACTGACATGAATTTGTATACTGAAAACAAAACAAAAAATATAAATGTGCTTTACTGATGCTTTAGTGATTAGCAGAATTCAAATCAGTCTATAATATTGACTATGATCAGGCGTCACTGTAATGAAATTGAACACTTTTAAATTCATGTAATGACAATGAACACCTAGTAAAGAAAAATAGTTAAAATTGTTCACCGTTTTGAAAAATTGCATATTCCACTAATGTCTGCATGCTGTATCAAGCCACCCTTCCCTGGAACAACCCTGGTAAACACTGACTGTTCCTAAGATATCAACATGTATAGATGCAGCTGTAGTAGAACATTTCTTGCTACCTTTTTTCTTGTGAAATGCTGCAGGTCCAGGTCATACATACATACATGTATGAAACATTATTATATACCGATTATGACAATGAACACATCATAATTATTTACTCCCAACACTACTATGATGTCTGTTTTTGTTTACTGAATATATGCTTTTTTTACAGGAGATTGAACTAGTGTGCTTAGTACCACTACCTCTCCAAGTTAATATGGCATACTGAGCAGTTGTATTTGTCCAGGATCTCGGACAAGATTCTACAGCCATGCAACATGCTGCATAATAACAGTTTGTCATATGAATGTCCACTGAGTGATCCCAATTGTGTCGGGTTGAATCCGTGGCAGATTCCCCAGTGCTGATGGGGTGTACACTGGCTTCCAGGTCAGTCAGTTAGCTTGACTGACTGGAAACCAATGTAGACTGCAGGTTGCTCGACATAAGAATGTGGTGACACTTGACTAGCTCTGCAGTTGGTGATGGAACGGTGGGTGCCAAGGTCTGCAGATATGGCAACAACTTTCGATGCTGTCAGACAGGTTCAGTGTCGAACATTCTTCGGTGAACTGCATCGGTTTAGATATCGATGACATCACTGTATGTTTTTGCTGTCTTTGATGGTACTGCATACCAGCTTCCTGACTTTTTGCTGTACGTCTGCATCTACCTATACCGGAGACAAAGTGACAATTAGCATGGCTCTGACACGTATATTTTTATATGTGAAGACACATTTATCAAGTCAATAATATAAGGTATTTGTATTCAATTCAACTATAACTTTTAGCAGTGTCCATGAAAAAATACATTAATTATCCAGAATTGTTACAATGGTAGGGTTTCATTGTCTTTGTGTTGCTGATAGTCAGTGGCAGCAAGCTGAGTTCTTGCAACATACACCAGGCACAAGTTTATGATGAAGTAATAGTATTGAAAGCCTTTTCACATTTTTCAACAACAATCTGTTGATACACTGACAGCAGCATTTTACTTGTTTAAATTCTCTATGTATCACGAGGACTGTTATATGTTTTTCATGCCATGTATCATTTTTCTAAATTATTCTTTTTTTCACTGTTTTATATTTTCACAAATAATTTACATTAATTATCATTTTGTATGATAATTAAACAACAATTGAGTAAGTTTAGTTCTGATATGGTGTAGTATCCAGTCCTCAGGATTACTCAAAGCGCTTTAAACTTTACTCCCTGGCAGACATGTTAAATCGAAAACACCATATTGACTTATGTGGAAGAATTCAGCCACACTTAAATTAATATGCGAAGATTATTCATACAAAAATATCCACCGTCTGTAGCCGGTACTCTTCATACAGCTGAGTAAACTGGAGAAATGTAGCGATTGTACATGTAATTCTCAGTCACATGGCAATGACCCTGTCTAGTCTAGTCACTATTTTTTGCGAGTTGTAAACAAACCAAGCATTGCACAAACTACAACAGTTTTGAATTTTATATTCTATTGATTTTGTTTAACAAAAATTCATAATATAGTTATTTTTATTTGATATGTACTTATTAAATTTGTTCAACTAAACATCTTCCTAAGTAATTTGTTCTCATTGGTTTACATTTTATGGGCATTAAATATTAACATTTGTTGTTAAATATACATAATTGTTTAGTCATTAATTTTGTGAGTTGTAAACATACAACTAGCATTTGATATCACATGTACTAGTGTTGTTTTTTGTAACAAAGAATTGTGATAAAAGTAACTGTTTGTTTTGTTATATGTACCTGACATTTTTTCAACCTCTTCCTAATTTTTGTTTCTATTGTTGCTTTGCATTTTATGTGTATGTAATATTCAAAATTATTACATTATACACATCAAGTACAATGATTGTACCTGTAGTTGTATTGTGCTTTTTATAATTTTGTAGTCATGATCTCATCAAATAGTTTCAATAAAATGTTTTTAATTTACATTGTCTTTGCAGACAACCAATACTATCACATACAGTGGTGAATCCAGAAATCGAGTCTGGGGGGCACAAAAACCACCACCGGTGGCTGAACCAAATGGTGTAGTCAAAATTTTGTCGCTACCAAGCCGCTATAACTTCAGCCGCTCGGCTGGAGTGGTGATATTGGAAGATGGGGGGGGGGGGGGGGGGTGATGTTGAAACATTTTCAAAGATGGTGTAACTGTACCCAAATAAGATTGGTCAGAATAAAACATAATTGTAAAAATAACCAAACACATGTTTGCATATCTTCAAAATGTTAGGCTATGATGTATGTATATATATCACGTTTGCATACCAGCAGCAATTAATACTTACGTTTACTTACTGTCCTGAGCTGCTTCCAGCCACAGGAAGTGACTGGACACCTGACAGTGAGCTGCCTTTGCTACGACCACTGATGCTCAATAGAGCCACCACAGATCTTGTCATATGTGATGGCTGCAGTGGTGGCGAGGTAGTTCGCACCTTTGTGTTGAAGCTGTCAAACAAAGTCATGAAATGGAATGAGTCAGATTATTTGTGAAGGTGAACATGGTTTGACAGCACTACTATACGTAAATATATATAATATTAAATAATATTATATATGTATGTAGATGTAAATATATGTGTATGTGTACATGTGGTGTGTAACTTGTAAACGTTTTAATTTCATTAATAGGTAACAATATTTTGCCCAATAATTTGCCCAGCACTCACGTGTGAAAAGGTCATTTGCCCAGTTGTGAAAAAATTACAATAAATGATATGAGAGTGGCAAAGTTATTATTGTATATATTGTAAAATTGTAGTATATAACAAACAAATAGACAATTTACAAGTGTCATAGCCAACAAGGTGAAACAATTTGGATTGTGCACCATCCAATTGCCAGCATAATTAACTACCTGTAAGTGCAGGTAGAACATAGGTGGGCTGGAAAGAAGGTCACAGGAAATAAAGTCACAAAGTAATTTTATTCAAAAAATATAACAAATTTTGCAATTTTCACTGATAGTACTAGTGACATTATATCATATGTCTTATTAAGAGTCTCCACAACCTTACGTATTATTAAAATAATTCCACACATTGTATGTTTAAACAGGTCAAATTAAGTTATTTTGATTTCTGAACACACACACACACTAAAATATACATTCAAAGATACAAATCAATAACTGAACATAAGTATATTGTGCTGTGCAAGCCAGCAGGTGATTACAGAGGTAAAATGTCATGTGACGTAACATTAACATTGAAGCAGTTGCAGCCTTTAGCAGATCTGTGCGCCAGCATAAGCATAATTGTTATGAAATGACAATCACTGAGGCTTGGCTATATTGTCACGTATATTTACTTACATTGTACAGTGTATATACACATTTGTGTTTGCAATACAAACATTCCAAATGAAATAAAAAGAAAATTAAGTTGAAAAAATGAACTGCAAATTAAATGTGCTATGTAGCTGACAGTTTGATAACCACCCTATCATACAAAGATGGAATAATTGTGCACACATTAGACTGGTCAAACCAGAACATAACAGTACATTAATACCATTACTTAAACTGAGATTGGTTGTAATGGTTCAGAGCTGCACCCAGCCTCGGGAAGAGAACTGAATACCTGACAGTGAGCTGTTTTTACTGCGACCACTGATACTCGATAGAGCCAATGCAGCGGTTGTTGCCTGTGGTGGCTGGATTGGTGTGGACGTCATTTGCATATATTTGTGGTGAAACTCAAGTGAAGGCATAAGTGGAATGGCCAAAATTGGTTAAATTTGAATTTTTTTGGTAGTACTCCTACCCCTCAAAATGAACAGCGAAGTATAACACATCAAAATAATATCCAGGCTATTTAAAAAACTTTCAGAAATAATAAAATAAATTTTCCTCCTATGTTCATGCACCCAGTGTACTTGTTTTCTTACTCCCTATCAAACTAAGGTTAGCATAGAGGTCTAGAAGATCTCTATCAATGTGTATACATATTCCACACTTTTCAGAGATGTAACATATACTTTTCGTTATATACATACTTCTATACATACTACATGCAGTTTTGGGCGTTTACCCCCTGGTAACATATGTAGGCTATTACGGTCACAATATACATATAAATGTTTAGCATTCTCTACAGAAATCATAAATTATTACTACTCTTTAAATTTACATAATACAAGATTATTAAATTTATATTTGGTTACAATCAGCATTCAATGTATTACATCACACATGGAAAAACAGTAAAGAAGTGTTATTTTTAAAGAGCACAGTACAAGCAGCCAGTGACTCAAGTCAAGACATCCAAAAAAGCAAGTACTTATAGTTACTAGTTAGATCCAGGCAATTATTTTATTAGTCTCAAATATCCAGCCAGTGTCAGTCAGTGATTGAGGGTAAAGTGTGAATGTCGATGGAGCGGATTTTTAAGTTCATGTACCATTCGGTGTGTGCTTCGCATAAGACTGATACTTCGCACATAGTTAACTATTGGTATAATATAACATGTCCATCAATATAAAGTCATAATATCTACAATAATGTATATTCACGTGCGATGGAACGTCGCGGAACATCGATCGAAGATGGCATTAAGATGGCGGACGATGTTTTGGCTGTTCCATCTATTGAACACACAGTCGTGTGTGTGGTGTGCTTGCTGATAAATTCAATATTACTAACCTGTCCAGAAGAACTTGGCGAATGCTGCATCACTTTTCACGCCAGCCGTTTCTTTCGTCGGTTTCACAAATCCATAACCTTTCCAATATACACCTTTGTACGCGGATACTCTCTTTGTCTTTCCGCTCTCACCCTCTTTTTAGCCGAGTCGGTCGGGTGTCCCTTCTTCGCAGATAAAATTATCGAGCTATCACTTGTATGAAAAATGGATGGCGACTCGTAAATACGCAATGTTGACTGAATCCAGGCACCGAAAGGTGGGGGTCAAAGGCCGATGTCGCCGCATATTCCCGTTCACGTGACTATTACACGAGAAGTGTATCTCAGACCACATCCAAGTTCAGATATGTGTCTTGATATTCCGTTAGGACTAACCGAAAATCATTTTATTGTTTGTCTGTTAATTTCACTAAAACGAAGTAAAACATACGTACAAATGAACTAGTATATCAATAATGAATACTTGATACGTTTACGTTTCGTGAAATTAGTCTGACACGTGAGGAGCACAAAAATCGAAATGATTGAGCACCTTTAAACGTGCTCAATCACTTCGTTTGCCCATCGCCAATCCGTTTTTTTTATGTCCAAATGTGTAATGTGTGAATAGTTTAACTAGTGCGCAGTCGGTTTAATTAAAAAAAATGCGTACTTGTTTTTTAATCGTCAAAAAAAAGAGTTGTCGTTACAGCGGGTATCGCTGGCGAAAGCCAATTGCGCTGTCTGCCTACTGCGCCACTTCGGTCATGTTCTTTACGCGAGATCGGCATCCCAGGCATTCGAAAACAATAACAACACACACGTGCTTTAGCGTATCAATTAGCAGAACATTTCTATCGCAGTTAGCAACAAGAACGCGTAGCCGTGTATTAATTCAACGAGAATTGCAACTTGCGAATGTCTACACTCGACTCGAGCCTGACAAGTCTTAAGACTTAAGACAGTCACCATATCAGCCAGAGATTCAGTCAGAGAGTGACAACGAGCATAATATTTGATATGTATTGTATTTGGTTACGCAGGATGTTGTTAATAAGCTGTTATTCCGACAATACATATTGAGAGTAGATGACGTGAGGGTGCGAAATGACAAGTAACATTGCTTTGGCAGCAGTCCCCTGTTGATCGTCCAAGTAACTTAGTCAGGGAGCATCCGTAATTTTGTGCAACAGAACGTCAAACACGGAAGTATTATGTTGGTGGTCGTAATTATTAAAACATTTTTTGTAACTCATATTTTTGATACTATTACTGCAGAATATTGTTGATTTGCATTGTATTTTATGCAAAATAATTTAGATTTTTATGACAAGCATGATGGTGATGATTGTATTCAATATAAAAATGTAAACGTGTAAATACATAAAATATCAATACACCTAGAGTACACCATATATAAGGATTACACAAGAAAATGCACGCACTTGTCTCCATTGTGGTCCTTGATGCCTGGCTATAGTGTATGTAATGCATTAATTGGTATCCTGTGATACCTTTCAACTGACATATGCCGGCTATTCTTATGTATTTACCAATATATGTATATACTCTCACCACAGCAATATATGAATACATAATAATATATGTAACTTGAATTGTGATATTGCTAGAGACCACACTGCAACCCATGAATGAGAATGAGAGGAGGCAGAAGAGGGGCTAGAGGCGGTCACCCGGGCCAGGCAGACACAGGGAGGATACATAGTGTGCGGCAGGTCCACATTTGATAAATCCAGGTAATTTCAAATTTATAACAATCAACCACGTATAAGTTATCAAAAAATTGTAATGTGCACATTTAAATATACCACATTTGTTTTCATACACATTTTAATAATAACATCTTGGGCATGGAAAACTAGATTGACTTCTGCACTTGTATATTATACCCACAAGTGTATCAACACAGACATATTAATACACCTTTAAACAGTATTTAGCATATGGCGATGACTCTGAAATAAGTTTATAAAATAAATTAGTCATTCTTGAAGAAGGTAGACATACGTATTATGAACTTTTGAATACTTGACGAGGAAAATATATTGTTAGCATCACAATAACACCTCATTCTGTCATTTCCAACATTCACCTTGACCATTCAACCTCAGGCTTAAAATGTAAAACATGAATATGTATAGTAGTTACATGGCAGATACTGACATAAAGTTGTATACTGAAAACAAAACTAAAAATATAAATGCGCTTTACTGATGAGCAGAATTCAAATCAGTCTATAATATTGACTAAGATCAGGCGTCACTGTAATGAAATTGAAAAATGTTAAATTCATGTAATGACAATGAACACCTAGTAAAGAATTTTTTTTTTAATTGTTCACCGTTTTGAGAAATTGCATATTCCACTAATGTCTGCATGCTGTATCAAGCCACCCTTCCCCAGAACAACCCTGGTAAACACTGACTGTTCCTAAGATATCAACATGTATAGATGCAGCTGTAGTAGAACATTTCTTGCTGCCCTTTTTCTTGTGAAATGATGCAGGTCATACATGAAACATTATCATATACTGATTATGACAATGAACACATCATAATTATTTACTCCCAACACTACTATGTTGCCTGTTTTTGTTTACTGAATATATGCTTTTTTTACAGGAAATTGAACTAGTGTGCTTAGTACCACTAGCTCTCCAAGTTAATATGGCATACTGGGCAGTTGTATTTGTCCAGGATCTCGGACAAGATTCTACAGTCATGCAACATGCTGCATATTAACAGTTTATCATATGAATGTCCACTGAGTGATCCCAATTGTGTCGTGTTGAATCCGTGACAGGTTCCCCAGTGCCGATGGGGTGTACACTGGCTTCCAGGTCAGTCAGTTAGCTTGACTGCCTGGAAACCAATGTAGAATGCAGGTTGCTCGACATAAGAATGTGATGACGCCCGACTAGCTCTGTAGTTGGTGATGGAACGGTGGGTGCCAGGGTCTGCAGAAGTGACAACAACTTTCGATGCTGTCAGACAGGTTCAGTGTCGAGCATTCTTCGGTGAACTGCATCGGTTTAGATATCGATGACATCACTGTATGTTTTCGCTGTCTTTGATGGTACTGCATACCAGCTTCCTGACATTTTGCTGTACGTCTGCATCTACCTATACCGGAGACAAAATGACAATTAGGATGGCTCTGACATGCATGATATTTTTATATGTGACGACACATTTATCAAAAGGTATTTGTATTCAATTCAACTATAACTTTTAGCAGTGTCCATGAAAAAATACATTAATTATCCAGAATTGTTACAACTGGTAGGGTTTCATTGCCTTTGTGTTGCTGATAGTCAGTGGCAGCCAGCTGAGTTCTTGCAACATACACCAGGCACAAGTTTGTGAGGAAGTAATGGTATTGAAAGCCTTTTCACATTTTTCAACAACAATCTGTTGATACACTGACAGCAGCATTTTACTTGTTTAAATTATCTATGTATCACGAGGACTGTTATATATTTTTCTAAATTATTCTTTTTTATCACTGTTTTATATTTTCACAATTTACATTAATTTTCATTTTGCATGATAATTAAACAACACTTGGGTAAGTTTAGTTCTGATATGGTGTAGTATCCAGTCCTTGGGATTACTCAAAGCGCTTTAAACTTTACTCCCTGGCAGACCTGTTAAATTGAAAACACCATCTTGACTTATGTGGGAAGAATTCAGCCACACTGAAATTAATATGCACAGATTATTCATACAAAAATATCCACCGTCTGTAGCCGGTACTCTTCATACAGCTGAGTAAACTGGAGCAATGTAGCATGTAGCGATTGTACATGTAATTCTCAGTCACATGGCGATGACCCTGTCTAGTCTAGTCACTATTTTTTGCGAGTTGTAAACATACCAAGCATTGCACATACTACAACAGTTTTGAATTTTATATCCTATTGATGTTTAAAAAAAAAAAATCATAATATAGTTATTTTTATTTGATATGTACATATTAAATTTGTTCAACTAAACATCATCCTAAGTAATTTGTTCTCATTGGTTTACATTTTATGGGCATTAAATGTAAAAATTTGTTGTTAAATACACATAATTGTTTAGTCACTAATTTTGTGAGTTGTAAACATACAACTAGCATTTGATATCACATGTGTAGTGTTGTTTTTTTGTAACAAAGAATTGTGATAAAAGTAACTGTTTGTTTTGTTATATGTACCTGACATTTTTTCAACCTCTTCCTAATTTTTGTTTCTATTGTTGCTTTGCATTTTATGTGTATGTGATATTAAAAATTATTACATTATACACATCAAGTACAATGATTGTACCTGTAGTTGTATTGTGCTTTTCATAATTGTGTAGTCATGATCTCATCAAATAGTTTCAATAAAGTGTTTTTAATTTACATTGTCGTTACTTTAATTCACATGCATTTCTAACAATATGCAATTTAACGAGGACACCCATTACTGCAAAATCCTAATGCAGACAACCAAAACTATCACATACAGTGGTGGAGTCTGGTCTGGGGGGCACAAAAACCTCCACTGGCGACTGAACCAAATGGTGTAGTCTAAATTTTGTCGCTATCAAGCCGCTATAACTTCAGCTGATCTGCTGTCTCGGCTGGAGTGGTGATATCGGAAGACGGGGGGGTGCTGTTGAAACATTTTCAAAGATGGTGTACCAAATAATAAGATTGGTCAGAATAAAACATAATTGTCAAAACAACCAAACACATGTTTGCATATCTTCCAAATGTTATGCTATGATTTATGTATATATATATATATATATACAGCTGTATATATCACGTTTGCATACCAGCAGCAATTAATACTTACGTTTACTTACTGTCCTGAGCTGCATCCAGCCTCAGCAAGTGACTGGACACCCAGCAGTGAGCTGCCTTTGCTATGACCGCTGATGCTCGATAGAGCCACCACAGATCTTGTCATATGTGATGGCTGCAGTGGTGTTGAGGTAGTTCACGCCTTTGTGTTGAAGCTGTCAAACAAAGTCATGAATTGGAATATGGAATGAGTCAGATTATTTGTGAAGGTGAACATGGTTTGACAGCACTACTACACGTAAATATATATAATATTATATATGTATGTATATGTAAATATATGTGTGTGTACATGTGGTGTGTAACTTATAAACGTTTTAATTTCATTAATAGGTAAAAATATTTTGCACGATCATTTGCCCAATGGTCATTTGCCCAGCACTCAAGTGTGAAAAGGTCATTTGCCCAGTTGTAAAAAAAATACAATAAATGATATGAGAGTGGCAAAGTTATTATTGTATTTCTTGAAAAATTGTAGTATATAACAAACAAAATAGACAATTTACAAGTGTCAGAGCCAACAATGTGAAACAATTTGGATTGTGCACCATCCAATTGCCAGTATAATTAACTACCTGTAAGTGCAGGTAGAGCATAGGTGGGTTGGAAAGAAGGTCACAGGAAATAAAGTCACAAAGTAATTTTATTCAAAAAATAAAAAAGTTTTGCAATTTTTCACTGATAGTACTAGCGACATTATATCATATGTCTTATTAAGAGTCTCCCCAACCTTACGTATTATTAAAATAATTCCACACATTGTATGTTTAAACAGGTTAAATTAAGTTATTTTGACTTCTGAACACACACACACTAAAATATACATTCAAAGATACAAATCAGAAACTGAACATAAGCATCTTGTGCTGTGCAAGCCAGCAGGTGATTATAGAGATAAAATGTCATGTGACATAACATTAACATTAAAGCAGTTGCAGCCTTTAGCAGATCTGTGCGCCAGCATAAGCATAATTATTATGAAATGACAATCACTGAGGCTTGGCTATATTGTGTCACGTATACTTACTTGCATTGTATATACACATTTATGTTTGCAATACAAACATTCAAAATTAAATAAAAAGAAACACAAGTTAAAAAAATGATCTGCAAATGAAATGTGCTATGTAGTTGACAGTTTGACAACCACCCTATCATACAAACATTGAATAATTGTACACACATTAGACTGGTCAAACCACAACATAACAGTATATTAATACCATTACTTAAACTGACATTGGTTGTAATGGTTTAGAGCTGCACCCAGCCTCGGGAAGAGACTGAATACCTGACAGTGAACTGGTTTTACTGCGACCACCGATACTCGATAGAGCCAATGCAGCGGTTGTTGTCTGTGGTGGCTGGATTGGCGTGGACGTCATTTGCATATATGTGTGGTGAAACTCAAGTGAAGGCATAAAGTGGAATGACAAAATAGATTAATTTTTTAATAGTACTACTACCCCTAAAAATGGACAGCGTAGTATAACACATCAAAATAATATCCAGGCTATTTAAATAACTTTCAGAAATAATAAAATAAATTGTCCTCCTATGTTCATACACCCGGTGTAGTTGTTTTCTTGCTCCCTATCAAACTAAGGTTAGCATAGAGGCCTAGAAGATCTCTATCAATGTGTATACATATTCTACACTTTTCAGAGATGTAACTTTAAACTTTTCTTTATATATTATACATACTTCTACACATACTATATGCAGTTTGGGTCGTTTACCCATTGGTAATATTGTAGACTATTACGGTCACAATATACATATAAATGATTAGTATTCTCTACAGAAATCATAAATTATTACTACTCTTTAAATTTACATAATACAAGATTATTAAATTTATATGTTATTACAATCAGCATTCATGTTGTACATCACACATGGACAAACAGTAAAGAAGTGTTATTTTGTATTCTACATTGCTGAAGGCAAGTAAATATATATTTATATCATACAAAACATGGTAGTAAATCTCATAGACTCATACTGCTATTGAGTAGGCATGGGTAAAGCCTAAAGGTCAATTGGTAGCTGTGTTTTACTGGGTATTATGTGATTCCTGAGGTGATTGTCACTGATCTGCTGTCAGTAAATGTAACTAGCTTTGATGATCAAAGTGCACACTACAAGCAGCCAGTGACTCAAGTTTCAACTGACATCCAAGAAAGCAAGTACTTATAGTTAGATCCAGGCAATTATTTTAGGCATTTGATTATTTTATTAGTCTCAAATGTCCAGCCAGTGGCAGTCAGTGATTGGGAGTAACGTGTGAATGTCCAGTGGGTGCTACAGCTGTATTATGTATTACATTATACATAGTTAAACATTGATATAATTATACATTGATATAATACGGCATGTCCTTAAATATGAAGGCATAATATCTACATTACTGTATATTAATTTGCGATGGAACGACACGGATTAATGGAACGTCGATGAAACGTCGATGGAGCGGATTTTTAAGTTCATCTACCATTCGGTGTGTGCTTCGCAAGAGACTGACACTTCGCACTTAGTTAACTATTGATATAATATAACATGTCCATAAATATAAAGTCATAATATCTACAATAATGTATATTCATGTGCGATGGAACGTCGCGGAACGTCGATCGAAGATGGAATTAAGATGGCGGACGATGACGGCTTTATTGTTTTGGCTGTTCCATCTATTGAACACACAATCGTGTGTGTGTGTGTGCTTGCTGATAAATTCAATATTACTAACCTGTCCAGAAGAAACTTGGCGAATGCTGCATCACTTTTCACGCCAGCCGTTTCTTTCGTTCGGTTTCACAAATCCATAACCTTTCCAATATACACCTTTGTACGCGGATACTCTCTGTCTTTCCGCTCTCACCCTCTTTTTAGCCGAGTCGGTGACATATATCCGTGGGCATCCCTTCGTCACAGATAAAATTATCGAGCTATCACTTGTACAAAAAATGGATGGCGACTCGTAAATACGTAATGTTGACTGAATCCAGGCACCGAAAGGTGGGGGTCAAAGGCCGATGTCGCCGCATATTCCCGTTCACGTAACTATTACACGAGAGTTCTATCTCAGACCACATCCAAGTTCAGATGTGTCTTGATATTCGGTTAGGACTGACCGAAAATCATTTTATTGTTTGTCTGTTAATTTCACTAAAACGAAGTAAAGCATACGTACAAATGAACCAGTGTATCAATAATGAATACCTGATACGATTACGTTTCGTGAAATTAGTCTGACACGTGAGGAGCACAACAATCGAAATGATTGAGCACCTTTAACATAGGATTTCCTCAAGTGAACGGAAGTTTCTACGCTAAGGGACATGTATTACTACTGATGACTAATATTCTATAATTTTACGACGATAGTTTCGTTTTATCCAACCATGGCAACCATGAGTCATGATCCCCTTGCATGCGTAATTCTTGTCAAACGGGCGAAGCGTTGGTGTCGGCATCTCATTAATAGACACGCAACAAAAACGTATGTAGAGTCTATAGCCGAACCTAAAGACCCACCATGCCTTAAGCCTAAATACACATTTCAACAAAGTTGGCGACATACATGGACGTTTCATTCGGAGAAGCTGTGTACGAGGGCCTCGACGGGGAACAGAAATGAGTCCGACGCGAGCTATCTGTCCTATTTTTTAAATGAACAAAAAGCACGTGAATACTTGTATGCCCTACGCTTGTGCTATATATACGTGTGTGTTGCTTTTAATAATAGGAACTACCTCTCTATGTATGCATGCCTAATACAGATATAATATAATAGTTCATTCAGATAAGCTGTCCCTGCCATTGAACAGCAATAAACAAAACATATCCGTATCAACCAAATGACACCACATGCGCCTCTCCAACACGCTTCGTGCAAAATGGGACTAATGCGCCATTAAATGCCAGAAACAGAATATCATACAAAGAGCTTCGTTGATCTGATTACGTTGGATCCAATCTGGCTTCAATAATGTACCCGACATTCGCTCATACTACATTTTGAACGCCAATGATAACGACATGCATTTATACATTACACAAAACCTCTATAACAAACATTGGTTCAATCAGTCTAACAAGTCTCTTCATATACTGCTTGTAATTCTTGGATCAGCCGACGAAACCGATACTCCGTTGTTCTTCTCTCGTCTTCCCGCTGATCACTTATTTTCTTAGCTACCATTTCCGGGGTTACAATTAATTGTCCTAAATAGTCTGAATCTGCCCCCTTCAACTTAGCCTCTGGTACTGGCAGTAAACTAATATATTCTCTAGTAAACATAATTATTAAAGATCACATGGCGGATTTTCTTGTTAAACATAACTTGATAAACCCATCTCAACATGGGTTTTTAAAGCGAGATCATGCATTACAAATATGTTCTGTTTTTTGGAAGACATCACTAAGTGGGTAGATGAGGGATCACCAGTAGATATCGTCTACTTAGATTTTCAAAAAGCTTTCGACAAAGTACCACATCAAAGATTACATGGATGATTGAATAACAAGCAAGGTGTTGAAATTTGTGGATGATACAAAAGTGCTTAGAAGGATTAAAAGTGATGGAAATAGACAACATTTATAAGATGATCTTGACAAGTTGATCAAATGGTCTGAAAAGTGGCAAATGCTGTTCAATTTTGGGAAATGTAAATGCCTCCACTCACGACATGGGAACGAAGAGGTAGAATATACTATGGGGGTATGATAGCAGCAACAAGTAGGCCGACTACACCATGGACAGTTTGACACATGTTGAACAGACACAGGCATTACATAATTGTGAATAAAGAATGAGACTTGATTAGTTTACACTGATGTTGATCTCTGGTGCGTAACTTGGTATTGTTTTCGAAAATGTGCCCTATGAAATAAAATAAATGTATGAAACGTTTCACACAAATAGAAATGTATATGCTGCATTGCATATTCATCGTAGAAAGAAATCCAATTAAACTGTCCGTATGGTGAATATACGTATGTTGCGTGTCGGGGGGGGGGGGGGGTGTTGTGTGGTATTTAATCGTTAACACACGATCGCTTTCTCTTTTGTATAATTACAGATGGGTTGCATAGTACGCACAACTTACGCGTGTATAGCCAATACACGGATGCATGCACGAACGAACATGAACGAATGTCGTCATCAAACAACAGCAACCTGTAGGCAAGCACCGATGTAAACACGACATGGACATCAGAATGTAGATAGACACGGGCGCCACCAAATAGTTGAAACCTTGCCACTTTGCAGAGAAGGGAAGACAGCCTCCCCAAGGGCAACTTGGAAATTACAATCTTATCTACATAACACACTGCACTGGTGTTCACCTGGTCACGTAAACACACACACACGCACGCACGCACGCACGCACGCACGCACACGCGCACACGCACGCACGCAAGCACACACGCACACACGCGCACACACACACACACATATAAGAACTTACCTTTACCTAGTTATTGGCACTTTTGCAGTCTAGGCCCGAATGATCAGATCGTGTACCTACTAAAACACCGTTGCAGATGTTCTCATTCCAAAAGGGGAAGCTACCAGTTTTGAGATTGATGCACGAGTTCTTCGAGGAGACACTCTCATCCATACTAATTTAATATTGTCTTGGCCTTAACAACTGCGATAGACGAGATAGGACTAACTCTCCTCGGGCGTCGAAACACCATATATACAGCTAGTCATCTCACCGATGTGGACTTTGCTGACGACATCGGTTCGTTTCTGACACACTACGCGAAGCATAACTCCATACAGTTGAACGTGTTTCTAAGACTACTGGATTAAATTTAAATCCAAGAAAAATCACGCACATGCATATTAATCGAGGTGCAAATCCTAATCTACCCACCTTAGATGGGAACCAAATAGAGAAATTAGAGGGGCTTTATATACCTTCACTCCTAAACTAACTCCCAACCTGATATTCAGTGTAGAAAAGCCGATGCCTGGGCAGCAGCTCATGCGCTGAATAAAGTTTGATGATCAACAATATGGAAACACATCAAACTAAACATATGTAGGACCACGTTTGAACCGGTCCTCACGTAATATAAATTCGTGTTGTGAATCATGGACGCCCACAAAATGACATTTAAAATGTCCTGGCGCGATCCCATCGCCAACCAGGAATTGTGCGGTAATCTCAGAGTCACGTGACTCTGAGAGACAAAGGAAAAGGAAACCGGTCTCAATGGGGTTTGTCTTACTAATGCAGTGTCAGACAGAAACAGCGGAAATACCATATCATGTCAGCACGTTCAGTGGAGGAAATAAATAAGTAAAATAAGTTTGCATCATGCAGCGATCGATAACCAACATGCAAAAACGACACGCACTGCCCTGGAGTGACATGCCCACCGATACAGTTATCCAAATATAGACATGACGCCACAGTCACGAGCAGTCACATGGTCTATGTTCATTAAACTGAGACGGTATACAGGAGCAAACATACGTCTGGACCGTCTGTGACTAAAGCAACAGGTGTCTAAAACATTCGCACATATTCAAACAATGTCGTCATCAAACATAGTCAGGCCATTTGGTGACACTGTGTACGACGAAATCTTCGGAGAGCCGCGGTAAGTCCAACAAAAGTGCTGAATGCATTTACGATATCTCACGTTGCCATATTGTCGTGTCACACTTATCACGGTGGACTTTGTTGGAACTGTCCTATAGCTGTGTTCATAAAGAATTAGACTGGATACCGGTCGCCAGAAACATGTCATTGTGGTCAAGATATATTCCCAGATAGCACATCTACAGCGGGCCAACAGCGGGCCGAGAGCGGCAAAGTCATCGGCCAGCTGTCGGCATCCGCCTGCGGGCCGAGGGATTTTTGTCCGGCGGCTCGCCTTCGCCCGAGGGCGGCTGATAATCGGACGCCGATATTCTGTCGATGGTTATCCGCTCATATGCCGACTGTGCCTAATTTGCCTAAATGTGTGTATTGCGTGTGTTTTCAAGTAATAAGACCAAATTATACGCATAGACTTATGCCTATTGGTCTTATAACGAGAACATTTAACTAGTAATCATCATGCATTGTCACTCTAATGTTAAAATGAACATCACTTGGTATACATTCATCAATTTATTGAGATTAATTGGAATTTGGAAGTTCATAACAATAAAATGATATAGTAATATATTATTTAGGAACAGAAATGTATTCTTGCTGCTTCAAAAAGAGAACGGTTGCCGAATATCCCATCCAATTATTATAAACTAAAATTAAATACGCAAACAACTCCAATGCGCATAACAAACACTTAATTTAATACAAGAAAATCAAAAAAGCAAGAAATACATTCAGTAGACATCTTAAGACTTTTAAGTTGTTAATTATTGTCGATGAGTTGCATTGATAGTTGTTAGTACCGTCGTCAGGATCAACATACACACATTTACCATAACTCGCTCCCTTCATGCACATATTAATAAAGTTCTGATGAAAAATCTGGAACTGTTTTATATAGCCCTAAAGTAAAGCGACATAAATGGCAGAAATTGTGTGGGCCATAAGGGGTCAGCACACTGTCAGGTTTCCCATTGGCGACCATGTTAATGTTTTGTGTGATTATAAGAAAACGTGACCTATAAAGTTTCTTAAACTTCTCACCTGCTGTTATTATCATCTCATTGATATGCTGGTCGAGTTTAGTCAAAATCTCATATCTCTAGCTCTTGCAAAATGCCTGTATGTATGACACCCGTCAATATTTACAACTGGATGCAGGCAGTAATCCAGCTAAAGTGTCAACTAGCCAAATTGCTGCCAGATACCCTTCCGCTTAGTAAAATCAGCTAAAAAGACACCATTTTACTGTCAACAGCTTCAACAATCACATCTAGAAATCTGACTACTCAAGTGCACTTATGTCAGAGCAAGTGAATATTATAAAAAGTCATTTCTCAAAAATATACTGCACTTTGTTTCGTCTGTAATCAAGCAGGAAGTCCAACAGTGTGCTGACCCCATAAACTGGCGCCTTTTGTAAGCACTTCATCCATCACACATTTACCCTGTCACACTAACAAACAGGAACACGCAACACAGGGACAGCATTTGTTGTTGATGAGACATGTTCATCTTCATCATAGCATCGTCATCCATAGCCTATAGGGCGGCCACAATCATGACATCATGTTATTCTGCCCCACATTCTATTTAATGTTTCCTCTAACTGTCAGTCTGGACAAATGGCGGTACACCGTAGTGTCGAATGTCACTACCTCAGTGCTCCAGCCGTGGAAGGCCCGACTGCTGATAAATGACTAACGGATTGTCACTGGGTCAACAGCGGCTGGAGAGCGGCTGGCAGGCGGCTGTCATGTGCCGAAAGGTATCAGGCGCCACTCGTGTCAGAGAACCGCGATGCTCATTGGTCAGTACGTCGTAGTGAGAACGTCGTACTGACCCCATTACAACCAGCTCCTTTTATTTAGAATGTTTAATTGGTTATGGGGATTTCTGTAAAGGGTCTTCAATGTGATAAATCAAACGTTGCACAAGCCTATGGTTAACGTAAATGTACTACTAATTACAAGTGTCTTACGTCTAAACAAATGTTGATCGCCTCGGTTGAGTCGAGTTGATGGTTTTGGTAAGAGTGAAATTTCGAGTGTAATGTTTCGTCTGTTGCGAATAGGAGCGCTGTTGAATCATAGTGTTATATGAGAATTGAATTGTCATTTAGAAACTGTTGTCAATTTACTGGATGTATCTTGTATATCAAAATAATATGCATGCAATGTGCAGGTATGTATAAATTAAGAATAACATAATTTCAGGATAACATATTCATTTATCGTTAATGAAAAGTAAAAAACTCTAGTAGAAAGCATACTGTTAATAGCCCTCACATGCTGTGAAATGTAAATTACATTACTTACTTTTTGATTGATTCCAAAAGTGTCCGCTAGGTCTACGATTACACATGTACTAAATTATAATAAAGTACTTACTGTGAAACTAAATCAAAATCGTCTGCATCGTCGTGTTGTTGTTGCTGTTGGTCAGCTTGTGCGTCTTGGATTGTTGTTAAAGTGGTGTTTACTCGTGTTAAAAGGCGGTTCAATCTCTGTCCGATATCCATATTAATTTCGCGCGTAATATTCTTTTATTTCCTTAATACTCCGCTAGATGACCACTGGTTCGGCAATATTCCACTAGAGGCGCAACAGTTTCCCAAGATCACTACGAACCTTCCCGGTACCTTCCCAGGGAGAGCCTAGTTTTGGAGTACGCCTAACCTCAAAAATGGGTCAGGCGTAGTTACGCGTGACCCATTTTGGTCTCAAACTGGGTCACGCGTAACCCAGTTTTAAGTTGCGCGGGACGCGCTACTGACCAATTGGGAGCGCTGGAGCTGGTTGTAATGGGGTCAGTACGACGTTCTCACTACGACGTACTGACCAATGAGCATCGCGGTTCTCTGACACGAGTGGCGCTTGATAGAAAGGTACCGTTTCCTAGCCGCTCAGATCCGCCCTCGGGCCGAGGGTGGCGTGCTGGCTGGGTTATCACTACAAGTGGTTATTTTTGACACTAGCAAAAGGGTCCATCCCCGGTTGTTGCTATCCATTGTGAAGGTGATAAAGAAGAGCAACAACTGATGTTTTGTTTTTCTTTCAGTGAAGGAGATCAAGTGGCTCGTCAAGTAACCAACAGACCCGGCTCATTGGGAAGTGACGCGACACCAGGATTTGGCCTAGGTACTTTACATCACCACGGGATTTACATAGGCGGGGCGATGGTCATTGACTACAACGATGACTCGATAATACGTCACATCAGCCTCATTGAGTTCAAAGACGGAAAACGTCTCTTTCGTGTAAGCTACACAAAGAACCAGAATCCCTTAGGACAAAAGGAAGTCGTGAAGAGAGCAATCAAGTTTTCTCAACGTCCTACCGAGTTTGGCACATTTAATAAGGTCTTTAACAATTGTGAACATTTCGCAACTTACTGCAAGTTTGGACAACGACATTCGCAGCAAGCTGAGGAAGTTGTCGGGATAGCCGGTACAGTTTTAGCATGGGTAGGCGCACTGGGTTTGATTGGATGGGCGTTGTTAAAACGATGATGACTGCGAATTTCGCATTTGAAACAAAACTTGTTGTTGTTGAAAGCTGACAGCCACGGCATGTGCTGCAATGTGGACGGAACTTGATATATTTAGTAAGTGGGAGGTGATGATTATGATATATTTAGTAAGAGGGAGGTACCTTATGATTATGGCGACTGCGGACATATCGTGTGCCTGCATTTTTAAGAACAATGAGTGACATTAGTTAAGTTAAACAATTAAGGTACCTTTAATGTGTTAAACTTGTCTAGAAGATATATAATGCAATACACAACGCAGTGCAGAACTGTCCACGATTTGGTGTAGGGCCTATACATTATGAGTATTTTAGTAGAAATCAGGACACAATAGAGCCTAGAATGTGTAGAATTATTATATTAACAATATTGTTGAACTATTAGGCTTAACTAATCTGAATCATTGTTGGAACAAATGTTGTTTATTTTAGTTGCACAATTGATACCGATTAAATATCGCGATTCATGGACATTCTTACGTGTCGGCGTGTCGGAGTTTTTGTAATCTGCTACACAAGAAACGACCTTGCAATCACTTCAGATATGTATTTGATGAAAGAAGCACACGGGATAGAACCATGACTGTACCAACAGGCCGGGCTCGAATCGCACTTCGGATGCTTGTAAAAATCTACCGATTTTGAATGTATCAAAGAACTTACGTTTTACGTACCGATTAATTAATTGGTTCACTCCGCGTTGCCATGCTTTAATCGACCGTATACGTGAGCACTCGATTACAGACAATGGTAGATTTAGTTGAACGAATAATCTTCGCACAATAATTGCAGCGTGGCTGATATATTACCAATGAATTCGGGGTGGTGTTGGAATGAACGGAGAGATGAGAAGTGGCACATTGTTCCGATCACATGTTATTTAAAGAAAGAGAAATGTCAATGAAAAACGTATTCATATATTAAACTTGTAGTTGTGCTTGTGAGTGTGAATTTAAAAAAAGTTGACATTAACGATTGAAGAACAGCATTATGTAAATGTCACACTGATTTAAACTAGTATCACATATATACTATTTAGCCCAACGTGTTTATTAGTATCGGTATTCTGAAAACATAAGAACGCCTCCACGTGGACTGCCGATCAACAGTGAATGTAGATCAGTTGTTGTCATCAGATCAGATCAGAGGAGAGTACTATGTACATGCAAATAAACTATTTTGATATAGTTAAAACCGATGTTCTGATTAGATGGAACGATACAAGTCAATTCTCAAGTCAATGACTTGCAAGTTAAAAATTCATGTCTCAAATCAATAGCCTGCCAGTTAAGAAGTCAAGTCTCAAGCTGTGCTACGGAAACTGAGATTAGCGTTGTAACCTCAAGTGCTAGCTGAAAAGATCGATACCCTTACGCAGACAATCGTTGGCCTGAACTCGAAGCTCGAAACCAAAGAGCGCATAATTGCCGCCCTCGAAGAAAAATTTGATCATCTCAAATGTGAATGCGATAACATTGAACAATATTCCCGATATGTAACCTAATGTTCCACGGAATCCCTGACAGTGGGGAGGGGGACGACACTACTGCATGTATGCACATGTATTGGAAATAATAAAATGACAAAATGGCAGTGATCTCCCTGTGACACAAGAGGACATTGTAATTAGTCATAGGCTTGGCAAACGGGCTGCAACCGGCGATCGACATCGTGTAGTCATCGTGCGATTCAATATAGTGTTAAAGGGGAAATGAAACGATTGAACAACCACAGCCCAAACATAAGAACATACCATTTAGAGTACATGTCACCATGATTTGACAAGTACAGCGTCACGGTATATTTTAAATAATTTTTCAAACGTAGCTACTATCGGCACAGGGCGCCGCCATCATGCTCCAGGAGCGTGTGGTTGTACATCCGGTTTGATTGGCGAGATGTCTCCCAAAGCTGTATACAGCAATTCGATAGGCGACGCAGCGTAGCTCTCAGAAAAACCGACGAAACGCATACAAACACATAAAAACAGAACAATTTAATGCACTGCGTGGCTACTAGATATACTATAAGTGTTAATAAGCAACTTTTCACATACTTCCACAGAAGGATTCCAACAGAAAAAAACAAGTTATAGATTATGAATTTGACGTGTTCGCCGGCGGCAAGATTGGCAAAAGTCTGCGGTGGTCACTTTCAAACGCCGATTGCAAGCCTAAATACGAAAGTGACGAGCATAAAAAGACATTGAACGTCGAAACATAATTCTTGGTTAAAGTCACAGGTCCATCTTCAGTCGATTTGTTTACATATAACTATGTACCGATGAAGTAAATTTAAACGAAATCGACCTGGAAGCTCGACATTATTGCCTTATTTGGAGGGTGAAGCGGCGCGTAGGAAATAACAAGCCGAAACCAGCTTGTTGTTGCCAAGGTGACTCGGCACTCACGAGTTCCGTCAGGTATCATTACGACCACTATATAGTCCCGCAGTTCTAGTTCAAAGTCTGCATATATACAAATATGACGTATTCAAAATTGAAATGTAATAAGAAATGTGAATGTAATAAAGTACAAATACGTGTGAATACTATGATATAATTGGGAATAATGAGTGCTTGTAATCCGCCGATATAGTTTACGGCAAGTCGTGCCGGCGTGTTGCTACGTCTGAATACCGCAACGTCTACATCTACGAGTCTATGTTATCGACTTAGTTGCTGGTGGGGGGAATAACCTTCGAAATAAAAAAATAAAAAAATGTCAGCTACCGTAGCCAGTATAACGTTTTGCGAAATAGTGTCGTCATCTATTAATCAACATTAGTCACAGTCCGGACCAAGCCCTGTCAAAAATGTATTGTAGGCATTGTCATTGGAATGTATTAATTTAAAAGAAATAGTTAAAGACAAATATTATTGAAGTTGGACTGCTCAAATACTATAAAACGTAATCGCATTTAATTAAGTGACATTACAAGTATTTAAATCCTTTAAAATACTTGTTATACAGTCAATAGCATACAACAAAACACTGTAGTCATATCTGTTTAGTTATTGGCATAGTAAATAGGTTCACATCAGTCAACTAAAGTCAATCACCATGTAGGCCTAATACTAATTTATGTGTCTCAAATATTGGCTTGTAACAATGGACCCTGAATTGATGCTCCAGTTTTGAGGCGACAATTTAGCAAGCATGCTATCATACCAACTTTTTTCCTGATATAGATTGCATGACTGCAAACACCAATGTATGCTTTTAATAACAAGGACATTGTATATAATTTATTGACTTTTGAATGTAAGCCTAACAAGGAAAAAAGGAAATAACGTCACAGGAAAAAGCCACAAAGATTAATAAATATGTATTTTGTATTTATAAAATACAAATGTTAAACACATTTGAGTGCACATGCATTTTAATCATGAAAATTAAAGATAACACACATATATCCACTAAAAAAAACGTTTAAAAAGTAACTTGTAAATCGCACTTGTGCTCCAATTTTAATTAATATTTGCACGATTGTGTCATTTTTTTCATAATATATAACGGAAGTATCCAAACAACCATAGGGCCTAATTCCGAGCGCAAGCTTCGAAGGATCCAGCGAAGGATTTAGCACGCGAGATGACATCGTCCCTCGTGGTAATACAAATGTCACTTGTAGTGCTGTCACGCCATCGAACTATAGTGTCAAAACATAAAGGAAGCCAGTGGTCGTGTCGCCAGTGCGACACTTTGTCGATGCAGTAGTTAATACTGACAATACTGTTGTTCCATTGAACATTCACCATGACCGTGGGTATGCAAAGTTGCCATCGCAGTCTAGCACGCCTTCTCCGACTGACCCTGACCATGGCAGTTCTGTCAATATAGACGCCCTTCGGATGTCCCAGTCTCACCATCGCCATCTTCAGACGATTCTGTCTGCAACAGCGAGAAGAGAAACATTGAAGCGAGTGATGCAGAATATGTTGTAGCATGTGACAGCGGTATCACTGATGATGACTCAAGCGGTTCTTACACTAATGGGAAAGAGAGAAAGTTTGTCATCTGTGAGAAAAAACATCATTTCACTTTTCTGAACCTGCTAAAACACCAAACTGCAATAAACCACTTATATCAAAGCCTAGCATCACAGTGACTGGATTTGCAGTGGTTGTGACCACAGAACGTGTTGATGGCCACTCGTTCATGTGGCACTCGCAACCCAAGATTGGTAACATTTATGAGAGTAACTTGTTGATACCAAGCGTCCTCTTCCTGACTGGACATTCATTCACTGTGTACAATTTGGTCAACCTAATGAACCTATGTGCCTTGTCACCCCGCCAGTGCTACAACATACAGCGGGCATACATACTGCCAGAGATAGAGGACATGCCATTCAGAGGCCATCATGTCAGCTCTGGCCGGACAGAGCGTGGTCGCATCAGACGATGCAAGATATGACAATCCAGGACACAACGCTACATTTGGCATTTACTTCATCATGGACACTGACAGCCAACTCATCATTGCTCAAGAAACTGTTCGGGTCACAGAGGTCAAGAACAGTTACTGGATGGAAGTGGAGGGCTTGAAACGCTGCTTGGACAACCTGACTGACCATGGGGTGAAGATCACCACACTTGCCACTGACAGACATCCCAGCATTAGAAAGAGAAAGAAATAAAGGTTGTTGCCTGCCAAGAAAGTTGAAGTTGTCCCTTTGATAGGTGCAATGCCAACCACCTGTGGTATTGCGCATCAGCTTGTGATGGGGATCCCCGCTTGATGAAGGAGATGTGGATCTCGCTCCTCCATCACATCAGGAATTCCATTCATGGACAGCAGGTGCAGAGTTGTACCGGAAGTGCAGTCATGCAACGTATACACAACAAGAAGTGAAAACAAGACTGAAGGTACAGAAGCCTTCACTGTCCAGAAAACTATACTGGACTGTTGCCTACTGTATGATATAGAGAGGGTTACGAAGTGTGTTCACACTGGTGAACTGGAAAGCTTACATGCCCTCTTCCTCAAGTATGCACCCAAGTTCAGCCGTCAAGGCATCATAGCCAGATTCCACTTGGCCACCATTGACCACAACACAAATACAAGGTAAGGCTTGTGATATCAATAGTGTTAACATTTGATGTTACAAAATAATGTATCAGTTGCTTGACAAAGCTGCACACTTTAGAAATCCAGCATTGCATTAGGAAATAAACTGAAATGGCTGAAAATCCCTGCCTGTACTCGATAGCAAAACAATGTTAGGAATACAGTTTCGAAAATACAATCTCACTGCACAAGAGTATGCATGCAAACAACAGATAACATAATTAAAATTGAGGACATTTGTTTATTGTTACTTGAATTGTTTAATTATATATCAATGGAATTGGAATGATATGCTTTGGAATTGCTTATTGAAATATAAACTGATGCATATATAAATTATATATATATGATTCAATAATAAATATTTGAATGTATTATGGAATTGGAATTCCTTGGAAGTTTAAATTGAAAAGGATGGCAGAATTCGGAACCGATTAATAAATGACATTAGCCGTTTGATTTCGAGAGAGAGAGAGCATACAAGCAAGCTGCTATAGCCAGCTATTCTTCAGATATTTCTATTGTTATACTGATTTTATATTTATCATTTGTTCAATCAGCGGGAAATGGTGAAAACAGCAGACAACAAGCTACGGTTTCAGCTGCAGTATTCAAAGTCTGCTGGGTATGTAGTGAAGAAAGTGATGGCGTCAAAGGACTACAGCTTCCGAGGAGAAATTCTAGAGGGCATTGCAGCTAGATGCACGAGTGGCACAAAGCTGTGAAGTGTGCTCCAAGTTGCAACATCAAGTAAGGAGGTAACTCTAGCAGAGCATGCAGGCACCGAAAAACCAGCAAAAGAGGAGGCTGTGGCAAAGCAAAGAAGCGGCTTTACGGAAAACTAATTGTATCCGTATCAATTCGGTTTAGTGCCACCCAATTGATACGACATCCAATTTCAAATGACAATGGATTTCTATGCTTAAATAACATAGTTTGAACATCACTGGCAGAAATAGAGAAACGTTTTAGGCAAAGTGCATTCTCACTACTGTATAGGACCTCCTAAAGTAAGGAACATCCACTTAAAAGCTTGTATCCTAGTTGTGGTATGCAATGTATTTTATTAGACACTATTCTATGTAGGGAACTTTGGGTATATGTAATTTACTGGAATAGTTTAACCAAGTCCAAACATGTTACTTATAGTGAGTTTTTTGCAACAGACTACCATTCTCAAACATCACACTGAACTGTACATGTATTTGTTCATATGACTCACTGTACACTTTTAATGTGGCTTCTAGGATGTGTGTCACAAAAATGATAAGGGCCATTACCATTAAAACTGGACTGTTACCATCAAGGTTAGTAAAAGTAAAGTGCCATCTTACAACAAAATATATATTTGTTGTTTAATCTGTATGTTTTAGCCAGTATTATTAAAGTGTACTACAAACTAATGAAGCAGCAAAGGATTCAGCTATACGTTTTTTTATATATTCATACTTCATTGTTAGTATTACATTTGACATTATCACAAAACAACATCTCAAAAAGTACTTAATAATAATAAGAACACTTATATAGTGCCATAAATCTAGATAAATCCATTTGGAGGCACTTGATAGATTTTGAAACTAGTACTACAAGTTTTGAATCTGTCGGGAACTGTGTGGGACTGTCATGGAGCTGTGTGGGACTGCCAGGAACTGTGTGGGACTGTCAGGAAGCTGTGTAATACTGTTATGGAGCTGTGTGGGACTGTCAGGGGGAGCTGTGTGAGACTGTCAGGGAGCTGTGTGGGACTGTCGGGGAGCTGTGTGAGACTGTCAGGGAGCTGTGTGGGACTGACAGGGAACGAACTGTGTGGTACTGTCAGGGAGCTGTGTTTGACTGTCAAGAGTTGTGTGGGACTGTAAGAGAACTGTGTGGGACTGTCAGGAGCTGTGTGTGATGGTCAGGAGCTGTGTGGGACTGTCATGGAGCTGTGTGGGACTGTCAGGGATTGTCAGGGAACTGCCGGGGAGCTGTGTGTGACTGTCAGGGAGCTGTGTGTGACTGTCAGGGAATTGTGTGGTACTTTCAGGGAGCTGTGTGGGACTGTCGGGAAGCTGTGTGGGACTGTCGGGAACTGTGTGGGACTGTCATGGAGCTGTGTGGGACTGCCAGGAACTGTGTGGGACTGTCAGGAAGCTGTGTAATACTGTTATGGAGCTGTGAGGGACTGTCAGGAGTTTTGTGTGACTGTCGGGTAACTGTGTGGGACTGTCAGGGAACTGCGTGTGACTGTCGGAAGCTGTGTGGGACCGTCAGCGAGCTGTGTGAGACTGTCAGGGAGCTGTGTGGGACTGACCGGAACTGTGTGGGACTGTCAGGGAGCTGTGTTTGACTGTCAAGAGTTGTGTGTGATGGTCAGGAGCTGTGTGGGACTGTCAGGAGCTGTGTGTGACTTTCAGGGAGCTGTGTGGGACTGTCAGGGAACTGTGTGATACTTTCAGGGAGCTGTGTGGGACTGTCGGGAAGCTGTGTGTGACTGTCGGGAACTGTGTGGGACTGTCATGGAGCTGTGTGGGACTGCCAGGAACTGTGTGGGACTGTCAGGAAGCTGTGTAATACTGTTATGGAGCTGTGTGGGACTGTCAGGAGTTTTGTGTGACTGTCGGGTAACTGTGTGGGACTGTCAGGGAACTGCGTGTGACTGTCGGAAGCTGTGTGAGACTGTCAGGGAGCTGTAACAACCTAGTCCAGGTACGGAAGGCAAACATGTAACAGCCTAGACCATGTATGAAAGGCAAACATGTAACAAGCTAGACCATATATGGAAGGCAGACATGTAACAAGCTAGTTCATGTATGGAAGGCAAATATGTAACAAGCTAGTCCGTGTATGGAAGGCAAACATGTAACAAGCTAGACAATGTATGGAAGGCAAACATGTCACAAGTTAGACCATGTATGGAAGGGAAACATGTAGCCAGGGAGCTGTGTGGGACTGTCGGGAAGCTGTGTGGGACTGTCGGGAACTGTGTGGGACTGTCATGGAGCTGTGTGGGACTGCCAGAACCTACCGCTCTATCGCTGTGACAAATGAGGAGGTTCCCAAATTAAATCAAAACATGACTAATGAGGTTCTTATTAATTAATAAAGATAATTAATAGGACTCGTGTAAAAGGCAACTTACCGGTCTATTGCTAAATAATAAGAACTAAATAAAATAAATGTCATGGAGCTGTGTGGGACTGCCAGGAACTGTGTGGGACTGTCAGGAAGCTGTGTAATACTGTTATGGAGCTGTGTGGGACTGTCAGGAGTTTTGTGTGACTGTCGGGTAAATGTGTGGGACTGTCAGGGAGGTGTAACAACCTAGTCCATGTACGAAAGGCAGACATGTAACAAGCTAGACCATATATGGAAGGTAGACATGTAACAAGCTAGATCATGTATGGAATGCAAATATGTAACAAGCTAGTCCGTGTATGTAAGGAAAACTTGTAACAAGCTAGACCATGTATGGAAGGCAAACATGTCACAAGTTAGACCATGTATGGAAGGGAGACATGTAGCAAGCTAGGCCATGTATGGAAGACAGACATGTAACAAGCCAAACCATGTACGGAAGGCAAACATGTAACAAGCTAGTCCGTGTATGGAATGCAAACATGTAACAAGCTAGTCCGTGTATGGAAGGCAAACATGTAACAAGCTAGTCCGTGTATGGAAGGCAAACATGTAACAAGCTAGTCCATGTACGGAAGGGAAACATGTATCAAGCTAGACCATGTATGAAAGGCAGACATGTAACAAGCTAGACCATGTATGGAAGGCAAACATGTAACAAGCTAGTCCATGTACGCAAGGCAAACATGTAACAAGCTAGTCCGTGTATGGAAGGCAAACATGTAACAAGTTAGTCCATGTACGTAAGGCAAACATGTAACAAGCTTGTTCGTGTATGGAAGGCACACATGTAACAAGCTAGTCCATGTACGTAAGGCAAACATGTAACAAGCTAGACCATGTACGGAAGGCCAACATGTAACAAGCTAGTCCATGTACGGAAGGCAGACATGTAACAGGCTAGACCATGTATGAAAGGCAGACATGTAGCAAGCTAGACCATGTATGGAAGGCAGACATGTAACAAGCCAGACCGTGTATGGAAGGTAAACATGTAACAAGCTAGTCCGTGTATGGAAGGCAAACATGTAACAAGCTAGACCATGTATGGATAGCAAATAAGTAAAAAGCTAGTACATGTATGGAAGGTAGACGTGTAACAAGCTAGACCATGTACGGAAGGCAAACATGTAACAAGCTAGACGTACTGCCGGGAGCTGTGTGTGACTGTCAAGGAGCTGTGTGGGACTGTCATGAAATTGTGTGGTACTTTCAGGGAGCTGGGTGGGACTGTCGAACGGAAAGTACATTTTCAACGTTTTATTAAGCGTCGCCATCGTAGTACAACATTCAAAACAACGGCTTTTATTTTTAACCAATGTTATAGCAAACAAAGCAAGCATAATGTTCTATTCGAGTCCGCTCCTGCGTTGAATGTACGTATGGACGGTCGACTCCAGCAGAGCGCGGTTGATGTAGTCGCGCCAGTCCGTGCCTAGCAGCCAGTCCGAAACGAACTGGACCAGATACAGCGCCGCATCGATCGCGCGCCCTCTCCAGAATCATCTCACTGAGGTGTTCGGCGAGGAGGGACATCGCGTGCCGCTCATAGCGGAAGGCCAACTGACCCCGATCCGTCGCGACGACTTGACGTTGTATCACTTCCGGCGGTGTTGGCGACACCGTGTACAGACTCTCGTACGCGGTTCGATGTGTGGTACGCCTAGCGCCTCCTCGATGATAACGTCCAACTCGTTATCGCTACGCACGCACCCCTACAGCACAAAGCAGGTCCTACTAATCTTTACGACCACCGTCAGCATCTAGGAACTCGCACATACATTCACGCCTGGTGCGCTGTCGTGCCGCCTACAAACACACATTATTATGATTAGTCCGCCCTTTTTTTAGCAACTCGGGCCATCAGCACAGCATCTTTCGTCTCACTATCCGCCACTTCCCCGTCCAGCAGTGTTTGTACGAACAAGGCAACCTCCGCATACCTTGCACGCATCCTCTCGTTGTTCGCTAACCTGTCCAGCAGTTGGCGACGCACCTCCTACAGAAGAAAATGTCATGCTTTAAATAAGTTCGTTTCGTAAGCTGAGCATCATGCCATTATGTAATTTACGGTTCTATTACAACATTTCACCTAACGCATAACTGACTAGTCTCGGATGTCTTTGCTTTCGGAACAAAAAATGAACGGTCATGTAGTGTTTTTCGTTCACCAACGTTTATTTACATCGAATTTCTATAATATAATGGCACTACACAGATCCCTATTTCCCACTGATCCTAAACAACGCTTCAATTTATGCTTTTAATAGTTCGTGTATCGTTTTTGAAATGGCATTGTTCTTGCTTCACATTCCGATCGCGATATGCGATCCCTCGATTAATGCCACAGCTGTTTATGCGTCACCATTCGGTTTCTAGTTATCCGCTTCAGGAAGAAAAAAATTGCGGTCGCTTTAGTACATTCGTTGTCAAATGTGACTTTTACATCGAATTTCTCTATTATTAATTCACCACAAGATGCCCTAGCCCTAACTAAGCGTATACAACGCTTCATTTCATGTATTTAAATTTCCGTTTATTGCTATTTCGAACTCTTTGCATTCAATGTTTTTACGTCGCTTTCGCACATGCGCACTTAACGCATAACATCACGCGCCACAGCTGTTTTGCGTCACCATTCGGTTTCTGCTGCAGGAAAAAAAATCAGCGTTCTCTTTAGTACATTCGTTTTCACAAATGTGACTTTTTACATCGAATTTCTCTATTATTTATACACCACAAAAGGCCCGATCCCTAAATAATATTATACAACGCATCATTTCATGCATTTATATTTTCGTTTATTGCTATTTCGATCTCTTGCATTCAATGTTTTTACGTCATTTTCGCGCATGCGCGCTTAACGCATAAATGACTTTAGGAAATAATGCATGCATGCAACGGTCGTTGCTCATTTTCATTCAATCATGGCTACCTGCAGCACAACGTCTGAGCAACCTTCCACGAAAGAACAGCGGTAAGTTTTATTTTATTTTATTTATTTAGTAGAGCGGTAAGTCGTCTTTTATCCTATCCGTAAGTTTTATATTCTTTATTAATTACTTTTATATTAATAATATGCTATTCTTTATTAATTACTATTCTTTATTAATTATTGATTTAGTTCTCTTATATTAATAACAGTGATTTAGTTCTCCTCCATTATTCATATGCAAAGAACAGCGGTAAGTTTTATTTTATTTTATTTATTTTATTTAGTACAGCGGTATTTCGTCTTTTATCCTATCGGTAAGTTTTATATTAATTACTTTTATATTATTTATATGCTATTCTTGTATTAAACTATTCTTTATTATTTACTTTTATATTAATAACAGTGATTTAGTTCTTGGGAAACTCCTCATTATTCATATGCATTATTTCATAGAATCCACCTGCCTCGACGTGGAAAGGAAATACACCTGCCTACACACAACACTCTACAACAAACCTGTATGTCGTGTGCACCCGCGTATCCTGCCACCGCCGCCGCCTGCCAGCTCGGGTGGAGTCGCGCACCCATTATGGCCTGTTCCCGCTCCCCTGGGGCGCTCTCACGCCACCGTGATGCTTTCTAATGTAATAAAACAAATAATCTTACACCGTTTTGCTTCCATTCGTCTATCCACCGCACATAACCATCCTGCCTTAACAGGCCGCTGAGTACAGATTTTAAACGTTTCATCGCTGAATACATAATTCGTTTCGGTTTGACAGCGCCAACTACGCTGTACGCCGCCTGATATTAAAACCGTTCCGGCTAAGCCGCACGGCTATATTTAGAAACTAGGCCGCCAGATCATAGGTCACGGCTGCTGCTACTGCTGCGAGCGCCGCTGCTGCTACATAGGGTACAACGGGGTTATTTTCACACAATGGGTTTAGAGCGCAGCGCCGCTATAACCATTGTGGTTATATACAGGCTTACATAAGCATATATATATATATATATATATTAATTAATTAATTAATTAATTAATTAATATTTAATTAATTAATTAATTAATAATAATTATAATTATACGTAAGCAATTAGTCACTGAAATAACCGCTAGGTGGCGGCACCTCAAGGTAAGGGTAATCAATCAAAAGTGACAGGCCATCAATCACGTTTTGTATAAGTATGTTCCCGAAAACGTTTAGTGTCACCAAAACATATATATATATATATATATATATGATTCGGTAGGTCCTACGTTGACCGCTAGGGCTAAAATAGTCACTGGGATGACCGTTAGGTGGCGCCTCAAGGTCTTCAATCAAAAGTGACAGGCCATCAATCACGTTTTTTATAAGTATGTTCCCGAAAACGATCAGGTTACACAAAACCCTTTGATCTTTTTTATAAGTATGTTCCCGAAAACGATTAGCACGTTTTTTATGCATAGAGCGAGGCCTAAAAAGGGGCGGGGCGAGCCGTTGTGGTGTCTATATACTACTCATTACCTTATTAAATTACAATTACAACCGGCTATGCCACAAATAACATTAATTATCGGGATATGGATATATCAAAATTTTTGAACACTCATTTACAAATACAAATATAATAACAACCACATGCGATAAATGCCAAATAATATAAAAGCATGACATTAGACGAAACCTTCTTCTCCTAGTTAGGAGGTATTAATAATAATGACTTAATTAACATCTTAGACACAAATTATATTGACAATTATGAACCTCAACTAATACGTCGGTCATCCTATTATGACTTTGACAAGTTTAGCAAACTTACTCAAACAAACACTACACGTTTTAGTGTCTTAAGCACAAACATTCAATCACTAAATGCTAAATTTAATGAACTGGAGGCTTTTGTAGAAGAGCTAAGTAGTAACAATTTTAAATTTAATGTCATTTGCTTAAAAGAAACTTGGAAATCAGACAAAGATTACCTATCACGATTTTCCTAAAATGATTTTTGATAATCTAGTCAATTATTTAATTTCGTCATGTACGCTGATGATACGACATTATCTAGCTCTTTAAAATCTCTTAGCAACAAAACACACAATAAAAGAACAGAATCCTTACTAAATTAAGAACTTTTAAAAGTCAACGAATGGCTAAACATAAATAAATTATCTTTAAATAAAAGCAAATCAAAATACATGATTTTTCATATGCCTAATACATAATAATAAACGTACACAGACTCTTTTGCTTAAGGTAAATTATATAAATATTGAAAGAGTAGTTGAATTTAACTTTCTAGGATTGACCTTAGACACTAACCTAAACTGGAAAAAACACACTGAGAAAATCTCAAATAAGTGCTCCAAAACAACTGGCATATTAAACAGATTAAAACATGCATTATCTTTAGATATAAAAGTGTTGTTATATAACACATTAATATTATCACGTATTAATTATTGTATCATGGTTTTTGGATATCAAAGAAATAGAATTACGAGAATTAAAATAAGCCGTGCAAATAATAACCTTAAATAAATACAACTCACAAACGGAACCACTTTAAAAAAATTAACTACTAAAAGTAGAACACATATAAAGTTACAAGAAATTAATTTTACTTTATATACATTCATATAATATTACCTCCTTATTTACTTAACTGGCAAAGTATCCCAAGTGTAAACATACATAATTATAATACTCGTTAAAAACAAAATATACATACTTTTAGAATTAAGCATGAATTTGCAATGAAATGTCTCAAATACAGCCTACGTACCACATGCTATATATGACACGCCCGATATAATCAAAGACAAAATATACACTCAGAGTTTGTGAGGCTTCTCATTTTATATAAACACACCTTTGCTATACAAATATAATGATATATGTATGCACTCTATCAAACGGCTACACATGTCAACAAAACCAATAAATACAATACATTTGATGCTAGTCTCAGACGATCAGCACACAACCAAACTTACATTCTCACACCAGACAAGCACTCCCGATAAACATACCTGAGATAGACACCTTATAAAAGGACCATAAATCATTACACGCGACAAACTGCGCACCGCAAGTGTCACATTTGTAGGGTTTCTCACCGGTGTGTGTGCGCGTGTGTAACTTTAAGCAACTACTTGTAATGAACGCAGCGCCACACGTGTCACACTTGTGGGGTCTCTCGCCCGTGTGAGTGCGCAAGTGTCGGTTGAAATTTCCACTCAACGAAAACCGCAATCCACACGTATCACACTTGAATGGTTTCTCACCTGTGTGAGTAAGTGAATGTTTTGACAAACTGTTGCCATGGGCAAACCGAGTCCCACAGACGTCACACTTGAAAGGTTTGTCACCACCAACGTGAATGCGCCGGTGTCTATTAACCGTACTGCGTGAAGAAAAACGAGCACCACAATCGTCACATTTGTTGGGTTTCTCTCCGGTGTGAATGCGTGAGTGACTTCTCAAGTATGCGCTCTGGGCAAATCGTTGTCCACACGTGCCGCACTTGAAGGGATTCTCACCAGTATGAGTGCGTATGTGCATCGTTAAGAGATAACGTCGTACAAACTGTGCACCACAGTTATTACATACATAGGGTTTCTGCACTGTGTGAGTGCCAGAAGTTTTTTTGGTTTTGAATGTGCATCTCGACGTGCAGTTTGCACCACGAATGTCACATCTGGATAATTTCACGACTAGTCTCTTTGACTGACTCATTGTAAAGTACGTGATACTTCAGGCACGTCACTGTGTTGTTGATGTAAGACGACGAGACACGTCACTTTGTTGTTGATGTTAAATTATGTGACACGTCATTTTGTTGTTGATGTCAAACAATGAGACATGCCACTTTGTTGTTGATGTCAAACTATAAGACATGTCACTTTGCTGTTGATGCGAGACCATGAAACATGTCACTTTGATGTTGATGCGAGACCATGAAACATGTCACTTTGATGTTGATGTCAAACAATGAGACATGCCACTTTGTTGTTGATGTCAAACTATAAGACATGTCACTTTGCTGTTGATGCGAGACCATGAAACATGTCACTTTGCTGTTGATGCGAGACCATGAAACATGTCACTTTGATGTTGATGCGATACCATGAAACATGTCACTTTGATGTTGATGCGAGACCATGAAACATGTCACTTTGATGTTGATGCGAGACCATGAAACATGTCACTTTGATGTTGATGCGATACCATGAAACATGTCACTTTGATGTTGATGCGAGACCATGAAACATGTCACTCTGATGTTGGCAAGTGGACAATGTACTAGGCATCTAGCAACACTGTTGACATTTCTACAACATAATATAAAAATTAAGTAAGAAACGTCAGAAAATAATGTGCCCTGAACGAGATTATGATTATGCAAGAGTAAACAAAACAACTCTATTAACAACTCAAATATGTTGGTAGATGTAACAATCTCACAGATTGTACCAAGTTTACTATCATCGTTTAGTTAAATACTAATCATAATAAACATTGTCATAGTTTATATCAAACGGGTACACTATTAAAATTAAATATAATAACACTATATATAAAATGTACCATATTTACCTGTATATGCACATTCATATAAAAAACAGACAACACAACAAGATGATTGTTTCTGACAGAATGTCCAATGCAATAAATGTTAAAATAACGTAATTGTTTTTGAATTATTTATGTGAATACAATATGAAGAAAATACATTATTGGCACCCGACCCTAGTGTATAGTCACCTACTCGATTTCTGCCCTACCTAAGTTTCTGCCTCATTACGATTATATAGCTGGAGCTCATATTAAATACATCTTTAGTTAGATATATCAGACACAAAGAGTAAAGGACGTCTACAAACTTGCAACAAAGTTATTTGTCTCAAATTAAAATGAGGCAAACAGGTTTTTGACAGATATTTTGATAGCGATCGCAGACCACGACTACAGTGCACCATATCGGTGACGGTGATGTAAACAACCGTAATATTAAAATTTATCGGGCGAAATTGTAAGCAACTAATCACCCTAATCACCACAGGAAAGTTAATGAACAGCCTGTGGAGTTTATACAGTGAATGCTTTGATATTTGTCGCAGTGATGAATTTGAACACGATGAGAAACCGAGTGCTTCCGTGTGGCGCGTGAAGTGATTATCGTTTTACGAATATTGTAAGTATTTCACTAAAACAACTTATTTCACGCTTCGTTTGCATGCCATTGAGGAAATAAGTGGTTCTGATTAATAATACTGATACGTTGCTGAACGATTTCAAATTTGTTTGGTGACAACTGCATATTATGCTTGTGTAAGGCAGAAACTGAGTGGTCCAGTATATAACATGATTATAAATGATGGGTTGTAATCGGTATGACTAAAAGGCATATGACCACGAACGACCACGCATGACCAAAATGTATGTAGTGTTGGTAACCAAGCGTGCTGTTGGTGGTACATAGGAGGTATGTGTGTGTAGCTCGCCAAATTTCAGATATGGGGTCAGCACACTGATAGTTTTCCCATTGGCGACCATGTTAACGTTTTGTCTGGTTATAAGAAAACGTGACCTAGAAAATGTATTAAACTTTTCACCTGCCGTTATCATCATCTCATTGACATGAGTTTAGTCAAAATCTAATATTTCTAGCTCTTACAAAAATGCCTGTATGTATGACACCCGTCAATATTTACAAATGGATGCAGGCAGTAATCCGGCTAAAGGGTCAACTAGCTATATTGCTGCCAAATACCCTTCCGCTTAGTAAAATCAGCTAAAAATACACCATTTTACTGTCAACAGCTTCTACAATCACATCTAGAAATCTGACTACTCAAATGCACTTATGTCAGAGCAGGTGAATATTACAAAAAATAATTTCCCAAAAATATACTGCACTTTTTTTTAACCAAGCAGGAAGTCTAACAGTGTCCTGACCCCGCCAAATTTCAGATATGTTCTTCACATTGGAGTAACAAAATTCGAAACTTTAATCATCGCTTGTGGTAACTTTACGGTTCCATTCGCCAGGTGGCGCTACTGTGCAAAGACTAAATACTCGTCCGGAAGATCGGATAAAATGCCTAAATTGTGTAACTCCTGGGTGAAATACAGACTCAACATTTTTAATAATGCACACTCAAACCATATATATACCATCAACGGCCAAACTATCTACCAACATATTATATTACATGATCGTGCATAGTCGTTCGTTAACTTCGTGGTCGTGCGTTTCGTAAAACCCGTTGTAATAATGGCTTTGCTGGTTCATCCTGCACTATTCCCCCGATACTTAGTATTAGTTGTTACATATATGAGAGGAGTTAAACTATCAGGGTAGACATCCAGGCTACCGTCACATTTGAAAGTGCACCCTGGTCCTAGCCTACAAAGGTGGCTAGCGGTAATCTATGTCAGACTACCCCCACCCCGCATAATATCGCCCAGCATCTATACATTATTGTGATGTGTGATAATATGTTATTTACGGATGGATAATTAACATGTACAGTCGAGTAGACATTTAATTAAATTAGGTTATTACCTAAACAGTAAACGAATTGGCATACTTACACTACTTTTGCTGTCTATTTCTTTTACACTTGTCAGAGTAGGGTGGAAACAGTTGGCGGATTTGAGGGGTGCGTCAATCACCTGAGGACACTACTGTGGAGAGAGGCTCCATGACTACTATACTAGGGTTGAATAGGTAAGCCTGCCGGTACTTTTGCAGTTTTTTGCCTGCATCTCGAGAAAGCCATGAAAACGGTCACTACGGTCGCAAAACTTCACATCATATATCTACAATACCTATTCTACACATATACACTTGTCACGTGATCAAACAATTAAATTTATTGTCTTATCTATCAAAATGTATAAGATATTCACTTGTTTTTTTACACATGGCAGCTCGAAATCGATGCATATCTTTTGTGGAAGGACATTGGCAAACCCCGAATGGGTTCTGTTTATGACGATATGCGATAGACAAGGTCCAAATTCAAACATGCACTTAAAGTATGCAAGAACAACAAGAATTCCATTATTGCGGATACAATTGCTTATAAAATGAGTGAACAAAATTATAGAGATTTCTAGAGGTAAATCAAAAACTACACAAACAATAATGTTAAATTGCGTAACACTGTGGGTGATGTACATGGCAGCCAAAACATAAGTGGAATGTGGCAAGAACACTGTAGTCATATTTTTAATGTAGTTAGAGGGAGTTGCAGCAAGGAATTTCTTGTTGATCTGTGTCAGGAGCATGCCGTCATTGACTAAGGTATGAAGGTGAATGTTAATGAATTAGTGACATTATCAAACATTTATCTTACAATAAGTCACCTGGTTTAGACGGCATAAATAGCGAGCACATGAAGTGGGCGGATCGACAGCTGCTAGTTTTATTGACGCTATTGATGTCGGCTATATTTACACACGGTTACGTACCGAGAAATATGCAAAAATCTGTCATTGTTCCCATTATTAACGATAGATGTATTACCCAGGAAGTGGATTAGTGTAATATATACAATATAATATACTTTTTGTTTTACTATGGACATAATGCATATTATATGTACGCTTTTTTGTCTGAAATAAAGATTGATTGATTGATAGTTCCACGGAAAGTCCGGAAGGTGGCGCCACTTTATGGTTGATTTCAGACGTGGGGATAAATCACAATTCATATTTCAATAATAATTATTATAAATAGTATATAGAAATACACGATATTTCATTAATTAAATTTGGTGACTGTAGGTGACCGTTATCATGGTATGTTTTATACCTTGGGATCAGATACGCGAACAATGGCGACGGCGCGTGGCATCTATTGATGCAATGATGTGAGTACATGCAATTTCACAAAGTATATAGATAATCATTTCTCATCGCTTTATATATATATATATATATATTACATTTAACACGTTCAAGTACATAGTGTTCTTCGATACTTCGTTGTACTACCCGCGACGTGCGTCGTACCTTGTTATCACGAATTTTAAATGATGCTGGCTATCTTTTCTTTCAGTGATAACGACAGCAGCGACGACGACGACAGTAACGTCATTAATGACAGAGACACCGCCGCTGGACGTAAGTGTTCAATCATTATATATCATTAATGCTAATAATATCAATACTAGTGCGTGACCTAGTTCGTATCACTTCTCCCGTTCTCGTGTTGACTTACCGTTCCATCCTTATCTGTCCCCTCTCTCGCCCTAGCTTGACCTCGTATCTCGTTGCCTAGCAACGCAGTTTCTGGTTACACCACTGTGTTAAAGCAGTTGTGTCTCGGCATATCGAAGTGGCTATAAACGATGTCTCTGTTTTCAATACCCCTCGTATATCATTTAATGTATACTTCCTACACTACGTTTCCACAGTTTACATTTATGTTTTAAGTGTGCCACGTACCACTTGTTTCATAGTTGTCTGTATGTTTTCAATAAGCCTCCTGTGTGTAACATTTAACGTATCATTCATACAGTTTTCAACATTTTAATGTATGTTCCAGAAAAGAAGAGATGCGCTTCGAGCATGAGGCAGTCTTCTAAGCAGTCATGCAGGAACTCTTGGTGAAAAGACCAGTGTCACCATGGTATGACGATGACCCTGTGCCACACGATACTGGAAATAAAGAGGCTTACTGCATGGGGTTGGGATTGTCAGTCAGACGATGGTGGTTTCTACTGTAACGATCAATAAATTAAACAGTTTTCAACTTTAAAATATATCGTTTTGTTGGTTTATACACGATAGTACATAGAAATCATCCTTACACACATCATACATACATACATACATACATACATACATACATACATACATACATACATACATACATACATACATACATACATACGATACGTCCATTCCCTCATTACTCCTTCATCACCCAATTCTCAGCAGGAGGCACTACCTCCAATACACTCCACCAGGTGGCACTACATTCACGTGACTACACACATACAAAAAGATACAGCTTAAACAGGTGCCATCTTAGAATTTATCCATGAGTGCTCCTGCACTCACCACGGCGACGTCTCTAACATCTTTCAAGCGACAATGTGGTCTGTCTACTGTTCACCTTTTGTCCTCTGACTCACTGAAGAAGGCAAACCAGTTCCAACACACGCCCGTTTTGTGAACGAATGTAGTGTTATTGCTTGGTTTGTGGCGCGCTAAAATCATAATTTTGAGTTACTTGTGGTCTGTCATTCGCATTAGCGTGATACACCGTAAATAGGAACAGCAGGTGTTAAAACGCGCAGGTCTATACGAGGACAGTAGTAATACATGTCCCTTAGCGTAAAAACTTCCGTTCACTTGAGGAAATCCTATGTTAAGAGATAGGGATTTTGCTCCAGCTCGCTCCCGGGTTAAAGGATAGGCCGATGCAAATCCCATGTTAAGAGATAGGGATTTTGCTCCAGACCGCGTCAAGGTCTGGAGGAAAATGACGAAAGTAGTCACAAAACGGTTTTCGATATTTTTTTGGCGCGGTCTGGGGGAATCCCATGTTAATAGATAGGGATTTTGCTCCAGACTGCTCCCGGGTTAAAGCATAGGCCATTTTTATCCCATATTAAAGGATAGGCCATTTTTGGTTAAAGGTTAGGGAATTTTATCATAAAAATATCCGACCACTTTTTGAATTTATCCCATGTTAAAGCATAGGGAATTTTCTCCATGCTAAGAGATAGAGAATTTTCACTATGTTAAAGGATAGCAGCTGTTATCGTAAAGGTATGCGACCACTTTTTGAATAAAATAAAATATACCGAACAGCATTTGAATGTATCACACACGAGATTGCTTGACCCGTAGGCCGAGTCTCCGCCAATGATCGAACCCTTATTTGGTTGACGATGACATGTCGAAAATGTGGTGTTGTAATAAGACGTAATTTATAATAAAAGGGTTATAAATTCAACGGAGACCGTTTTATCTGAAGTAATGTATACGAAATGTAGATTACATATAGGACTATGTTATATCAGAGCCTACAGCCTCGTTTTATCGAACAGAGCGACCATTTGGGAATTATACCTTTGGTGTCTCTTATAAAACCCGTACTCGAGGCGTGACTCGACATGTTTGTTTGTTGCGAGTGCTAGCGCGCGCACCCTGTATGACGTCATTAAACTGCTACGCGCCGTAATTTTGTACGCGAGGCGATTTGGTCAAACAGGTAGTGCTTTGGTTAGTCAGCGTTTTGAACTTGCGCGTATGTAATGTAATCCCTTCATGTGATAGATAGGGAATTTTCACCATGTTAAAGCATAGGGAATTTTTATCCATGTTAAGAGATAGGGAATTTTCACCATGTTAAAGCATATGAGCTATCATTAAACTGCTACGTATAGTAATTGTGTGTGTGTGTGTGTGTGTGTGTGTGTGTGTGTGTGTGTGTGTGTGTGTGTGATGTGAGTTGCTTATACAGACAGTGCTTTGGTTAGCCATTGTTTTGAGCTTTTGTGCTTGAATATAATCCCATCATTTGATGTTATGGTCAGTAACGTTATAGCGAGTGAAAAATGTCCCTGTTAAATGGTATGAACTCGTAATGAATGCTCTGTGACTGTGTGTTGGAAGAATATCTCGATATTCGACCCGTGATTAAACATACGAGATACCAGTATTTATCATACGAGATTTGTACTTAACAGAGGTCACAGTGGATAGCCTGTTTGTAAATTGTTTTGAAGGGGTATTCCCTGTTCAAATCTCATCTATTTTCCTCGTTGTTATTATTAATGAAGTAAACACAATCCGACACGCTATGCGCGATGTGCTATCAGCGAGCCACGTTGTCAACTCAGGGTCAGTGGCCTTGACACTAAAGTCGGCAAACCTCTTTTTCGAAACAGGCGCGTAACAAATTGAAGCGTTATGTTAGAACAGTACAGGCACATAATAACCTCCCAGATAAGATGTACCAGTATTTATATACTTTACCGTATTAAGGATCAAGTGTACAAATGTCCATTATAACTTTTTTTTAATCTTTTTTCGTACAATAGTATTTAAATTCGTGCTTCTTCGGTAAAACCTTCCAAATTTGCTTCTGTCGTAAAACACCGAACCTGGCATCGGTATCCGAAAATGAACTCATAGATTCAGACATAGATACATACATACATAGAGACATATGTAGAGACATACATAGAGACATACATAGATACGTGGTACGAAACACACAACATACTCAACACACAGTAGTAGAAATAGTAGTAGTAGTAGCAGAGTAGTAGTCGTAGTACTAGTAGTAGGTATAGTAGTAGTAGTCGTAGTAGTATTAGTAGTAGTAGTAGTAGTAGTAGCAGAGTAGTAATCGTTGTACTAGTTGTAGTTATAGTAGTCGTAGTAGCAGAGTAGTAGTAGTAGTAGTAGCAGAGTAGTAGTCGTAGTAATAGTAGTAGTAGCAGAGTAGTATTTGTAGTACTAGTAGTAGTAGCAGAGTAGTAGTAGTAGTAGTAGCAGAGTAGTAGTCGTAGTACTAGTAATAGTTATAGTAGTAGTAGCAGTCGTAGTAGTAGTAGTAGCAGAGTAGTAGTCGTAGTACTAGTAATAGTCATAGTAGTAGTAGTAGTCGTAGTAGTAGTAGTAGTAGTAGTAGTAGCAGATTAGTAGTCGTACTACTAGTAGTAGTTATAGTAGTAGTAGTCGTAGTACTAGTAGTAGAAGTCGTAGTAGTAGTCGTAGTAGTAGTAGTACTAGCAGCAGAGTAGTAGTCGTAGTAGTAGTAGTAGTAGTAGTAGCAGAGTAGTAGTTGTAGTATTAGTAGTAGTAGCAGAGTAGTAGTAGTAGCAGAGTAGTAGTCGTAGTACTAGTAGTAGTAGCAGAGTAGTAGTTGTAGTACTAGTAGTAGTAGCAGAGTAGTAGTAGTAGCAGAGTAGTAGTCGTAGTACTAGTAGTAGTAGTAGCAGAGTAGTAGTATTAGCAGAGTAGTAGTCGTAGTACTAGTAGTAGAAGTCGTAGTAGTAGTCGTAGAAGTAGTAGTAGAAGTAGTACTAGCAATTGAGTAGTAGTAGTAGTAGTAGTCATAGTAGTAATAGTAGTAGTAGTAGTAGTACTAGCAGCAGAGTAGTAATCGTAGTAGTAATAGACACACAACATACACAACACTCACAACACACACTCACACACATACACACACACACACACACACTACATATTCGACGTGTTATCACATAAGATTCCCTCAAAAAGATGGAATTTCAGGCAATTCGACGTGTTATCGCGTAAGATTCCCTCAAAAAGATGGAATTTCAGGCAATTCGACGTGTTATCGCGTAAGATTCCCTCAAAAAGATGGAATTTCAGGCAATTCGACGTGTTACCGCGTAAGATTCCCTCAAAAAGATGGAATTTCAGGCAATTCGACGTGTTATCGCGTCAAACCACTCCACTTTCAGACAATTCGACGTGTTATCGCGTCAAACCCTCCACTTTCAGAAATATAGACGGGTTATCGCGTCAAATCCCTCAAAAGTGAGGAGGAGGAGGAGGGTAGAGATGGACGGGTTATTGCGTGAGATTCCATCAAAAAGATGGAATTCCATCAGAATAGACGGGTTACCGTGTGAGATTCCATCAAAAAGATGGAATTCCATCAGAATAGACGGGTTATCGCGTCAAATCCCTCAAAAATGAGGAGGAGGAGGGTAGAGATGAACGGTTTATCGAGTGAGATTCCATCAAAAAGATGGAATTCCATCAGAATAGACGGGTTATCCCTCAAAAGGGAGCAAATAGACAACTCACTCACTCAGTCACTCATTCACTCACTCACTCACTCACTCACTCACTCACTCACTCACCCTTCGTGTCTGTTCAATCATTCACTCACTCACTCAGTCACTCAGTCACTCACTCACTCACTCACTCACTCACTCACTCACTCACTCACTCACTCACTCACTCACTCACTCACCCTTCGTGTCTGTTCACTCACTCACTCACTCACTCATCCTTCGTGTCTGTCTACTCACTCACTCACTCACTCATCCTTCGTGTCTGTTCACTCACTCACTCACTCACTCACTCACTCACTCACTCACGCTTCGTGTCTGTTCACCCACTCACTCACTCATCCTTTGTGTCTGTTCACTCACTCACTCACTCACTCACTCACTCACTCACTCACCCTTCGTGTTTGTTCACTCACTCACTCACGCTTCGTGTCTTTTAACTCACTCACTCATCCTTTGTGTCTGTTCACTCACTCACTCACTCACTCACTCACTCAGTCACCCTTCGTGTTTGTTCACTCACTCACTCACTCACTCACTCACTCACTCACTCATCCTTCGTGCCTGTTCACTCACTCACTCACTCACTCATCCTTCGTGTCTGTTCACTCACTCACTCACTCATCCTTCGTGTCAGTTCACTCACTCACTCACTCACTCACTCACTCACTCACTCACTCACTCACTCACTCACTCACTTACCTTTCGCGTCTATTCACTCACTCACACACTCACACACTCACACACTCACACATATATACATACATAGATACATACATAGAGACATACATTCAGACCAAAAGTACATAACGTGACCTCCCTTAACACAAAAACTGTGCGCGTTCATGAGATAGGCGACATCCGACGTCACTCAACGGACACCAATGTAATTAGTCAGAGTATTGTCATCTACCGACCATGATAGATCTCTATTCGTTGACACACTTCCAGGTATACCCGAAGCACACTGGCCGCCATGACATTCAAGTAACTTCCGGTTCGACGTCACTTCCGACGTAGCGTCCCTAGTAGAGGCTGCCATAGCAAACGAATTTGAAAACTGCTACGATCGAAAACGACTATGTCAATAACATGTAAGGACAACCACCGGAAAGGACTTCATTCAAAGAGGTGACCATCGTGGTTCCCGACGCCACTCAACGGACACCAATGTAATTAGTCAGAGTATTTCCTTCTACCGACCATGATAGATTTCTATTCATTGACACACTTCCGGGAATATCGGAAGCATAGAGTCCGCCATGTCAGGTCGTCATGGCATTCAAGTAACTTCCGGTGCGACGTCGGAAGTGACGTCGAACCGGAAGTTACTTGAATGTCATGGCGGCCTCTGTGCTTCGGGTATACCTGGAAGTGTGTTAACGAATAGAGATCAATCATGGTCGGTAGATGACAATACTCTGACTAATTACATTGGTGTTCGTTGAGTGGCGTCGGATGTCGCCTATCTCATGAACGCGCACAGTTTTTGTGTTAAGGGAAGTCACGTTATGTACTTTTGGTCTGAATGTATGTCTCTATGTCTATAATTATCTATGTATGTGTCTATGTGTGATTGAGTGAGTCAGAGTATTGTCATCTACCGACTATGATAGATCTCTATTCGTTGACACACTTCCAGGTATACCCGAAGCACACTGGCCGCCATGACATTCAAGTAACTTCCGGTTCGACGTCACTTCCGACGTAGCGTCCCTAGTAGAGGCTGCCATAGCAAACAAATTTGAAAGTGAGTGAGTACAAATCTCGTATGATAAATACTGGTATCTCGTATGTTTAATCACGGGTCGAATATCGAGATATTCTTCCAACACACAGTCACAGAGCATTCATTACGAGTTCATACCAGTTAACAGGGAAATTGTTCACTCGCTATAAAGTTACTGACCATAACATCAAATGATGGGATTATATTCAAGCACAAAAGCTCAAAACAATGGCTAACCAAAGCACTGTCTGTATAAGCAACTCACATCACACACACACAATTACTATACGTAGCAGTTTAATGATAGCTCCTATGCTTTAACATGGTGAAAATTCCCTATCTCTTAACATGGATAAAAATTCCCTATGCTTTAACATGGTGAAAATTCCCTATCTATCACATGAAGGGATTACATTACATACGCGCAAGTTCAAAACGTTGGCTAAACAAAGCACTACCTGTTTGACCAAATCGCCTCGCGTACAAAATTACGGCGTGTAGCAGTTTAATGACGTCATACCGGGTGCGCGCGCTAGCACCTGCAATAAACAAACATGTCCAGTCACGCCTCGAGTACGGGTTTTATAAGAGACACCAAAGGTCTAATTCCAAAATGGTCGCTCTGTTCGAAAAAACGAGGCTATAGGCTCTGATATAACATAGTTCTTTATGTAATCTACATTTCGTATACATTACTTCAGATAAAACCTTCTCCGTTGAATTTATAACCCTTTTATTATAAATTACGCCTTATTACAACACCACATTTTCGACATGTCATCGTCAACCAAATAAGGGTTCGATCCCTTGGCGGAGCCTCGGCCTACGGGTCAAGCAATCTCGTGTGTGACACATTCAAATGCTGTTCGGTATATTTTATTTTATTGAAAAAGTGGTGGCATACCTTTACAATAACAGCTGCTATCCTTTAACATGGTGAAAATTCTCTCTCTTAGCATGGAGAAAATTCCCTATGCTTTAACATGGGATAAATTCAAAAAGTGGTCGGATACCTTTATGATAAAATTCCCTATCCTTTAACATGGGGTTAAAATGGCCTATCTTTTAATATGGGATAAAAAAATGGCCAATGCTTTAACCCGGGAGCAGTCTGGAGCAAAATCCCTATCTATTAACATGGGATTCCCCCAGACCGTGCCAAAAAAACTCGAAAACCGTTTTGTGACTACTTTCGTAATTTTCCTCCAGACCTTGGCGCGGTCTGGAGCAAAATCCCTATCTCTTAACATAGGATTTCCTCAAGTGAACGGAAGTTTCTACGCTAAGGGACATGTATAATATTACTACTGATGACTAATATTCTATAATTTTATGACGATAGTTTCGTTTTATCCAACCATGGCAACCATGAGTCATGATCCCCTTGTATGCGTAATTCTTGTCAAACGGGCGAAGCGTTGGTGTCGGCATCTCATTAATAGACACGCAACAAAAACGTATGTAGAGTCTATAGCCGAACCTAAAGACCCACCATGCCTTAAGCCTAAATACACATTTCAACAAAGTTGGCGACATACATGGACGTTTCATTCGGAGAAGCTGTATACGAGGGCCTCGACGGGGAACAGAAATGAGTCCGACACGAGCTATCTGTCCTATTTTTTAAATGAACAAAAAGCACGTGAATACGTGTATGCCCTACGCTTATGCTAGATATACGTGTGTGTTGCCTTTAATAATTGGAACTACCTCTCTACGTATGCATGCCTAATACAGATATAATCTAATAGTTCATTCAGATAAGCTGTCCCTGCCGTTGAACAGCAATAAACAAAACATATCCGTATCAACCAAATGACACCACATGCGCCTCTCCAACACGCTTCGTGCAAAATGGGACTAATGCGCCATTAAATGCCAGAAACAGAATATCATACAAAGAGCTTCGTTGATCTGATTACGTTGGATCCAATCTGGCTTCAATAATGTACCCGACATTCGCTCATACTACATTTTGAACGCCAATGATAACGACATGCATTTATACATTACACAAAACCTCTATAACAAACATTGGTTCAATCAGTCTAACAAGTCTCTTCATATACTGCTTGTAATTCTTGGATCAGCCGACGAAACCGATACTCCGTTGTTCTCCTCTCGTCTTCCCGCTGATCACTTATTTTCTTAGCTACCATTTCCGGGGTTACAATTAATTGTCCTAAATAGTCTGAATCTGCCCCCTTGAACTTAGCCTCTGGTACTGGCAATAAACTAATATAAGTAGTATGTAGGGAAGGTTGACGCTCGCCCCGCCCCGCCCCTTTTTGACCTATTTTAGGCCTAACTACGTGCATAAAAAACGTTCTTATCTTTTTCGGGAACCTACTTATAAAAAAAAGATCTAAGGGTTTTGTGTAACCCGAGAGAAATCGGGAACCTACTTATAAAAAACGTGATTGATGGCCTGTCACTTTTGATTGATGCTATAGAGGTGCCACCTAGCGAGTAGCCCAGTAACTGATGATATTAAGGCACCATCTAGCGATTAACCCAGTTTACCCCTAGCGATCAACTTCAAAGCGATAATATTAAGGCGCCATCTAGCGGTTAATCCAGTAACTGATGATATTAAGGCGCCATCTAGCGATTAACACAGTCAACGACTAGCGATCAACTTCAAAGCGTATATAACCGAGATAAAACCACTCATAGACGCCGGCGCCGGATTAGCTCTCCTGGGAGCGCGTTCGACTAGGGATCGAAAGATTTCGGTTCCGAATCCGTACGTCGGCACCCTTTTAGATGCGCCATCTATCGGCGGTGACTTTATAAGCGGTGTCGGTAGCGGTTTATCGGTAGTAGTCATGTTGTCGTCGGAACCTATAAAGTTTGGCGGCTCGCGCTCCTTCTTGTCGAGTATGTACAGGTGTCGATTGACGGCGTACGGTCGGGTCTTCCGATCCGTCGAGCACGCCTATCAGTATAGGAAAGCCCTATTCAACGAAGACCTCGCATGCGCCGCGTGTATCAAAAGTGCGCGATCGCCCTACGTAGCGAAACGACTCAGTTACGGTATTCGAAAAAAGAGAACGGGAACCGAATGGAACGTCGTTAGGGTCGCTTGTATGAAGGGCCTGTTGATGAGTAAGTTCGGCGGGGAGTTGAAGGCCGATCTGTTGGCCACCGGGGACGCTGAATTGGTGGAGTGGGTACTGAGTAGGGAGGGTTTCTGGGGTACCAGGATTGGGGACGTTGCGGGGGAGAACAAGCTCGGTAAACTGTTGATGGAGGTGCGCGACGTTTATAAAGACGCGTAAAAAACCTCAGCCAGTATCAGTCGTGAAAATGGGCGGACCGTTGTTGAAGCATCCGTTTACGTGTATAGTATCAGGGCCTACGGGATGTGGTAAGACGACGTTCGTCGACCGTCTGATACGACGCGCTATGATCGATCCGGCGCCCGAAAAAATCCTGTGGTGTTACGGGCAGTGGCAGACCGCCTACGCGTCTATGTCTCCGGAAATAGAGTTCGTAGACGGCCTGCCGACTACGACGCATTTATACGGTAAAAAGAGGACGCTTTTAGTACTCGACGACCTCATGGAGGAAGCCGATAGCGGGGTGACGGCGCTATTTACTAAAAAAAGTCATGATTATAATACGTCGGTCGTACAACTCCGACAGAACATGTTCCCGAAAGGGAAAGAAAACCGCACAATCAGCCTGAACGCCCAATACTTAGCGCTATTTAAGAACCCTCGAGACGCTGGACAAGTAGGTCACCTAGCGAAACAGATGTATCCGGGAGAGGTTAAGTACATGATAGAGTCTTTCAAAGAGGCGACGTCGACGGCGTACGGCTATCTCTTCGTCGATCTGAAACAGGAAACGGAAGAGTACATGCGCCTGCGTACGTGTATATTTCCGGACGACCCCCTTCAGTACGTCTACGTACGGAAGGGCGGTCAACTATAAGTAGAGAGGGATTTCGCCGCGTACGCATTAGTCGGTATGACGGGAAGACGCGCGGTGGTAGCGGCGAAGCGACGACCAAAGGTGGCGACGACGGTTTCGGAGCAACGCCTGAAGAGACACATTTTCGCCCCGTAGAGCGCGAAATCGTAGCCAGCATGCCGAAAACGCTGAAAGGGAAGTCGAGTCTACTTATCGCGAAAATGAAAGCCGATCCCTTGTGTCGATGGAACGACCGCGGCGAATTCGTGTACGACGGTAAAACGATCGCGGGGAGTAACATGGTCGATCTAGTGAACGATCTCATGCGAACGAGAACGAAGACGACGAAGCCCCTAGGATGGCGCGCTTTCGGGTTGAGTATGAAGGGTATGAACATTCCTATGGAGTTCGTCGGCAACCCGCGCTATCGGGAGTATATGGAGCGACGGCGGCGGCGGTCAAGAGAAGAGGCGGAGGCGGTGTCGGCGGCTGTCAGTTCAGCGGGGAAGGCGGTGCGACGACGACGTTCTAGAAAGAGAGCGTTGGACGCGTGGGAATCGATGTGACGATGCCGCCGATACAACGAACGGTCGCCGTCGTCGGTCTCATCGTCATCGCGGTTATCGCTCTCTATATAATATTCGTCGTTCATTGGTCGTCGTCGTCGTCGTCATGGTGTCCGGGTGGAGTCGTCGTCGTCGTCCAAAACGAAATCTTCGAAAACGAAACGACGACGACGACGAACTGAATGAACTCTACTTCGATCCGAAACGGGCGGGGAGTTACGGAGGCGTCGACGCGTTGCACCGAGCGTCAAAGGGGGGACGACGACGACGACCGGATGTCGAGAGGTGGCTAGCGGCGCAGGACGCTTATACTCTACACAAACCGGTTAAAAGACGTTTCAAAAGACGTTGCGTCATCGTGGGCGGTCAAAACCAGCAGTGGCAAGCCGATCTGGTCGATCTGACTAGGTTAAAAAAACACAACGACGGTATAACATTTCTATTGACGGTCATCGACGTGTTTTCGAAGCGGGCGTGGTGCGTTCCATTGAAGAGTAAGTCCGGCGCGTCGCTCGTCGCGGCCTTCGCGCGTCTGCTGAACGACGCGCCGCCGAACGCGCTGCAGACCGATAAGGGGACCGAGTTTCTAAACCGACCCCTGCAAACGTTCCTAAAGAGTCGCGGCGTTCATCATTTCGTGACGCATAACGAGGAGACTAAAGCGAGCGTCGTGGAACGATTCAATAGGTCTTTGAAAACGCGCATGTGGCGTTATTTTACGAAACACGAGACGCTGCGCTACGTAGAGGCGTTACCGGATTTCGTGCATTCGTACAACAACGCCTATCATCGAAGCATCGGTAGGACGCCGGCGAGCGTCGACGCGACGAATCAGGAGGACGTATGGCAACGCCTGTACGGCGGCGGCGGCGGCGATAGGGAGAAAAAACCGAAACTTCGCGAAGGAGATCGCGTGCGTATCAGTAAGACGAGGGGTCAATTCAAAAAAGGATACATGCCTAACTGGAGCGAGGAGCTCTTCACCGTCGTAGAGGTGCATCCGTCCGAACCGCCCGTTTATCGCCTGAAGGACGACGCCGGGACACCGGTAGAGGGCGCCTTCTACGAACAGGAAGTGCAACGCGTAGTCGTTCCGAAGGACAAACTATATCGAGTGGAGGAGATTCTGCAGCGGCGTCGTCGTCGCGGCGGCGGGTCGGAGGCGCTCGTAAAATGGAGCGGTTACCCGACCTCCTTCAATAGTTGGATCGACGCCGCGGCGCCAGTGGACCTATAATAGCGCGTCATGCGTTGGACGCGTCACGAAGAATGCTGGCGACTGCACGAGTCGTGCTTATGCAGGGGAACGTCGCTCCTCCCGTATAAGGGGCCCTGCTGTAGCCGAAGACCGCAGTGGCGCGATGATGGTGATCGACGAGGCGGCGGCGAGGGACGAGCAGCAGCCGAAGAAGAAGACTACCAAAGAGGACTCCGTCGACGCCGCTACCGGTTCAGAGAAGCCGACGAAGACTACCAACGAGGACTCCGTCGACGCCGTCGAGAACGCCGACGACTCCACCGTCCACGAACCCGATCCATGGCGGCTCTGCGGTAACGAATGCCCAAAGGCCGAAATCGTATTCCTCTGTCAGGTCACCGTCCTATACTTCGTCATCGCAGTTAGTATATACAATCTAACGCGGGGTCAATGTGACTCCAATCTGTGGACGGCGCTGTTGAGCAGCTGTCTCGGTTATCTGCTCCCGAGTCCGTCTATGAGCGGCGGTGGTCGACGACGACGAGACGATGGCGGTATCGTCTGACTTTTACCTGACGCTACCGAGCAACGCGTCTATGAAGCGGCACCCCGAAAATACGTTGACGCACTACATCACGACGCTGCCGCGACGTTTTGACCTGCCTGGCGGCGAATGGGAATGCGGACTGGTGACGCTACAGTATCCGCACACGTGGTACAACGTGAGAGAGGCGGACGCTACCTTCTTCCTGTCGGCGCCACGCGGTGAGATGGGTCTTTTCACGACCATGGACGGTATCGGAATATACCGGCAGGGTACGATTACTCACGGTTTCTACAACAACGTTTACGTGCTACTGCGCGAGCTCAACGAGGCGCTAATGAAATTGTGTACCGATAAGGTCAAGGTGCGTCTAGAGTACAGTGGCGTCTCTAACCGAATGACGCTGCGTATGTCGGCGGGTGTCGCCTTTACCCTACCCGAAACGAGTCGTCTGAAGAGCTTGCTAGGTTTCCATAAGAACGTTATCGTAAGTTCCCCGATGATGGGGCCCGAACCGGAAGTCGTCGTTATCGAGACGAGCCCCGCCGCGTACACGTACGCGTACGAAGGTCGCAATACGGTGGATATGAAGGCGGGGGTCGACACCCTGTACGTGTACACGGATCTCGTGGAATCGCGCGTCGTCGGCGACGTGTACGCGCCGCTCCTTCGAAACATCGCCGTCTTCGGTACGAACGGTAGCGTTCTTTCGGAAACGTTCGACCGCGTCCAATACGTGAAGCTGCTGCGGCATCAATTCGACACGATCGAGGTCGATATAAGAGACGATTGCGGTCAACCGATACCATTCGAGCGGGGGAAGCTAGTGGCGACGCTTCACATCAGACGCTGTAAATCGAGATTGTTTTAACCACCATGCCGAACCCGTACGAGGTCTAATACGTTCGACAGGTCGGCGGTCAACTGCCGGTCTTCGTCGGCGGTCGGGGTCAACGAGGACACGGTCTGGGTAATATCTTCGGGAGATTCTTTCGAAGCGTCATGCCACTTTTTAAGAGAGGCGCCATGGCGTTGGGAAAACGTGCGCTCAAAACTGGCGTGCACGTGGCGCGGGACGTCGTCGGCGGCGGCAATCTGAAAGCGTCGGTAAAACGACGCGCGAAGGACGCCGGCGTCGATCTTCTCGACGGCCTATTGAAAGGGCCGGCGCCGAAGAAGAGACGGTTGAAAAAAAGACCGCCTATAAAGAAGCCGCGTCGAACGGCGACGACCGTCAGTAGACGGAAGAGAGGGCGTCGACCGGTCGATATATTCGACGCGTAACGATGGCGTTCGTAAAGACAGCGTGCGAGGGCGTGAAGGCCGAACTGGACCTGTTCACCGGACCGCTGACGCAGAAGAGCATCGAGAGCAGTCAGTGGACCGTCTACCAACCGCTGACGGCTCTCGACGCCGGCGGTCCCATCGAGTTCCTCATTCCGGGGTCGGGTAACGACTATACGGACCTGGCGAGCCTTCAAACGTACGTCCGCTTCAAAGTGGTTCAGGGGGACGGTACCGATCTGGCGGCCGGCACCAACGTGGCGCCGGTCAACAATTTCCTCCATTCGATGTTCAGTCAAATCGATGTGTCGCTGAACGGTACGCTCGTGACGCCGTCGACCAATAGGTACGCGTACCGGGCCTACATCGAGACCCTGCTGAGTTACGGTAGCGACGCGAAACGATCGCATCTCACGGGGTCGTTGTGGTACAAAGACAGCGCCGGACACATGAACGCGCGCGGGGACGACAACACCGGGTTCGTAGCGCGGCGCGATCTGACGGCGGCTAGCGCCGAGGTGGAGATGATGGGACGCCTGCACGTCGACGCGTTTACGCAAAACCTCCTCCTACCGAGCGGCATCGACGCGAAAATACGCATGGTCCAGTCGAAGGACGCCTTCGCGCTCATGGGCCCGGCTGCCGCGCCGGGGTGGCATATCTTGATACGCTCGATTTGCCTGTACGTCCGAAAAGTGAAGTTGAACCCGGAAGTCCAGCTGGGTCACATCAAAGCGTGGACTTTGGGAACGGCTAAGTTTCCGATACGTCGCGTCGACTGCAAGTCGTTCTCGATAACCGCGGGTACGCTATCGCACACGCACGAGAACCTGTACATGGGTGCGATTCCGAAACGCATAATCCTGATGATGATCGACAACGCCGCCTACAACGGAGACTACACTAGAAATCCGTTCAACGCGCAGCACAACGACATAACCTTCCTTGCGCTCATCGTCGACGGACGTCAGGTGCCGAGCAAGCCGCTGCAGCCGGACTTCCCGCACCACCGGTGCATACGAAGCTACATGAATCTCTTCGAGGCCACCGGAAAGGCGGGCGAGGACGAGGGGAACGACATATCGCGCTCGGACTTCGAAGCCGGCTACACCGTCTTCGCTTTCGACCTGACCCCCGACTGTTGCGACGGGGACCATTTCAACGTCGTGCGTCAGGGGAGCGTGGGCGCTGAAATGCAGTTCTCGACGCCGCTACCCCGACCGGTGAACGTCGTCGTGTACGCGGAATTCGAGACGGTGATGGAGATCGATCGGACCCGGAACGTCCTGTACGACTGTACGTCGTAATCGCCATGGATACGTTCCAACTGCTGCGTCGCCTCGAACTCGACGCGTACCCTAAACGCATCGTCGTCGGCGTCGTGCCTAAAGACGCGCTACTTACCACCACCACCACCACTTACCCGATGGCCTTCGTGTGCAATACCGACGACGGCGGCGAACCGGGGGAGCACTGGGTGGCCGTCTACGTCGATCGGCGAGGCGTCAGCGAGTACTTCGATTCGTACGGTCTGCCGCCGCTGCACGCCGACTTCCGCGCCTTCCTGCACCGATACTGCGGCGACGCGTGGACGTACAACGACAAGCGATTGCAGAGCGTCGTCTCTAACGTGTGCGGACAATATTGCGTCGCCTACCTACTCCTCCGATGTCGCGGCATGCCGTTGACGTCGTTCCAGAACCTATTCGGCACCAATCGGGTGGACAATGACTCTCTCGTATTCGATTGGCTAAAGCCATTGCATTAACGCTTCGCTTTTACGTGTATAGTAGTAGTAATAAAAAAACGATGATGAAATGTACGCAATTGTGTTTTTTATTACCCTACCTACATACATACATACATACAGGACCCTACCCCTATGCGGCCCCCCACCCCTAGGGTAGGTTTAGTTATACGAGTTAGACGAGTATCGGTGCCGTGGTGACGCCGTCGTCGAGCACGCGGCGTTTAGCGTAGAAATAGCTCAACGCCGCGCGCTCTTGAACGTACGTCAACACGGACGAGTTTTTCACCTGGAAGCCGCGGTTCCAACCGACGCCGCTGCGTCGGTCGCGCAGTACGGCGAGGAAGGTGTGCTCGTCGATATCGTTCTGACGTTTACTCAATCCCTTCGTGCTGTACTTCGCGCCGTTGTCGCCGCCGAAGCAGTAGTACGTCTTACTGCACAGCGCCACGATTCCGTCGCCGCGCCACTCTTCTTTGAAGAGACCCGGCGTTCGACGATCGAATAGAAGACGGCGCGCGCAGCAGTCCCCACCCTCCCACGTCAGTCCGGCTACGCGGCGCCGTACGTACGCGTCCACGTGCGCGTCGCACCATTCGGCCGGAAACCAGAGCGACCGATTCCGGAAGTAGTGTTCGCGCAACGCTTCCGGTACGAGCGCGTCGATGTCGTGACCCGCGAGGGCTATGTACGCCGAGTCGGTGTCCATAGCGCAGTACTGGAAGAGCGGGCGTGGAATGTAGGCGTCGACGAAGTCATAATAAAATTCGAGCATTCGTAATTTCGCGTATTGATACACGAAATAACCGATTTGAATCGGCAGGCCGTAGAAGACGGTGCGCTTATTCAGCGCCACCTCGTACAGATCGTCGTCGACGACGACGTCGAGTTTCCGGAAGCGACGGTTGTTGACGAGTTGCGAGGCGCCTACCGGCGTAGCGTACTTGATATCCCGGTGCCGATCGACGCGCGTAATCGTCTTCCCGTACGAAATGTTGCCGAGTAGTTTAAAGGTGTCGTCGACACCGTGTCGCCGAAACGGCGAAAGCAGGCGATCGGCGTGTACTCGATGACCTGGTAGATGCGCGCGACGACGAGCCCGTGCTCCAGATACCAGCGTAGGAGGGGCGTGGCGAGCACGATCGCCGTGCCGAAGTAGCTACCGACGAGCGTCCGTTGAGGTCGGGTGAGTAGATCGTGCGACTCGGCGTAGCGGCGCATGAACGGGCTGAGATCGTCGCGCGCGATATCGACGTTCTTGAATACGGGCTGCATTTCGGCGAACTTAGCGCGCAGCGCTTCCGGCAAGGCGATATCGCACTGCACGAGACCGAATAGAGAGCCGTCGCGTACACCCTCCAGTATCGTCGAGTGTGTTACGCGCCTCGCGTCGGGTGGTGCCACGGGGGGTCTCACGGCTCGCCACTGGCACTCCCACATTTCGACGACGGCATCGACGTCGCGGCGCAGGTAGGCCGTCACGGCGATCGTCGCGGCGTACAGCGTCGTCATCGGTTGACCGTTGACGGCGTTCGTCGTCACGTGCGTCTGGCATATCGGGCAGCCGTGAAAATATCAGCCGTGAAATTGATACGCCGTTCGCGTGGCGACGCACCAACCGTCGACTCGGTACTTACCGACGCGCTTCTCGCGTCCGTTCAACTGGTGCCGTATAGGAGTGCCGATTCGTTCCGCTTCGTACGTCAACCACTCTACAGCCATACGACCGTAGCCGTGCACGCGTTCCGCTCGAAAGCCGTTCTCCGCGCGTCGGCGCGTGTACCAACCCGTCGGCATTTCCCGCATCATCGCCGATAGATAGAGACCGTTCGCGTCATAGCCGACTATCGAACGACACGGGTTGTTACCGCCTCGAATCGACGTCACGCCGGCTTCGTGATGACGCGAGAAGATGATCGATGGACCGCCGACGATCTGCGACTGCAGTAGGCGGTGCAGGTCTTTGTTCGGTTCGTTGAACAGCGAGAAATGGATTGACGGCGGCAGGTCGTTGAATAGGTACAACAAGGTCAACCCCGGTACACTGATGGCGTCCTTGAACATGTCGATGCGCTGACGGCGATAGAAGGCGAACTGCCGCTCGAGGGCCTCGAGAAACGGCGCCACATCTCGGTTATTATACCAGATTAGAAAATCGCGCATCGTCGTCATGCGCTCGTCGCACCACGCCGTCGCACAAATTTCGTACGCCTCCGCGGAGATTCCCTCGCGTTTCAGGTGGCTGTAGAAAGCGTCAACGCGTCAATATATTCGTACGGAAAGTACCCCTTCGTCGCCGCGCAGCCGTACGCTTTCAGCTAGCGCTCGTAGCTGACACCGGGCGCGAGGTAATTAGTTATGTCGAGAAATGTCAACGTCGACGTCGTCAGGCACATGTAAGCGTTCTGACGTTTAATGGTGAACGCCGACGATGTGTGCTGCGCGTCTTCGGTTATGAGCAGGGGGGTCAAGTACTTTTTGATGACATTCAAATCGTACTTACCGCTGTTGAAACCCAGTACGGGCATTTGACGAAGGTGCGTCCACAGGCGGTCGGCGAGTGCGGCGTACGGTGACGAATCGTTGTCGTCGTCGCGTCGTCGCCGCCAGTCTTCGTCGAGCGCTTCGAGCGCCTCGAAGACCGCGTCATAGCGGGGGCGTAGAACCGCGCACGCCGCCGCGCTCACGGCTTCCAGGTCATCGATGAGGCGGCGCGCTAGGTCGGCCGAATCACCGGTCGTGACGTAACAGCGCGCCGCTTCGTGTCCGGGGACGTTCGACGCAACGCTCACGCTGAGCAGTTAGTGTCGCGCTAGCCACCGACATTTGTCGGTATCCGGCGGCAGTTCGTTGGCGGCAAAATAACATTCAAAATCGAATGTCGCGCGGTACGGATAGTAGCGCAGATCGTCGTCGCCGACGTCGATACCTTCGTCGTCGAGCCGTTGAAATACGGACGGCGTCAGTCGGTAGACGCCGCCGGGAAACACGTGACGAACACCGCCCTCGCACGTCGCTTCGTGACGTCGTAATTTCGCCGGGTACCGCCAGAGGGAGTTGCCGCATTTCGAGCACTTGTACGTTTTCGCGTACGCGCGCAGGTCGATTATGTACGAGAAGTGCTTCTCGTACAGGTTGACGTTCAGGGTCGTGGGGTGCATTTCGATCGACCGACGGACTAGTTCGGCGGCGCCAGTCGCCGTCAGTCGATAGACGGCGATGTTGATGCCGAAAAGCGTCTCCACGCGTTCCAGTTCGTTCAGGCGCACGCCGTTCGGCGTCGGGCCGTAGCGCGCGCTCAGTTGTTTAGCTACTCGCGTTAAACGGGTCGTATTTCGGTTCCGCCTTTCGCAGCTGCCTTGCAGGTGGAGGCCGATGCACCGGAAGAGGCATAGATGATCGTCGTAGGGCGTGCCTCGACGATTGTTCGTCAACGTCACGACGTGCTTGTTTTTTCGCACGTAGGAGGGGAGCGCGGCGCCGACGCACCCGATAGGATGGTTTAGGATGGCGTTCACGAAGTAGGTGGCGTTCGTTACGAGCTCGACCACCCACCCCGAGTCGGGACGCTGCGCGATGACGTACTGTAGTACGTCGGTCGTGCGCACGACGCCAAGGAATCGTTCGAAAGACCGGCTATCGGTTACGAGGGCGGGTGTTTCGAGAAGGCGACCGCAGCAGTTACAGGACGAATGAAAATAGCAGTAACGATCCGACACCTTGTGGCGTAACACGAAACCATAGCTTACGTTTATTTTAAACGCATTCTTTTGTTCGCTAAACATAACCCTCAGACGCGTTTCGAGCACCCGCGTACTCGTACAGGCGGTCATGCGATAGTTGTAGCGGGACTGCACGGCACCGAGCGCTACCGACGTCTCTATGCTACGTCGATGTTCGTCCACGACGCGTTGAAGAGCGTCGGCTGATGGTGGCGGTGGTGGTGGTGGATTGGAAGAATCATCGGGAGGTGGCGACACCTCCGGACGACCGCACCGTTCCCTCAGGTGTCGTAGCATCGCGGCGCGCGTACTGTACGTTACGCCGCATTTCGGACACTCTCGTCGCTTTACGCATAGCGCGTTATCGCCGCATCGTTTCGAACTCTTCGCGTGTCGCTCTAACGTCCACTGTTTCGCGAAATAAGTACCGCATTTCGGACATTGCCACCTAGTAGTATACGGCATACTTTTTTGTGCTGCTACTTTTTCGAACACCCCTATTTATAACGAGGTACGGACATGCGCAGTGAGTGTAACGTGGGGTGGTGGTTTTGTTAAGTAACGGTGGTGGTGGTACGGCAGTGGGGGTGGCGGTTTAGTTAAGTAACGATGCGCAGTAAGTGGTTTTTTGTTAAGTAACGATGCGTAACTGTGTGTTGGGGGTGGCGGTTTTGTTAAGTAACGATAGTGGGGTGGCGGTTTTGTTAAGTAACGATGCGTAACTGTGTGTTGGGGGTGGCGGTTTTGTTAAGTAACGATAGTGGGGTGGCGGTTTTGTTAAGTAACGATGCGCAGTTAATGACGATTTTGTTACGTAACTGTGTGTGTGTGTGTGTGTGTTAACTCGGAAACGGAACGTACATTTTCAACGTTTTATTAAGCGTATCGTACAACGTAAAGCGATATTAAAAGCAAATCAGCAGAATAAGTTCATTCGATTTAAAGGCCGCTTCTGCACTGTATGTACACGTGCACTGCCGATTCCAGTCGAGCACGGTTGATGAAGTCGCGCCAATCCGTGCCAAGTAGCCAGTCCGACTGGACCAAATACAGTTCCCCCGCTCGCCCCGGTTGCTGTCCGTGCGCCTTAACGTGTAGTAGCTGCACGAGACGCACGAAGGTCGGTATCAGCGATCGATGTAGACACGTTTCCAACACGGCGTTGAAGTGATGCTTGACGAGGTCGGCTACGTTGTCGTAGCGCTGTGCGTACTCACGAGTAGGTCGACCCGCGCGATAGCCAACCATATGCACGTACGGACAGCCCTCATTAACTTCGCAAGCACCGCATCGATCGCGCGCCGTCTCCAGTATCAGCTCACCGAGGTGTTCAGCGAGAAGGGACATCGCATGTCGTTCATATCGACAGGCCAACTGACCCCGCCCCGGCTCGACGACGTGTCGTTGTATCACTTCCGACGGTGATGGATTCCAACAACACGACGGCACGATCTGGTGTAGACTTTCGTACGGCGGTGGTGCACCAAGTGCCTCCTCGTTGATAGCATCCAACGCGCTATCGACGCCGCCCGCGCATCCCTACAGCACAAAGCAGGCGCCTACAAACATACATTATAATTACGCTTCCCACGGCGATCGTGCGCACGACCGTAACGCGCCTTAGCGTCGAACTTCAGTAGTAATCTCTCACGTTCAGGCCGTCGTACTCTCTACAAACACACACATTATCATTAGTCCGCCTTTTTTCAGCGGTAACACGAGCCAGCAGCGCGGCATCTTTCGTCTCACTATCCGTCACTCCCCGATCCAGCAGTGTTTGTACGAACAAGGCAACCTCCGCGTACCTTGCACGCATCCTTTCGTTATTGGCTAACTTTTCCAGCAGAACTCGGCGCACCTCCTGCAGACAAAACAAAAAAATTAAATGTCAAGCTTTAAATATGCCGAGCACCGTTCCATTATGTAGCTCTACTAGTAGGCGCTCATCGCTTCGTAAGCTGAACACCAGGCCATTACGTAATTTTCCACTATCTCGTCTAGTAGGCGCGCAGCCTCATCACTCGTCGGTTTACCAGTTAGCAACGCCGTCACCAGCGGGGCCTCCTATAACACAAGAAACCCATTAGTAGTCGTCGTCGTCGTCAACGGCTCTCTTCAGTGTGCGCACCGTATAAGACGCCTCGCCTTGCCAGGTCGTCTTACGCACACTCAGCTCCACTTTAGTACCTGTCAACTCAAGTAGAGTATCGCGAAGTTCCTCCTCATTTAATTCCACCAAGTAATCAGCCCGGTACTCAACGAGCTTAGCCATTTGCGTGTCAAACAACGTCAGCCACATCTCATCTTCTTCTTCATCCCCATCTCGTATCATCACACGCAGCGCAAAGAAATTTTTCACCATATCCTGTTCCCCGTGGGTTCGACATAGCATAACGCCATCTGTGTTTTTCTGATACAGCTTGCGTCGGCAATGGGAACAGCCCCTGTACGTGCACTGATCTTTATAACTCACCGCCTCGATGAAGGCGGGGGTCTTAAGTTTATATACGCCGTTCTCAGCGCAGGCAAGCTCCCTCACACTCACCAAGGTAGCCTGTGATGACGTTGCAGTGCTGCATTCTCTCTCAAGCGAAGCGCGCCGAGTCGGTTCCTCCAAAGCCGCTTCGTCAGCCTCACGTTTACGCCCGATCGGGGACGCTATAACCAACACGGGTCTCTTAGCAGGCGGTGTTGTCGCCGTCGCAGGTGATTGCTCTTGACTGCCACTCGCCTTGCACGCTTGTTTACGAATCGCCTTCACCTTTTTCGCCGGTGTCGTCATCTCATTATGGTCGGCCATTCTCGCGGTGGAAGAACTTCTGTTGCTGCTGAAATCAGTCAGACCACTTGGGTTATACCACATACAAAGTTTTCAACCGGTTTATATAAGCAACATTCGGCGCATGCGTACTTAACACATACCGCCCTAATCGACGGTTCTATTACAACGCATAACTGCCTAGTATCCGATGTCTTTTATTTCTGGAAAAAAAATTGAACGGTCATGTAGTGCGTTCGTTGACAAACGTTTATTTACAGCCAATTTTAATAAAATAATAACACCACATAATTCCCTACTCGCCACCGATCCCACGCAACGCTTAAATTCATACTTTTAACGCGTCGGTTAGGCTTTGGAAAAAGCATTGTTCGCTCTTCACATTCCATCCACGATAAGCTACCCCATTAGCGTCACAGCTGGTTTGCGTCACCATCCGGTTTCTAGTTATCGCAAAAGAAAAAAATTACACGTTCATGCTAGTGCGTTCGTTGTCAAATGTGACTTTCACATCGAATTTCTCTATTATTAATACTCCACAATATGCCTGATCCCTAACTAAGCGTATACAACGGTTCATTTTATGCATTTAAACGTTCGTTTATTGCTATTTTGATCTCTTTGCATTCGATGTTTCACGTCACTTTTCCGCATGCGCGCTTAACACATACCTGACTTTAGACAACAACGCAACTGTCTTCGCTCATTCGCTATCATGGCCGCCTCCCGAACACTTGCTACGCGAGAACCTACCGCCGCAAACGAACAGAGGTACGTTGTATTTTTCTTATTATTTACTTTTTTTTTTTATAACTTATTATTATAATTCTTTAATTATATATTACTACAGTTTTCATTCTTTATTTAATTACTTTTATAACTTATATTTAGTGCTGCTACTTTTTCGAACACCCCCGATTTATAATTTCTTTATTTACATGTCATTCTTCATTAAATTATTTAATACCAGTTTCCATTCTTTATTAATTACTTTTCATAATTTATTTACTTATATTTAGTACACGTTTCCATTCTTTATTAATTATTTAGTACATTTTCCTATACGTAATTAATTTTACTTAATTGCCAATTGCGTTATTCACATAAACCACCTGCGCCGCCCCGTCATCTTTATTTCATTACTTTTATAACTTATATTTAGTGCTGCTACTTTTTTTCCCATTGATAATTTCTTTATTTATATATGTCATTCTTCATTAAATTATTTAGTACCACTTTTCATTCTTTATTAATTACTTTTCATAATTTATTTACTTATATTTAGTACACGTTTCCATTCTTTATTAATTATTTAGTACATTTTCCTATACGTAATTAATTTTACTTAATTGCCAATTGCGTTATTCACAGAAACCACCTGAGCCGCCCCGTCATGCTGCCGACACTACCAAACATCTACGACAGACCTGTCTGTCGCGTCACCGGCGTGCCACGGCCACCAACTCCCGTCGATCTCCAGGGATCGGAAGACGACGAGCCAACCGTCTTCCCGGGGTTGACGGACGCTGAGTGGATCAGCCCAACTACACCCAACCCGGCCACAGTCGACCAAGCGTCCATCGACGCCGACGGAATCCTGTCGTCCTTTTCCGTACGCAGTGAAGACGGAACGTGGTATACGCCTATACCAGCCGTTGAATTATACGAAAGACGCGGTTTCAACGCGCCTTTAGTACCAGTAGGTCGATCGACCTTATTGCAGCGCCATTACGACGCGGATCGTATGCGAACAGCGCGACTACCGCACTTGGGGGAATCTCAGAACCGCCCGCCCGGTTCACGACACCGTCGTGATTTCTATGAATAAACAAAACATACCTTACACCGCATTCACTCGTCTATCTATCACCTATAAGCAGCCTGTCTTACCGTTGAGTACAGCTTTTAAATGCTAAACGTATGCATGCGCCTCGTTTCGTTTTGATAGCATCGGCTATATAAAAACATACCACCATTTTGCGTCCATTCGTCTATCCACCGCATAAACATCCCGCTGCCTCAACAAGCCGACCGCTGAATATTGCTTTTAAACGCGTGCATGGGATTCGTTTCAATAACGCCAGCCAGCTGAAAATAAACGCCGTTACAGAAACGGCTAACAGCGGCTAGCCGTAGATCTATTTTTAACCGCCCGTACCTAGACCGGCCGTATATCAAGTTCCACCGCTGTAATCACTCAGCGGTATAGGGCACAGCGGGTATTCTCGTACACAGTGGGTTTAGTGCCTTCGTAACCACGGTGGTTTTAGCTATAATATAACCACGGTGGTTTCAGCTATATGGTCATATCGTAACTAGGGACGCTGTTACTGGAATAATCACTAGAGGGCGTTATCACGTAACTACGGACGCTGCTAACGTAACTAGGGACGTCGTTATAGCCGCTAGGGCTAAACTAATTACTAGGCTACTCGCTAGGTGGCACCTCTATAGCATCAATCAAAAGTGACAGGCCATCAATCACGTTTTTTATAAGTAGGTTCCCGATTTCTCTCGGGTTACACAAAACCCTTTGATCTTTTTTTTATAAGTAGGTTCCCGAAAAAGATAAGGACGTTTTTATGCACGTAGTTAGGCCTAAAGTAGGTCAAAAAGGGGCGGGGCGAGCGTCAACCTTCCCTACATACTACTAATATATTCTCTAGTAAACAGAATTATTAAAGATCACATGGCGGATTTTCTTGTTAAACATAACTTGATAAACCCATCTCAACATGGGTTTTTAAAGCGAGATCATGCATAACAAATATGTTATGTTTTTTGGAAGACATCACTAAGTGGGTAGATGAGGGATCACCAGTAGATATCGTCTACTTAGATTTACAAAAAGCTTTCGACAAAGTACCACATCAAAGATTACTGCTTAAACTAAAGGCTCATGGCATAGGAAATTGTATAATGAATTGGATAGAAAAATGGCTGATTGACAGAAGACAACGTGTAGTAGTTGATGGGGAGGCTTCAAACTGGAAATCGTTATTGAGTGGGGTACCACAGGGATCAGTATTAGGACTTATATTATTATTAGTATATAATCAACGATTTGGATGATTGAATAACAAGCAAGGTGTTGAAATTTGTGGATGATACAAAAGTGCTTAGAAGGATTAAAAGTGATGGAGATAGACAACATTTATAAGATGATCTTGACAAGTTGATCAAATGGTCTGAAAAGTGGCAAATGCTGTTCAATTTTGGGAAATGTAAATGCCTCCACTCACGACATGGGAACGAAGAGGTAGAATATACTATGGGGGTACTGTACTAAGTACTACTGTAAAAGAAAAGGACTTAGGGTTAACCATTAGTGCTGATATGAAGGTTTCAGAGCAGTGCGGAATTGCAGCTTCAAAGGAAAATCAAATCCTTAGATTAATTAGGCGAAATATAGCGTATAAGGAAAAAAGAACTAATAATACCGCTGTACAAAGCAATATTGAGGCCTCATTTACAATATTGTATACAAGCGTGGAGGCCACATCGCAGGAATGACATAGATATGCTAGAAAGAGTACAGAGGAGAGCGACTAAAATTATATCAAAACTGAGGGATCTTAGTTATGATATTCGCCTAAAATAATGTGGTTTAACAACACTAGAGACCAAGAGATTGAGAGGAGATCAGATAGAAGTGTTTAAAATAATGAATGGTTATGAAAATATTGATAGAAATATTTTCAGGTAAGAAAGATAGAAGGACTAGAGGACATGAAGTTACATTAGGAAAGGAGCAGTGCAGATTATATATAAGAAAGTTCTCATTTTCACAAAAGACTATAAATGAATGGAACATATTATCTGCTGATTGTGTGGGTGCTAGTAGCGTGGATATGATATGTGTAGAATATGATACCTTCAGCAGCTTTTGGGACTTGTATTGACTGCTGTAGTTGCAAAAACACAAATGTGAGTGCGACGTTTGCGGTGTATTGTGTGTTGCATTGGAAACATGATAGCAGCAACAAGTAGGCCGACTACACCATGGACAGTTTGACACATGTTGAACAGACACAGGCATTACATAATTGTGAATAAAGAATGAGACTTGATTAGTTTACACTGATGTTGATCTCTGGTGCGTAACTTGGTATTGTTTTCGAAAATGTGCCCTATGAAATAAAATAAATGTATGAAACGTTTCACACAAATAGAAATGTATATGCTGCATTGCATATTCATCGTAGAAAGAAATCCAATTAAACTGTCCGTATGGTGAATATACGTATGTTGCGTGTCGGGGGGGGGGGGGGTGTTGTGTGGTATTTAATCGTTAACACACGATCGCTTTCTCTTTTGTATAATTACAGATAGGTTGCATAGTACGCACAACTTACGCGTGAATAGCCAATACACGGATGCATGCACGAACGAACATGAATCTGTCGCCAAGACAAAGTGTACGATGCAGTCTACCTTTGGCCGTTTCGTCAAAATTGAGCTTCAAGTTCCCGCCACTCTGTTTCTCTTTACACTATCACTTCCTCCACGATCCCGCCGACGTATTCGTGTTTTGCCTGCAATTATAATGTTGTCCGCGATGACGCACGCGTCTTCGATATCTTCAAACATTGCGTCCATAGTTCGTTAGTAGAGTGTTGGAGCCGATTTTATGTTAAACTGGAAGTGCAACCACGTCAGCTTTCACTTTATATATATATACACCTGTATATATATATATATATATATATATATACACACACACACACACACACGACTGTTATTATTGCCAATTCTGAAATGTCGCAACTGTCACATTAATTTTATTATTATGCATTTTGTTTTCATTTATCGTGCAAAGCGTTTTGAACAGACCCAAAGACGATAATTGAAAAAAAAATGCATAACAATAACATTAATGTGACAATTGCGACATTTCAAAATTGGCAATAATAACAGTCGTTCGTCACATATCAGTGTCGTTACAAGTGCAAACAACATTAACCTGTAGGCAAGCACCGATGTAAACACGACATGGACATCAGAATGTAGATAGACACGGGCGCCACCAAATAGTTGAAACCTTGCCACTTTGCAGAGAAGGAAAGACAGCCTCCCCAAGGGCAACTTGGAAATTACAATCTTATCTACATAACACACTGCACTGGTGTTCACCTGGTCATGTAAACACACACACACACACACACACACACACACACACACACACACACACACACACACACACACACACACACACACACACACACACACACACACACACACACACACACACACACACACACACACACACACACACACACACACACACACACACACACACGCACGCACGCACGCACGCACGCATACACGCGCACGAACGCACGCACGCACACGCACGCACACACGAACACACACACACGCACACACGCACACACGCACACACGCACACACGCACACACACACGCACACACACACAAACACGCACGCACGCACACGCACACACGCACACACGCACACACGCACGGACACACGCACACACGCACACACGCACACACACGCACGCACACACACTCGCACGCACACACACACACACACACACACACACACACACACACACACACACATACACACACTACGCAGGCCCCCGTGAGAAGGGTGGGTCACGTTCGCTCTCAATCCCGCCGGCGCTGACACAAAACAGAGGTTGATGGACATATGTGGACGTGGACTTTTTCATGAGCGTGAAGAGAGGGTGCAATTTGGTGTTTTCGTGACCCTCAAGGGCGATATAACTTATCGTGTACCTACTAAAACACCGTTGCAGATGTTCTCATTCCAAAAGGGGAAGCTGCCAGTTTTGAGATTGATGCACGAGTTCTTCGAGGAGACACTCTCATCCATACTAATTTAATATTGTCTTGGCCTTAACAACTGCGATAGACGAGATAGGACTAACTCTCCTCGGGCGTCGAAACACCATATATACAGCTAGTCATCTCACCGATGTGGACTTTGCTGACGACATCGGTTCGTTTCTGACACACTACGCGAAGCATAACTCCATACAGTTGAACGTGTTTCTAAGACTACTGGATTAAATTAAAATCCAAGAAAAATCACGCACATGCATATTAATCCAGGTGCAAATCCTAATCTACCCACCTTAGATGGGAACCAAATAGAGAAATTAGAGGGGCTTTATATACCTTCACTCCTAAACTAACTCCCAACCTGATATTCAGTGTAGAAAAGCCGATGCCTGGGCAGCAGCTCATGCGCTGGATAAAGTTTGATGATCAACAATATGGAAACACATCAAACTAAACATATGTAGGACCACGTTTGAACCGGTCCTCACGTAATATAAATTCGTGTTGTGAATCATGGACGCCCACAAAATGACATTTAAAATGTCCTGGCGCGATCACATCGCCAACCAGGAATTGTGCGGTAATCTCAGAGTCACGTGACTCTGAGAGACACAAAGGAAAAGGAAACCGGTCTCAATGGGGTTTGTCTTACTAACGCAGTGTCAGACAGAAACAGCGGAAATACCATATCATGTCAGCACGTTCAGTGGAGGAAATAAATAAGTAAAATAAGTTTGCATCATGCAGCGATCGATAACCAACATGCAAAAACGACACGCACTGCCCTGGAGTGACATGCCCACCGATACAGTTATCCAAATATAGACATGACGCCACAGTCACGAGCAGTCACATGGTCTATGTTCATTAAACTGAGACGGTATACAGGAGCAAACATACGTCTGGACCGTCTGTGACTAAAGCAACAGGTGTCTAAAACATTCGCACACATTCAAACAATGTCGTCATCAAACATAGTCAGGCCATTTGGTGAAACTGTGTACGACGAAATCTTCGGAGAGCCGCGGTAAGTCCAACAAAAGTGCTGAATGCATTTACGATATCTCACGTTGCCATATTGTCGTGTAACACTTATCACGGTGGACTTTGTTGGAACTGTCCTATAGCTGTGTTCATAAAGAGTTAGACTGGATACCGGTCGCCAGAAACATGTCATTGTGGTCAAGATATATTCCCAGATAGTACATCTAGAGCGGGCCAACAGCGGGCCGAGAGCGGCAAAGTCATCGGCCAGCTGTCGGCATCCGCCTGCGGGCCGAGGGATTTTTGTCCGGCGGCTCGCCTTCGGGCCGAGGGCGGCTGATAATCGGACGCCGATATTCTGTCGATGGTTATCCGCTCATATGCCGACTGTGCCTAATTTGGCTAAATGTGTGTATTGCGTGTGTTTTCAAGTAATAAGACCAAATTATACGCATAGACTTATGCGTATTGGTCTTATAACGAGAACATTTAAATAGTAATCATCATGCATTGTCACTCTAATGTTAAAATAAACATCACTTGGTATACATTCATCAATTTATTAAGATTAATTGGAATTTGGAAGTTCATAACAATAAAATGATATAGTAATATATTATTTAGGAACAGAAATGTATTCTTGCTGCTTCAAAAAGAGAACGGTTGCCGAGTATCCCATCCAATTATTATAAACTAAAATTAAATACGCAAACAACTCCAATGCGCAAAACAAACACTTAATTTAATACAAGAAAATAAAAAAGCAAGAAATACATTCAGTAGACATCTTAAGACTTTTAAGTTGTTAATTGTTGACGATGAATTGCATTGATAGTTGTTAGTACCGTCGTCAGGATCAACATACACACATTTACCATAAATCGCTCCCTTCATGCACATATTAATAAAGTTCTGATGAAAAATCTGGAACTGTTTTATATAGCCCTAAAATAAAGCGACATAAATGGCAGAAATTGTGTGGGCCATAAACTGGCGCCTAGTGTAAGCACTTCATCCATTACACATTTACCCTGTCACACTAACAAACAGGAACACGCAACAGAGGGACAGCATTTGTTGTTGATGAGACATGTTCATCTTCATCATAGCATCGTCATCCATAGCCTATAGGGCGGCCACAATCATGACATCATGTTATTTTGCCCCACATTCTATTTAATGTTTCCTCTAACTGTCAGTCTGGACAAATGGCGGTACACCGTAGTGTCGAATGTCACTACCTCAGTGCTCCAGCCGTGGAAGGCCCGACTGCTGATAAATGACTAACGGATTGTCACTGGGTCAACAGCGGCTGGAGAGCGGCTGGAGAGCGGCTGACAGGCGGCTGTCATGTGCCGAAATGTATCAGGCGCCATTCGTGTCAGAGTACCGCGATGCTCATTGGTCAGTACGTCGTAGTGAGAACCCATTACAACCAGCTCCTTTTATTTAGAATGTTTAATTGGTTATGGGGATTTCTGTAAAGGGTCTTCAATGTGATAAATCAAACGTTGCATAAGCCTATGGTTAACGTAAATGTACTACTAATTACAAGTGTCTTACGTCTAAACAAATGTTGATCGCCTCGGTTGAGTCGAGTTGATGGTTTTGGTAAGAGTGAAATTTCGAGGGTAATGTTTCGTCTGTTGCGAATAGGAGCGCTGTTGAATCTGGCTTGAGAGAAGTGTTGTAACCTGGAAACATAGTGTTATATGAGAATTGAATTGTCATTTAGAAACTGTTGTCAATTTACTGGATGTACCTTGTATATAAAAATAATATGCATGCAATGTGCAGGTATGTATAAATTAAGAATAACATAATTTCAGGATAACATATTCATTTATCGTTAATGAAAAGTAAAAAACTCTAGTAGAAAGCATACTGTTAATAGCCCTCACATGCTGTGAAATGTAAATTACATTATTTACTTTTTGATTGATTCCAAAAGTGTCCGCTAGGTCTACGATTACACATGTACTAAATTATAATAAAGTACTTACTGTGAAACTAAATCAAAATCGTCTGCATCGTCGTGTTGGTGTTGGTGTTGTTGTTGGTCAGCTTGTGCGTCTTGGATTGTTGTTAAAGTAGTGTTTACTCGTGTTAAAAGGCGGTTCAATCTCTGTCCGATATCCATATTAATTTCGCGCGTAATATTCTTTTATTTCCTTAATACTCCGCTAGATGACCACTGGTTCGGCAATATTCCACTAGAGGCGCAACAGTTTCCCAAGATCACTACGAACCTTCCCGGTACCTTCCCAGGGAGAGCCTAGTTTTGGAGTACGCCTAACCTCAAAATTGGGTCAGGCGTAGTTACGCGTGACCCATTTTGGTCTCAAACTGGGTCACGCGTAACCCAGTTTTAAGTTGCGCGGAACGCGCTACTGACCAATTGGGAGCGCTGGAGCTGGTTGTAATGGGGTCAGTACGACGTTCTCACTACGACGTACTGACCAATGAGCATCGCGGTTCTCTGACACGAGTGGCGCTTGATAGAAAGGTACCGCTTCCTAGCCGCTCAGAACCGCCCTCGGGCCGAGGGTGGCGTGCTGGCTGGGTTATCACTACAAGTGTAGCAAAAGGGTCCATCCCCGGTTGTTGCTATCCATTGTGAAAGTGATAAAGAAGAGCAACAACTGATGTTTTGTTTTTCTTTCAGTGAAGGAGATCAAGTGGCTCGTCAAGTAACCAACAGACCCGGCTCATCGGGAAGTGACGCGACACCAAGATTTGGCCTAGGTACTTTATATCACCACGGGATTTACATAGGCGGGGCGATGGTCATTGACTACAACAATGACTCGATAATACGTCACATCAGCCTCATTGAGTTCAAAGACGGAAAACATCTCTTTCCTGTAAGCTACACAACCAGAAGCCCTTAGGACAAAAGGAAGTCGTGAAGAGAGCAGTCGAGTTTTCTCAAAGTCCTACCGAGTTTGGCACATTTAATCAGGTCTTTAACAATTGTGAACATTTCGCAACTTACTGCAAGTTTGTTTGGACAACGACTTTCGCAGCAAACTAAGGAAGCTGTCGGGATAGCCGGTACAGTTTTAACATGGATAGGCGCACTGGGTTTGATTGGATGGGCATTGTTAAAACGATGATGACTGCGAATTTCGCATTTGAAACTAAACTTGTTGTTGTTGAAAGCTGACAGCCACGGCATGTGCTGCAATGTGGACGGAACTTGATATATTTAGTAAGTGGGAGGTGATGATTATGATATATTTAGTAAGAGGGAGGTACCTTATGATTATGGCGACTGCGGACATATCGTGTGCCTGCATTTTTAAGAACAATGAGTGACATTAGTTAAGTTAAACAATTAAGGTACCTTCAATATGTTAAACTTGTCTAGAAGATATATAATGCAATACACAACGCAGTGCATAATTGTCCACGATTTGGTGTAGGGCCTATACATTATGAGTATTTTAGTAGAAATCAGGACACAATAGAGCCTAGAATGTGTAGAATTATTATATTAACAATATTGTTGAACTATTAGGCTTAGCTAATCTGACTCATTGTTGGAACAAATGTTGTTTATTTTAGTTGCAAAATTGATACCGATTAAATATCACGATTCATGGACATTCTTACGTGTCGGCTGAGTTTTTGTAATCTGCTACACAAGAAACGACCTTGCAATCACTTCAAATATGTATTTGATGCACACGGGATAGAACCATGACTGTACCAACAGGCCGGGCTCGAATCGCACTTCGGATTCTTGTAAAAATCTACCGATTTTGAATGTATCAAAGAACTTACCTTTTACGTACCGATTAATTAATTGGTTCACCCCGCGTTGCCTTGTTTTAATCCACCGTATACGTGAGCACTCGATTACAGACAATGGTAGATTTAGTTGAACGAATAATCTTCGCACAATAATTGCAGCGTGGCTGATATATTACCAATGAATTCGGGGTGGTGTTGGAATGAACGGAGAGATGAGAAGTGGCACATTGTTCCGATCACATGTTATTTAAAGAAAGAGAAATGTCAATGAAAAACGTATTCATATATTAAACTTGTAGTTGTGCTTGTGAGTGTGAATTTTAGAAAAGTCGACATTAACGATTGAAGAACAGCATTATGTAAATGTCACACCGATTTAAACTAGTATCACAGATAGACTATTTAGCCCAACGTGTTTATTAGTATCGGTATTCTGAAAACATAAGAACGCCTCCACGTGGACTGCCGATCAACAGTGAATGTAGATCAGTTGTTGTCATCAGATCAGATCAGAGGAGAGTACTGTGTACATGCAAATAAACTATTTTGATGTAGTTAAAACCGATGTTCTGATTAGATGGAACGATACACGTGTTGGTAGTCAAGTCAATTCTCAAGTCAATGACTTGCAAGTAAAAAATTCATGTCTCAAATCAATAGCCTGCCAGTTAAGAAGTCAAGTCTCAAGCTGTGCTACGGAAACTGAGATTAGCGTTGTAACCTCAAGTGCTAGCTGAAAAGATCGATACCCTTACGCAGACAATCGTTGGCCTGAACTCGAAGCTCGAAACCAAAGAGCGCATAATTGCCGCCCTCGAAGAAAAATTTGATCATCTCAAATGTGAATGCGATAACATTGAACAATATTCCCGATATGTAACCTAATGTTCCACGGAATCCCTGAAAGTGGGGAGGGGGACGACACTACTGCATGTATGCACATGTAGTGGAAATAATAAAATGACAAAATGGCAGTGATCTCCCAGTGACACAAGAGGACATTGTAATTAGTCATAGGCTTGGCAAACGGGCTGCAACCGGCGATCGACATCGTGTAGTCATCGTGCGATTCAATATAGTGTTAACGTGCGTCATACGGGCTAGAAGCCGATTGAGTAACAGCGTCAGTGAAAACCAACTCGAAATCTTCGTCGACGAGGACTTGACGCAGCGTTGCGCTGGCTAGCGCTACAAGGCAGTTGAAACGTGCGAAGAAAATAGCTGACTGCTGGACCTATAATGGGAAAGTGGTAATCAAGACATTGGCTAATACGATCACTCGTCAGGGTCATCCACACGCAGGCGGATATAAACACTTTACGTTGAACACGTGGCCTGCGACCGGGAATCGGTCCCGGTGTACTGGTCTGGTTGGAGGTTCCGGTCTGAGAGTAAGTTCCGGTTTCGTTTTGCGTATTGCGCATGCTCGCGCAAGCGCAGTACATCAAAATCGACCACCTGTGAGCAACGTGACCTCAGGTGACCGATCAACTTTAACCCCGTGCCAGAAGTATGCGGCGACTGAGTTACATCGCTGTGAGCAACGTGACCTCAGGTGACCGATCAACTTTGACCCTTGCTCGACGCACTCGGTGACCGAGATATACAATTAATCATTTTTCGTTTGCTGTAGCGACCGTTACTCCACCGACCTATTTGCCCCCTACGTTGCTGCACAGGATCGTACATCTGCGGCATTAGTTAGCTAGTTCACATATCTTTTGTTGAGAAAATACCTGTGATGCAGCGGGAGAAAATAGGAGATGAGTACCGACGGTACATGTCTTGCATAAGGCATTATCTAGTCACCAAAAAACAATTGGTGTGTGAAAAGCGAATGCGCAATGCTGTCTTAAAAGCTACGCAGCATGGCAAATACCAAGTAGACGGTGAGTAGACAGTCCAGCCCCAGGGCCAGGGTAATAGTCTGTAGCCTAGCGTATAGTATACTATGCCATAAGCGAGTCTATTAATATGGGTCTCTTAAATTATATAGGTGTCAGAATAGGGGCCTATGTTTTTGACAGAAGTATAATTATGAAACGATAGCTGGACGCAATGACGTGGCTATTAACACAGCTGCTCTGGACTGCAGGCCCACCGTTTATTACCTAGAATGGTTATTATTCTTATCTTTCTGTGGGTTGTACCTCTTGATTTCCTGAACCATAAATAAATATTCCTTTGACAAAACAGACACCCATGACAGTCATTACAGGTTGGTGGTTATTTTTTGGCAAATATTAATAACAATTGCACTCAACCTAAGATGTCAAATGGCTTCAGTCTTATATGACCAAATGTACTGCTAGTTTGTCACTACTTTGTGTCACATAAAATTTACATTCCATGCCCGTGGTAGTCAAACCTTAATACACTGGCCCCCACGATAAGTGCTACTTGAAATTAGTTAATTGTGAATTCTATTTTGTGAATATTCTTTCAGCTGAAATTATTAACGCTATTAAACAATCGTTTTTACCTAAAAATGTATAGGCCTAGCCTAGGTGCCTACCACTAAAATGTACACCAACCTAAATACCAATGTATTTGACCATATATAGTGCAATTAATTAATGAAATAGATTAATAAATCATGGACAATCACTCACTATTAGTATTGCATTTAACACAGGTACTTACATTGTTATTGTCACACTGTACTGTACTGTATTTGTGTATGAATAAAGTGATATTTCCTTTCTCAGAAGTAGACACAGTGACACTAAGCTTATTGACAGTGTGTGGGAATACTGTTACATGACAGTAAGGAATTTACTAATTAATTGTATCATACTGACTTGGTACACTTTGTAGTGCTACATTGTTTCAAGTGAATTATGACATTCTCTGCATAGTTTGCTCAGGCCCTTACACTAGAATTTAGACCCCTACTGCCTTAGGCTATGGCAGTGCAGCATCAGGTAACTTGTGTTGGTAATTTCATCCATCATTTATGTAGTAAGCTTTACTGATAAATTGTAACAAGTGAACAATACTATTTTGCAGCATCTGCCAATTTTGTAAATGGCCTTTATTAAGTTGTCTGTTTTTAATTGAAACTTGAAACAGTGGTTTCCTTTTTAACATTGTTTATTTTAAATTAAGAGTACACCTGTAGATGCTAATGTCTCGGTATCTGTTGGTGGTTCAAATCCACCAGGTAAATGCACAAACCTTTGTGCACAATTACCCCTGGCATGGGCTTATTGACCGATACATTGCATCTACGAGTATGATTATGTTGATATTTAATTAAAATGACTTTCAATGATGCAACAGTTGAAGCATCAGATATAGTCTATTGAAAAAAGATCCAAACAACTGATTTACCCCATACCTTCATTGTCCACCTAACAAGATTGCCACACAGATAATTAACTCTAGATGGCAGGTGGACAAGGAAGCCTTTTTGGCTTATTGAGAGCCCAACCATTTTTATCCAACCCTTCTGCATCCCGCCCTTCTGAGGTGTATCGATTGTATGTTTACACATATTCACGCAGCAAACACCCACACAATCAGCAGATAATCTGTTCTATTCATTTACAGTCCTTTGTGAAAATTATAACGTTCTTATACCTAATCTACACTCCTCCTTTACTAATATAACTTCATGTCCTCTAGTACTTCTATCCTTCCTAAGAAAAAAGTATTTCTATCAATATTTTTATAACCATTCAATATTTTAAACACTTCTATCTCATCTCCTCTCAATCTCCTGGACTCTAGTGTTAGTAAACCATCTTCTTTTAGCTATATTTCATAACTAAGATCCCTCAGATTTTGTATCATTTTAGTCGCTCTCCTCTGTACTCTTTGTAGCATATCTATGTCCTTCTTGCGATATGGCCTCCACGTTTGTATACAATATTCTAATTGAGGCCTAACTACTGTTTTGTACAATTTATCTTTTTTTTTCCTTATACACTATATTTCACCTAATTAATCCAAGAATTTTATTTCCCTATGTAGCTGCAAATCCGCACTACTTAGAAACTTTCATCTCAGCACTAGTGGTTAACCCAAAGTCCTTTTCTTTTACAGTTGTATTTAATACAGTACCCCCCATTGTATATTGTACATCTTCGTTCCCAAGTCCTGTGTGGAGGCATATACATTTCCAAAAATTGAACCACATTTGCCCCTTTTCAGACCATTTGATCAACCTGTCAAGATCATCTTGTAAATGTTGTCTGTCTACATAACGTTTAATCCTTCTGAACACTTTTGTATCATCCGAAAATGTCAACACCTTTCTTGTTGTATCATCGTCCAAATCGTTGATATATATTAAGAATAATATAGGTCCCAGTACTGATTCCAGTGGTACCCCACTCAAAACTGATTTCCAGTTTGAATCCTCCCCATCAACTACTATCAGTTAGCTTCTGTCCTTTGTCTTCTGTCAATCAGTCATTTTTTTATCCAGTTAATTATACCATTTCTTATGCCATGGACCTATAGTTTAAGTAGTAATCTTTGATGTGGCATTTGTCAAAAGCTTTCTGAAAATCTAAATACATGATATGTACTGGTGATGTCTCCCATATATAAATATATACAGTATCTTGAAACAACCCTATTGTGGGGGTCGTATATTAATTCCTAAGCGTTTGGTGCTCCAGGTTCAAGCTGTAAGATGAAAACTACCCACATGCATAATATCAAAGCTTGATTCTAAGTCAATGTTATGCCTCAGGTGGTTTTCACAGGCCTGTTGTCATTAGATGTAAATTCTAAGTGCACACTAGTAGCAGCCAGTGACCCAACTGACATGAAAGCAATTAGTTAGGTTCAGGCAATTGTTTGCACAATCTGAAATGAAGCCAGGGACAGTCAGTGACTGAGCTGGGTGAACTGTGAATGTCCAGTGGGTGATAAGGCACTTCAGGGCTGGGTTAAAAATGTTAAAATGAACACAATCCAGCTATACAGTATTTAACTTAAATTCTAATATTGTACTTTCAAGTTTTTGATAAGTTTGTACAATGTCATTGTGCTTTATTAGCTTGCTTGGCCTGTTACAGACAGTTACCAGTTAGCCTCTTAATTTAAGAATGTTAATTAAATGAAAGTTATTTGTTAATTTTAATTGATTGAAAAAAAATTGGGAGGTTAATTTAATTTAATTGACCTGATAAACGTATGATATTAATTAATTTAACTGCAAAATATCTGAGTTGATGTATTTTAAATAATTTTCAAAGTTAGTTTCCCATGCCTGCTCTCAATATTCTTTGGTGTTTGACTGTATACTTTAATTTGTCATCTCACTATTTTAATCCCACCTCATTCTATTATTTGATGGCTCTTAGTGTAATTTATTATTTAAATATATTATATATTATTTATATATGTTTTAGGTATAATGCCCTTATATTTAAATTGTTTATTAATTCAATGTACGATTCTTAGTTGTATTGTTTTTATGATATTTAACTTAATATTTTAATGATCTAACTATACAGGTTTGGTATTATGATTGTATTGTAAAGCACCGTAGAGCACTGTGTGATTATGGCGCTATATAAATATCTTATTTTATTATTATTACAGTCATGCTATATATGAATTAATGATTACGTGTGACAATGGTTTTATTTCTGAATAATGAAATTTTATATTACTTGGCTGATTAAATATTATGATATACTTTATTTGTAGCAATGTTGTATTGCAAGCGAGTGCAGCGTTATATAACGGGCTATGTGGTTTGGTTCTTTGCAAATGTATGCCAATCATTTTAGTGTATTCCTGTTGTTTTATGTTACTTTGTTTAACGTAGTAACAATCAAAGCTTTAGTTTCATAAGGATCTCCTCAGTTTAATTTACATTACATTAGATTGCCCATAATGTGACGTAAATATGTATGAGAAATGCTAATGTTATCTACGAGTTAATAATTATTTGTAACAATAGTTTAATTTTTTTATAATTGCATTTGATCACTTGTCTGATGAAACATCACAGTATTATACAAAGGGCTAGTTATGATCTGTGTAAATAAATAATTTTTTACATTTTATATTTCATTTAATAATACTATTTGAACTGTTATGTCACACATAATTATACACGTTGACATGATAATAAATGTTTACTTATGTAAGTCGTGAATGCATGGCCCGTTTCCATAAATGTATTATTAAAGAATTGTTGAGTTACTCAGAGTTGTGTTGGGAAAAACTGTTTGGAAATGGTGACCCCAAGATCCCCACCCTCCGTACGAATTTTGAAGTGCCTCAATGGGACTTCTAGACTGCACACAAAATCAGCCCCATATTTCCAAAACTGATGGAGATAAGTGCTATTTTAAAATTGTGACCCCCAAACCGCCACCCCGGACAATTTTAGAAAAAAATATTAATGATCTAGCGTACCCATCCCAATGGGTACGCTAGATCGCATAAAATGTATGCCCCATACAGGCATGACTGGCCCAGATAAGTGCCATTTTAAAATTGTGACCCCCACATTTTGAATTTTTTTCTTCAATATATAGATCCCAATGGGCTTGCTAGATCAAACACAAAAGTTCAACGCCACACATGACAAAATGACAGAGATAAGTGCCATTTTAAAATTGTGACCTCCCGAGACCCCCACCATCTGGATGAATTTCGAAAAAAAACTATATGTACAAACTACCCCAATGGACACCATAGATCACACAAAAAATTTCAGCTTTATACATATCAAATTAACAGAGATATGTGTCATTTATAAATTGTCACCCCCCAAGATTCCCACCCCCGACAAATTAAAAAAAATCTAAATCTACGAACCACCCAGCTTCATACATGCCAAACTGACAGAAATAAGTATGTGTCATGTCATTTAAATGCTGAAATTTGTGTTTACCACAAAACCCGCTGTGCGTATAAACAGCGCTGAAAACTGCAGCTCTGTGTGACGAAGTCGTAAGATACACAACGTCAACGCTCTGAGACAATGACATCAAAATAAAACACAGTTTTGTTTGCAAATAACTACAAGTTATGCTAATTATGAGTTTTTTTTAATGTAATAGGCGCTAACCTTTGACATGTACTGTGTGTACGCAAAACGGAACCGGAACTTACTCTCAGACCGGAACCTCCTTCCAGACCCTACAGCTGCGGGCCGAAAGTAGGCGCTAACCTTTGACATGTACAATCGCATGCGCAATACGCAAAACAGAACCGGAACTTACTCTCAGACCGGAACCACCAACCAGACCAGTACACCGGTATACGAACGAAGTTGGTCATCTCGAATGTGAGTGCGATAACATTGAACAATACTCCCGACGATGTAACCGAACATTCCACGGAAACCCTGAAACTGGGGAGAGGAAGGACACTATAGATATACTGCACAAGTAGTAGAAATCATAAATTACAAAATGGCAGTGACCACGCCCCCCCCCCCCCCCCGTGACACAAGAGTACATTGTAATTTGCCTTAGGCTTGGCAAAGGGGCTGCAACCGGCGATCGACTTCGTGTAGTAATCGTGCAATTCAATAGAGTTAACGTGCGTGACGATTGCGTAACAGCGTCAATGAAAACCAACTCGAAATCTTCGTCGACGAAGACTCGATGCAGCACTGCGACCGGGAATCGGCCCCGGTATACGGACGGTTTTTTGTGTTTGTTTTAGTGTTTTTGTTACACGAGAAAACGCAACGTGAGTCTCCTGAGCGAGACGTGATCTACGCAACGTGAGTCTCCTGAGCGAGACGTCATCTACGCAGCGATGACAATAAAAGAGAGATAAGTCTTCAATGCTGACACTGTAGACTCCTGGATAATATAATTATATGTCAGTTAATATTATCATTAATTGTTTTAAATTATTATTCTTTCTAGTTTTATCGTTCTCTACAAGCTGTTTTTTTCTCTTTCTTTTCTCATTCTCTTAATTAAAAATACTTAAACACATGACAGCATTACGTCGACTTCTGCATATAATATTAAACTGTATTTTCTACATTGAGTCGGAGATTACGTGCATATGTTGTTGCAGTGACATCAGGGATACTGGGAATATTCCAAATATATCTGGTGACATTCCTAGTTAGTTAGTCTGTTACCACATGCTGAACAGTCAATCTAGTTTAACTGCTCTATGTAAATTGCTAATGTTTGTTGTACTTTTGACATGCAATTTCTCTGTTGGCTCTTAAAAGTGATATTTAGTAAGATAATATTTAGTCTTAGTGTCATCCCAGAAATATTAGCTCTATGTGGACTACTGCACATCCCGTTAAACTGAAAGTGTAAACTTTTTTGTTTTCTTTGAAAGGTATATTTTTTATTTTGTAAGTTTAATGCTATATAACGTTGTTTTGTATATTTTTTATTTCAAATAGTTATACAGCTAATATATAAATAGTTCTGTATTTAATATATTTTTTTTATTGTCAGTAAAATCCATTGACAAATATGAAAATGAAAGCACTGTGTTAGTTATTGCACACGATGTTAATCAGCAGCTTTTTCACAGAGTCCTTGTTTTTTGTGCGATGTAAACCTGTAGTCATATTACTATATGCATAGAAATAACCTTCATGTATGTATATGTATGTGTGTGTTTATATGTGTATAATTATATCTTATCATATCATATGTAAAATGGATAATCAAGCATAGTGCTTAACTCGAATGTAGTGCACTTTGTTTCACTGCTGTACTTTATGTAAAGAAAAAATGTAGCTTGTTACTGAAGTAACTAAATACATGTGATCGTTCTGTTGCTATGGAATGCATTAGTATGTTTCTACACATATCCATGTAATGTGGCTTGTAAAACCGTTTAAATACTGTATGCTCTACACCTCTCCCATGACAAGGTCTTCTTGCATTCATTATGTAAATCATCTTTCTTATTTTATGTTATTTTTTCTACATACAAAACTACAAGATGTCTATCTTAACCTGTTCTCACATTTACGTTTCTAATCAATCTCACATTTACATTCAGTGCATTACCTTATTAAATTACAATTACAACAGACAATGCCACAAATAACATTAATTATCGGGATATGGATATATCAAAATTTTTGAACACTCATTTACAAATACAAATATAATAACAACCACATGCGATAAATGCCAAATAATATAAAAGCATGACATTAGACGAAACCTTCTTCTCCTAGTTAGGAGGTATTAATAATAATGACTTAATTAACATCTTAGACACAAATTATATTGAACATTTTAGCAAAAGTTTAGCAAACTTACTCAAACAAACACTACACGTTTTAGTGTCTTAAGCACAAACATTCAATCACTAAATGCTAAATTTAATGAACTGTAGGCTTTTGTAGAAGAGCTAAGTAGTAAAAATTTTAAATTTAATGTCATTTGCTTAAAAGAAACTTGGAAATCAGACAAAGATTACCTATCACAATTTTCCTAAAATTATTTTTGATAAGCTAGTCAATTATTTAATTTCGTCATGTACGCTGATGATACGACATTATCTAGCTCTTTAAAATCTCTTAGCAACAAAACACACAATAAAAGAACAGAATCCTTAATAAATGAATAACTTTTAAAAGTCAACGAATGGCTAAACATAAATAAATTATCTTTAAATAAAAGCAAATCAAAATACATGATTTTTCATATGCCTAATACATAATAATAAACGTACACAGACTCTTTTGCTTAAAGTAAATTATATAAATATTGAAAGAGTAGATGAATTTAACTTTCTAGGATTGACCTTAGACACTAACCTAAACTGGAAAAAACACACTGAGAAAATCTCAAATAAGTGCTCCAAAACAACTGGCATATTAAACAGATTAAAACAAGCATTATCTTTATATATAAAAGTGTTGTTATATAACACATTAATATTATCAGGTATTAATTATTGTATCATGGTTTTTGGATATCAAAGAAATAGAATTACGAGAATTAAAATAAGCCGTGCAAATAATAACCTTAAATAAATACAACTCACAAACGGAACCACTTAAAAAAATTAAACTACTAAAAGTAGAACACATATAAAGTCACAAGAATTAAATTTTACTTTATATACATTCATAGAATATTACCTCCTTATTTACTTAACTGGCAAAGTAGCCCAAGTGTAAACATACATAATTATAATACTCGTTAAAAACAAAATATACACACTTTTAGAATTAAGCATGAATTTGCAATGAAATGTCTCAAATACAGCCTACGTACCACATGCTATATATGACACGCCCGATATAATCAAAGACAAAATATACACTCAGAGTTTGTGGGGCTTCTCATTTTATATAAACACACCTTTGTTATACAAATATAATGATATATGTATGCACTCTATCAAACTGCTACACATGTCAACAAAACCAATAAATACAATACATTTGATGCTAGTTTCAGACGATCAGCACACAACCAAACTTACATTCTCACACCAGACAAGCACTCCCGATAAACATACCTGAGATAGACACCTTATAAAAGGACCATATAAATCATTACGTAAATAGGCTGGCTCCTATGATAGAGGCAATTGTGTCTCAATAGGCGTCACTGCATGACCCCGATTGAATAAGCTATATGATTACATTCTATGGTATATCAATACCATAATTGGTGTACATGCGTGTGTATGTATTTTCTAAGAGTATTTTGAACATATAATGATATACGTATATGTATGCCTGTATAATGTTGATGTTTGTTGATGTCAATGCTTAAGTGATGTTCCGAAAAATCAATGTATTGTGTACCTATGTGGGGTCAAATAAACGTTATATTATGATATGTGACATACCATAAATACCTTTTTCATGATCATTCAGTATTTTAAGAACTTATGTTTTGTCTGTTGTTAGTGTCCTATTTTCTAGTGTTGTCAACCCACATTATACTTAGCTGGCTTTCATGAGTAAGGTTTCTCAGCTCTGGAATCAGCTTGGTCACTCTTTCTAACTCATCTGTGTCTTTTACGATAATGGCATCTTTGCATGACAGTTGTGCTTCATTGTTATTAAAATCTAAACGATAATTAAGACGTTCAATGTATTTACGATATATATTACGATTATAATTAATACGAGGCTGGTAGATTTGTGCACGCTATCATGCCAGTAATCGAATTCTTTTCATTATTTACCATGAATTCGTATAGATGTGTGCCATATATATTTCCGATAATCGTTTCCAGTAGGGTATAACATGTTAAGTTTACTGTCAGACTGGAGTTTGGGATGAAGTCTGATGACCAGATATGTCACAGTCATATTCTGGTAAATAAAGTAAAATCCCAAGTCAATGAACGATTCCCCAGTCTATATCAAGTTGTGTATATCTATGCATTCCACGTTAAGTAGCAAGTCATGGGAATGGGTGACTTTAGTTAACATGTCTACTCAAAAGAATTCTCTGACATCATAATTATTTATAACAAATTGACAAACCCACACAGAAAGGCTTATTTTTCTGCTGTCTCGGTCTAGTCCACAGACTGAAACATTTCGTAATGGTTTCTACTGTAGGTATTTGATGTCAAAACATGATAACAGGGCGAAGGGGACAACTTTTTGCCTCTGATGTCAAACAAAGACTGCCGCGACTGATGTTTTATGGGTGAGCTTTTGTGTAGGGTCAATTAAGTGTACTCTGGGGAAAACACGCCGACTTGTTTTGGGGATCGGCTTACGGGAAAATGGTTTATATATATTTCGATACACTGAATGCATTAAATAGTTCATTATCTTAGGTGAATGTAATGTATTGACATTTTCTACGTTCAATATCAAAATAAAAGTTACAGCCATTTTAGCGGAGGATCTCAATAGTGGCGTTTTGCGTGGGGCAAACCGACTACCAATGGACGGGCCTTATGCATTAAGTTATTAGTTCATTTATTTCATATTAAAAATGAATTGTGTTACTGACACACTTATGTAGTGTAATTAGATGTGTGTCCATATCCTACCGCGCCGACCAAAATGACGCTCACGACCACCTAATTACGTCATCACGATTGTGATATCCAGCGCGCTCGTTTTAAATGCGTTTGCGTCAGAGCATGTTTAATATTTTAATTAGGTTGCGAATAGTGGAGAGTGGTTTGGGGTTCGAGGTATCCGGAGACGTCATTCTGTATTTTACCAGAAGAGTTTAGAACAAGTAAAAGTCTGAGGAATGTGCGTATGGAGGATCGGATTCGTACGCGCCTGTCTGCTGATGCTTATAGGCCTACCATTCACAGAAACGAACGAATCAGGTAGCGTGCAGTGCACTTTCATGCAAAAGACATTACGAAAGCAAGTGAATTACTGATTAGTAAGCCCAAAGATAGATATATCATTAAACAACCCAAAATGTCGCCGAATACGCTGATCGGAAACAATGAAGGCAGATATCCTATTTAACTCCATATGACATAAAATGCCACGGAAAGAAAGTGGGAGCTGTGTTTCCTAACCTTGCATGAAAAAAGTTTAATATCTTGTAAACACGGAGAGTCATTCAACTCGTTATAATCGAGGAAACATATGAATGTATGTATGCGGGTACGTTAACGTGTGCGTGTGCGTGTGCGTGTGCGTGTGCGTGTGCGTGTGCGTGTGCGTGTGCGTGTGCGTGTGCGTGTGTGTGTATGAAGATTATAACTTTTTATGAGGTTAATCAGTTGTTCAGAAAGTAAAACGTAATGTCCGCGTAATACATAAAACGCAATTTAACAATCGCAGGAACGAAGCACTAGAGCGCGGCAAATACGTCGGGAAAACGGTCCATGCGTCATTTACATGGCAACGTAAAGTTGACGCTGACACAATAATGCTTTATGTCTACCCGCTTGCCAATAGCATAGCAATGCGAATATTATTAGGTAATTCTACACTACCACGTTTGGGGCCTTATCGATGGACACACACATTCACAATTTCTCTGACCTTCGTCATGTTCAACAAACAATGAGTACCTGCGAGCTCGTCATGGTGTTTATGTAACGATGCTGGGTGTTTTTTAGCATTTGGTAAATACCACGACTGTAAACTACCAAGGCAGCGTACACGTCACGTCACGGGCAATGTTGCTACTAATCCTAACTGATAGCTTCTTCAGCATTGTTTGTTGACCCTCTTTATCTTCATCTGTCCTTTACAGGGATCTTCCGTTCTTGGCTGTTCGCACTTGCACTCACAAGGCTCCGTTTTATGATATCATTCCTTCACTTTTTTGATTCCTCTTCTTCTTCTTCGGCCACCCTTGTCTGATTTCTATGCTCCCTTTGCCCCCGTCTTCTTTGCACGTGTCCTGCCTATCTCATTCTGGTTCCAACTATTTTATTTTTTTAATGTTTTTCCATGCCAATCTCTTCTCTCAAGTCCTTCATATTTTTTTTCTTCCCGAGTTACTTTGCCTATTCTTTGGACCCAGTCGTTTCCTGCTACTTGTTGCTACTCGTCCTGCGTGTATATCACGCCAATGTTCCCAACCCGTATGTACAGGATGGTACCGCGCAGGCTTCCAACACTTTTCCTTTTATTTGTTTCTTCAGTTTTCCGTCCCACAGAATGCCTTCCACCTCCTCCATGCCGCAATGGTTTCTGCCGCTCCTGTTTATCATCAGCCACCACTGTTTATTACCAAAATGAAAAGCAGGGGACTCTGCGCATAATGTGCAAAGCTCTGCATGGTGTAGCACTGTGGTGTAGTGGCTAGAGCTTCGGACTCTCAACCGAGAGAACCCGGGTTCGAATCCTATGCGGCGGTGTCGAACCGGCAAGTTCGTTCACTATACGTTGTTCCAGTTCACTCAGCTGTATGGATGAGTACCTGGCTATAGACAGTGGTGGATATTTGTGTACAAATAGTCTTCGCGCATTAATTACAGTGTGGCTGAATGCTTCCCAGAGGAGTCGAGGTGGTGTTCGATTGAGCAGGTCTACCAGGGAGCAAAGTGTAAAGCGCTTTGAGGAGTCCAGAGGACTTGGATACTGCGCAATATGAGAACTTTCCTTTACTTTCTTATGTACAAAATAGTAAATGTAGCCTATAAGTAGGATTATTCTAAATTACTGCCTTTCCTTATAAACATGTCAAAAGGAGACAACACTATTTAGGTGGTTATAATTATAGTAAATTCTCCAGATGGAATTATCACTTATATTTTGTCCCGGTACTAATTGACTGTGGAATTTTCAACACATTGTTAGTTCAAACTTGAAACTGTGGATTCGTTTAGGAACAGCGGCACACACACAACTGCTTTATTGAGTGATTGTCCAAAAAAAGAGAATACATACATTCAAACCAAAACAGGCAATCAACAATACGAAAGGACAAGAAGCAAATTGGTTGTAGTTTTTGTTTTAATTATTAACAAAATATTTGTGCCACGGTATAAATTGGTGAAATTGTTCTGATGCGAGCATACCACAGTTGTTTAATTAAATATCTGTAATAAAAAACATAATAACAAGTTTTCTAGATTTTGTTACGAACTATACTGTTCGCAAATTCTAATACATACTGATATACTAAAACAAACTATCCTAATTGTGTGGAGTTGTCCTGTTCATTGGTTCCCCAGAATCCCCAGATGTAATGTGTCATTGCTTTTTTGAATAGATTGATAGACGTACAATCTTCAATATGACTCTTCATAACAATAGTATTCCACAATTGGGGACCAACAGATGCCAATGTGTTTTATCTGGTGTTGGTTTTACAATGTGCTATTTCGTAAACGATTTCTTGCCTCATATTATAATTGTGTAAGGTGACGTAATTCGTTAGCATGTTATTACATATATTTGGTAACATACCCCTATTATGTTTATACATTAGTCTGTAAGTTACATATTTGTTCAGTTTATAAATGTTCATAATTTGATGTTTTAAATAAAAAAAGTGTGTATGGCTTCTAAATTCGACATGACTAATTATACGTATGATTTTTTTTGCAATATATAAATTTTAAATAAATATATTGTTGGGGCTCTTCCCCATACTATGTCACAATAAGTAATATAAGGTAAATAAAGGTATAATACAGGTTGATCAACGTTGTTTTGTTTAGTTTTCTGAAAATGCCTATACTCTTAGATATTTTATTACATGTACATTTTATATGTTCACTCCAATTGGTTTTATCATCTATTATCACTCCCAGAAATTACGTACGGTTAGCAGTGCCTATTTGTATTCCGACTATGTAGGTGTTATTACGTCTGTTTCTTACACTAAGAATATTACTAAATGCCATTGTACATGTTTTTTATATTTAACGAAAGTTTATTAGCTTTAAGCCAAAGTGAAAGTTTTTTATTTCAGTATTTAAATCTTGTTCCATTATTTGCAGATCTTTCCCTTTGATAAAGATATTGGTGTCATCTGCATACATGATGGAAAGATGATTTGTGATACAGTACGTAAATCTTTTATATACATAAGGAATAATAAGGAACCTAATATTGATCCTTATAATTATATTTTTAAGAAGAGAGTTGATTGCCTAACCTTTTACTATTTGTTTTTGTCCAGATAAATAACTTTGAAACCACTGGAGAACTGTTCCTCTAATTCCATAAGGGTTTAGTTTTCTTAATAATGTTATGGTTGACTGTATCAAATGCTTTAACAAAATCTAAAAAGAGTGCAATAATGTGTTCTTCTTTATCCACTGCACTTGCTATTTTATCAATTAATATTGTCAAAGCGGTGTAAGTGGAATATCTTTTTTTAAATCCAAACTGAGAATTTGACCAAATATTGTGTTTAACAACATATTTAGTTCATCTATCGGATATAAGTCTTTCACAACTCTTTGAAAATACTGGTAATATAGAAATGGGTCCACAGTAACTAATTAGTGTGTCATATCCTTTTTAAATCGGCACTACATTAGCTATTTTTAATTCATCTGGTACATATCCTTTGTGAAGCGATAAATTATAATGTAGCATAATGGTTCAACCAAACCAGCGTAAGTTTGTTTGATGATGTCTGGTATGGTTCAACCACATCAACGTAAGTTTGTTTGATGATGTTTGGTTTCATACCGTCCCACCAGGGACTGCAATTTCTTTATTTCTCTATGATTATCGTTATCTCGTCTGTGGTTGTAGGTGCTAGCTAAGACATCGAGTCTTTATCAATTCCATCGAGATAATCATCAGGCTTTTCTGCAACGATTGGTATTTCTTTAATTAATTCAGAGCCAATGGTCGTGAAATACGTATTAAATGTATCAGCTGTTATTGCTTGTCTTAAATTACCATTCACTAAGAACTCTTGGTTACGCTGTGATGATGTCGTCTTATGATTTCCCTTATCACATGCCAGGCTTTTTTCAAGTTACTCTTGTGTTTGTTTATCAAATTCCTTTTGCTAGTGATAGTTTTTTACTATTTTAGTTGCGTTAATTTGTTTTTGTACCTTTCATAATTATTTCGTTAAATACTGTTTTTTTTGTTTTTTTTTATAGAAAATACATGTATAGTTTATGGAATTCTTAAACCCTTTGGTAATCCATCCTTTGTGTTTTCCATTTTTGACCTTTTTCTTGGCTAAGGGGAATGAATTATCATACGCCAGTGAAATTTTCTTTACAAATGCAGTATAGCTTTTTGGGGATCTGTTATGCTTAGACACCATTCCAACATGTTGTCTCTATAGTAGTTTTTAATAAGGCAATAGCCTGGTGAGTATATTTCTTGGTCTCTGTTGTTACAACATTCTGTATATAATTATTTTATTATTTTATTTTTAGTATAAATAGTGGTAAATGATCAGGAATATATGAGTATAATATCCCTTGCAGTTTGCCAAGAATGTCATTACTGTAATTTTGTCTATTAATGTGGCTGTAGTTGGTGTTATTCTAGTGGGCTTCGTAATTTGATGTATTAAGAATTTGAAAACATTGCGTCTACATAGTCATGTGTATCCATGTGGTGATTTGTGTTAAAATCACCCATTACATATATATAACATTGTTTTTTTTCAAGTTTTAATGTACGTACAATTTTAGTGATTTGTTCTGTAAATGCACCGATGTTTGTATTTGGTGGTATATACACTATGCTGACCAATATTTTCCTTTTGTGTTTTCTAGATTGAGACTTGACTTCAACAAAAAAGACATTCTATACGTTCAGTTATAATATTAATTTATGGCCTTTCTACGTAGTCATATGATCTGTGAACATAGATAGATACTCCTCTTCGATTTTCTGGAGGGTCTCGTAAGATGAATACTTCTGTATTCTGGTAGTTCATATAGCTCTGAAGTTTCATTGTTTAGCCATGTTTCACTTAAGCCGATTATCGAAAATTGTACATCAAGCGATAGTAGGTAGTTGTTCAGCTTATCAATATTCTTAGGTACACTTCTAACATTCAAATGCATTAAAGAAAGTCCTCTAGCAAAGCCATCGTTACATTTTGTAAGATCATTCAAGTCATTTTCAAGGTAGTATTTGGTTGGAAGTACATTATTGCTTGTTGCAATAAAATTATAATCAGGAGCTAAGTCTCATGTTACGGTTATTGCTTTCAAAGTACGATTCATCATCTGAAGATGATGCAATTTTAGTTGTTAAGTGACTCATTTTGATTATTTATAAATCTATACATACATACATACATGCATATCGCAACTCGCATATAATAAAAGTGTTAGTTGGTAAACAGAAAATAATGTGATTATAATCAAAATATAAAAAACAGCATAATTAGATATGGTATAGTCCAAGAGAAGACATTCGACGAAAATCAACCACGAGAGCAAGCAGGATTCAGAAGCAGGTAGCCAACGACAGACCACATACACGTCGTAAACCAACTGAAAGAGAAGTGCCGAGAATATAATATCCCGCTCTGCATCGCTTTCGTCGACTACGAGAAGGCTTTCGACTCAATGCAAACTCAAGCAATATACTGACCTCCCTTCAAGAACAGGGGATAGTAGACGTGTACTTCGAACTCCTAGCTGAAAGACATCTACACCAACAGCTCGGTGACAGTCCACCTACACAAAAAGAGCAACAGGATCAACATCAAGAGAGGAGTATGACAGGGTGACATCATATCGTCCAAGCTGTTTACGGCAACATTCGAAAGCATATTCCGAAGAGTGACCTGGGAAACCAGAGGCTTGAGGATAGTCGGAGAATATCTCGGTTGTCTTCGCTTTGCCAACGACATACGCATATGCGCTATTACACCGCAAGAACTACAAAACATGCTGCAGGAGCTAGCTGATGAAAGTGAAAAACAAGGTCTGCAGATGAACATTTCAAAAACAAAAGTGATGCTAGAAAGTGTCACACCAATATATATATAGATAGAGAACGCATATAGACAACGTTGAAAGATACGTCTATATGGGATACAGTATCAGAGACAAACACCAAGACAGAATCACCGCCGCCTGGACAGCATTCGCCAAACACTGCGACATCTTCAAGGGTAACTTTGGAACCTGCTTGAAGAGACATGCCTACAACTCATGCGTAGTTCCAGCGATTACATACGACGCGGGAACATGGGCACTCACCATCCGTGCAAAGAACAAGCTAGCAGCCGCACAAACAAAAATGGAAATAAGTATGTTAAACATCACATACCGGGAGAGAAAACAAACATTTGGGTAAGAGAGAAGACAAAGGTCATAGACGTGATACAACAAATCAGAAGACAGAAGTGGACCTAGGCAGGGCACATCAGCAGACCGCGAGGTAACCGATGGGCATCGCGTGTCACAACCTGGAGACCTTACGAAAGGAAACGATCTAGAAGAAGACCGGCGAGATGGTGGAGAGACGAACTAGACGAGTACTGGAAGGGCACCATCTGGCAGAGGACAGCGCAAGACAGGCAGATTTTGAAACGACATGCTGACACTACAGCTGCACAATGATTATGACAGTCCAATGATTGCCCATAGGTCATTTTATGTGTATTACATTATAACAATGTTATTTCGTGTAAGTGTCAATTGAGAATTTGTATACACGTAGTTACACGCACAGCACATAGTTTGACTTTGTACTGTTGGTCTTCAACATGTATCATACAGTATGTGCCATACATCATATCAGTGTCATATCTTATCAAGTCGGTAATATCCGACCACTCACGGTAATGTTTACGGATTCTTCTGTTAATCTTCAACGTGTTTCAATAAAAGTCATTGTTGGTAAATGATGCTACCGCCGTAACACACAGTAATTATCTAGAGTGTTTTCAGTTGATCTCTTGAGGTGTACCACAAGTGTTACTTCATATTGCGTAGCAACTGAGAAATGATAGTAAGCACGCTACACACAGTGTGTATTGTTACTTTTCTTGATCGTCATTTAATATCCGAAGTATGTACACTTGAGAACAGTGATACTCGACACTACACACAGTAACTGTCTGAAGTTTTGTTTCTTTTTCCCAGGAGTGTTATTTCATAACGAAAGTTTGTTGAAATTATGTTGCATGACCCTACGCACGGTAAAAGTCCAACGATTCTTGTATGAATTTGATACAGTAGTGTCTAGAATTTGTTCAGTTCATCTTCACTATTGGCGTTGCCTATTTTCCTTGCAGAACTTTGATTATGGTGCGGACCATAATACAACAAGCAGTCTTGAATTCTGCGTAGTTTCTTCAACGATCTTTCTAGATAGAGTAGTCTGGATCGAGTTTTAGTATAAACGTTCGGGTGTTTATCTCGGAGGAATTTCCTCCCATCAATAAAGGTTGATTCTTGTTTGTCACCGATTTGCGGGGTCCTATACCGTGTAGCCAGTTGATATTGCTCAGTGTTATATGATCTATCAAATTGGTCGTAATATGTTCAAGACCTTCCCCATCTGTGTTTATTTTGACACCGGTAATACGAATTGATGTCCACTTGGGCGCTGTTTTTTTAGTTGTTTAATTTTTTTTATCTTTGACCAGCAGTGCCTTGTCTAAACTATCGAGTTGTGGAGTGATGGTGTCTGTTACAATTGCAGCTATTCGCTTCGCTAGGTAGGCAACGACCTTATCATCTTGCATTGCCTCCTTGATCGTGTTTAGCAGTTCTTCGCTGTCAGAGCTACCAGCAAGCCTACATCATTCCGGAATGTAATGTTAAAATAAAACACTATGCGCGCGCGTGTGTGTGCGAGCGTGTGTGCGTGCGTGCGTGAATGCGTGTGTGTGATTTATATATAAATAATTATTATATTTTCACCAACTACACTCTTGTATTCTTAGATTATTGAGGCCAGGTGTACATATTTGAAGAAGACGTTTTTAGAAAATGTGACCGTGTATTGTACAATGTCAGATATTGCAGTAATGATGACACACGTATTTCCCGTGTACTGTGTTGCAGCGTGTAAGTATGTGGCAGAAGTTAAAACTGCCAACGTGCCAGATTCGGGAACCCACGACTGGGTGAGAATTCTCCTGGAAGATGAACAGGTGAAGAGTCCGTGGATATATCTGCACACGAATGGCATTGACAACTTCATACGAAACCAGTACGTGTGCCTGTCTGATACTTAACGGTTATTTAAAGTTGCATTCTGAGATCGTCCATATTTTAAATACAAATTTTCAGTTAATAATTAGGCCCCATACATGATATGTCAGTTTCGTTAACTCCATATCAACTTTGTTCGAAAAGACGAACAATTAAATATCCGCGGGCCACACGTTTATTATTCCACTGGCCGGATCTGGCGACCAGTCATTTTGCAAAAGCATAATTTATCGAATAACATATCAAATGCGAAAGTTATATATATCGTAGCAAATGTGATCAAATAAGTAAATAGTGTCCATATAGTGCATATACTTTCTTTTAAAATAGTTACAATGATAGCTTAGCCCATAAATCAACTGTAAGCGCTAAAGACGTCTGTTAAACTCTCATTGAAAGGTCGATGGAACCGTTATTTATAAATTCTAACTAAACGATACAACGTTTGACAAAAATACACCATTAAACTTATGATCGTTTATTTTAATTTAAAACCGATTTTTAGTACAGTCGCGGTAGGTGCTAGTCGGTAAAGTAGCAACATCGATAGAGGGAATGTTTGCCGCTAGGCTAGTGCCTAGCAACAAGACCGTGAAGTCTTCCAAATGGGTGATGCCCACGTGTAGCTGTCGGATATTATATCATATATTTGGTTAACATTCTGGCGCTGTATGTTTTTAAGGATAAAAATAAGGAAAGGTTATTTAAACAAGAACCGCATTGGACTGGTCTGCATTTTGGTTTTAAAAATCATGAGAGGGTCAATAACAAATTAGTGTGCATTAGATACAATTGTGAAGGACGTGAATACTGCTAATAAACTGATAAAAATACGACGAACCTACTCAATACGACGAACTTTCTAAATTCTGCAGGCGTTGTAAGCCTATAATGCAAATGGTGATATGCAATTACACGTAATATCTTTTGTGAACGTTTATCACTTTAATACAATAATTAGACCTACGTTAGTGGGATAAATGTGCTTGCGAGTTCATAACGCACGCACGCACGCACGCACCCCCCCCCCCCCCACACACACGTCATTGTGATTGGAAGCGGAGCCACAAAGACGTTACAGTCGAGCGTGACCGTGACAACGTGTGCAGCAGCGATTGGACGTGGAGCTACAAGCGCACAATGATGATTTGATGATTTATTCAATATAAAATGTAAGCTTGTACATACATAACATATAATACAGGGTACATTAAATATAAAGGATGACACAAGAAAGTGGAAGCACTTGTTTCCATTGTGGTCCTTGGACAAACAAATACATGACACATATATAAATAGAATATGACAAAATAACATACTAAAAAAACAATAATAAATAAATAATATAGTTACTGTTGAGATGTCAAAAGATATTCATAATCATGATATTAAGAAAGGAGGGACATTACCTCCTGATTATAAGCACTATTAAGTCATTTGAAGAACCAACACATGTACTACAAATACATAATACAAGTTTTTTTATATTAAACACTTTTAACAAAAGATGCGTCATCAATAAAAAAAATATATATATATATAAAATATAAAAATAAAATACAGGTACCTCAAAAATAAGATTTAATTAAAAGTAAATAAATGAGCTGGTTTCCTGATCATTAAGATAATAGAACAAAAACTGTTTTACTAAAAGTTTAAATTGGTTCTTGTTCTGAGCACCTTGTATGTTATATGGCAATTCATTCCATGCCTGTATACCTGTGTAGTAAAAAGAAGTTTGACCGAAAGATTTAACGTACGGCACATGAAGAGACAAAGTACTAGATCTTGTATTTATACCGTGCTGCTTGCGTGTTACGTTGACATAATCGGACAAATAAATCGGTGCTCTGTCATTGACAATATTATAGACAAGGTTCAGTTTTAGTTTCTTAACCCGTAGATCCACTGGTAACATATTGACCTGTCTAAACTCCGTTGATCCAATGTGGGTTCTGGCCGGTGCATTAAGAAGGAAACGGATTACCTTGTTCTGGGTGCACTGTAGTCTAGTTTTATATTTCTTTGTTAAACCCGAGAACCATGATGAACAGGCATAGTCAAAATGACATTGTATTAAGGCAGAGGTAAGTAGTTTTTTGTTTTCATGTTGACATTTCTTGTTTGCCTGTACAAAAATGTTAACTTAGCATTTGATTTGCAAACTATCTTCTCAGCCACTCCTTCTCCAGTTAGCGACTGATCTAACTCTATACCTAGGTATTTAACATGCGTCTGACACGTCAATGTGCTGCTAGCACATTTCACCTGAATGGAGTTGCATGTGTGGAGTTTATGTTTCGATCCAAAAAGGATTGATTAAGTTTTCCCTAGATGGAGGGACAGTTTGTTATTTATCAACCATTCTCTGGCTGCCTCAAGCTCCGAAGAGAGACTTTCTTGGATGTGTTGGGTGTTCTTACCCGAAACTATCAGAGCCGAATCGTCAGCGTACAAAAGAAGTTTGCAACGAACAGCCGATGGAATATCATTTATATATATTAGAAAACAGTAAGGGTCCGAGAATTGACCCTTGAGGTACACCACATGTGATAGTCATCGGTTTTGATAAGGTACCACCAATGTCAACTGATTGTTGTTGTTCATATAAATATGATTGAAATCAAACTATGGCAGATTTGTGAAGTCCTATAGCTTCGAGTTTTTGAAGCATAATCTTATGGTCTACGGTGACAAAAGCCTTCTGACGGTCAAGAAGCACCATACCTATATAATTACCTTTATCTTGCTCCTGTTTTAGGAAGTCTGTGAGATGTACTAAACATGTTTCGGTAGAATATGAGGATCTAAAACCAAATTGATATTCATATAGGATCTGATGTGCTTTGAGATACTCGTTCAGCTGTTGATAGACGATCCTTTCAAATAATTTCGAGATAGTATTTAGAATCGAGATCGGCCTGTAGTTACCGGCTTCCTTCTTACTGTTCTTTTTGTAAATGGGCATCACCCTTGCTGATTTAAGATCTTCTGGAATTTCGCCGGTGGACAAAGATAAATTTAAAATATGCGCCAAAGGAGACGCAATGAGCTTGGCACCATCCTTAATAAATCTGGGTGACAATAGATCCAAACCAGTTGCCTTGTTTGAATTTAGTTTGGTAAGAATGCTTAATACTTTGTTCTCGCTGACTTCACTAAAACAGAAACTATTACTGGTGACACCCAGTGACCTGTAGAAGTCTTGGCTGTGTTTCTCTTCATATTTACCATTACTTGGTGGAAGTTTGCCAACCAGTGTTGAGGCTACATTAGTAAAATACTTGTTAAAATGCTCAGATACCATTGATTTATCAAAACAAATGTTGTTATCAATATCTAGTCCTATACTCCCTGGCTTAGTTTTACACTGAGACGAAGTTCCGAGGCCTTTCAGCATTTGCCATAATTTCTTTGATTGTTGTTTGAATTCGTTAGCCTTGTTAGCAATGAAGTCTGATTTGGCCCGTTTCTTCTTATATTGAACCTGATTCCGAAGATAAGTGTATTTTCCGTGCCAACTGATGTCTTTGGTCTTTTTGAATTTTGTAAATGCCCGATCTCTTTCATGAATGAGATGCAGTATCTCCACGGGGCGGTACGATGTTTAATCCGGACATACTTCAAAGGGGCAATGTTATCAATAACGGCCATCAACTTAGATTTAAAATTATAAAAAGCCTCGTGTACCGAGTTAATATCCAATACATCCTGCCAATCTACCTCCTGCAGTTTTGCTTTAAAAATGTCCTTACTGTAGTTTTTGAGCGATCTTAATGTCACACCATTGTGTTGATTAACAGGAATGTTCTTACATTTGCGTGTACAATGTATTAATTGGTGGTCACTCAAGCCAAGATCTAATACACCACTTTGTGTTATTTTATCAGGGTCTGAGATGAGGATGAGATCTAAGATGGTGGATGTTGTACTGGTAATCCTTGTAGGTGTGTTAATAAGCTGGGTCATACCAAACATAGACATATAATGCTTCAGTGACACATGCAACTGATTAGTGTGAGTATTCAGGTGAGTGTAGTCAACGTTAAAGTCACCCATTATGATGAATTCTTGGTTGGTGAAAGAATTACATTCCATGTAGCATTGTTCGAGTATATTAAAAAAGTCCATCTGTTTGGGTGGACGGTAGCATACACCAATTAAAATAGGTTTGGTCTTAGGTAAATACAGTTCAGCCCAGACAGTTTCTAGATTAGTATATATATATATCGTGTCTCGGTTTGAAACCAATGTCACTTCTAATGTAGATTCATACACTACCGCCCTCACGATTCCTGTCGCGCCGGAGAATAGTATAGTCAGTGATTTCAATTTCCGAGTCTGTGACCGATGCATCTAACCAAGACTCGGTGATGCCGATCACCGTAACTTTAGTGTTAGCTGTGAGAACTCTTAGATCGTCAAGTTTCGGCAGAAGACTGCGAGAGTTCAAATGAACAAAGTTGAGACCCTTTGAACGTAAACATTTAAAGTCAAGGGGTCTTTCACTTGATGACTGGTCAGCGGGGTCACCATCTGTGACTGACAGGTAGTCGTTGTCATAAGGACAACGTCCCTCATCTCGGTTGTTAGATTGTGTGAAGATCGACGGATGGTCGCTGATGTTGTCGTCGGCCTTGTCATCAGCAAACGGGAGGGCTTGAAGTGAGCATCGATCGCACAGAAACGTAAAGAAATCACCGCTGTTGCAGATACCATCGTATGCTTCGTTTGTAAAAACTCCAGCACATTTGTTGTGTGTCCACTGGCCGCAGGAGTCACAGTAGATAGCTCTACTGCAGGCAGTGACACCTTTGACACAATGACTACACGGGTGTTTTGTCCAGCAGGGCCTGGGTTGGTGCTCACATCGCCGCTTTTCATAAGTAATAGTAGCGTTGAAGTTGATGGCGAGACGTTGTAGAAAGAGTTCTCTGTAGTCACCGAAAGTCTGCAGAGTTTACAAATTGCTCGTTTAGTCTTGGGTTAAGGCGGTCGAACTTGTGAATGGCTGACAAAACAATATCACTGCTTACTTCTAGAGAGTCTGTGGAATTAGGCGTCACACCCTGGTGTACTGTTCTTATGTTTGTAGAAGATAATTCTCTCTGGTATGCACTGTATTTGGTGAAGCAGTGAAGAAAACAATAAATCATGAAATTGCTGACTTCCTGATGTCATGTCAGCTTAAGGGTCAATTGTCTTTGTATGCAAATTGTCTTGGTATGCAAAAATAAAATAACGTTACAACAATCCAACACGTATACCAACCCGCACGGTATATGGGTTGCTGCAGTCGTCTCTTGCAGACAGCAAATGTCAATGTGTAGTCGGCCGAGATCTTCGCTTAGCTGGCCTCGTTTCGTTGCTGATGAGAGTCCACGGACGTTGAACGTGCCGATAGTGAAACGGGGGGAGTCGTTGAGTCATTGTTGTTGTGCCGGATCGACACGAGAATGTTTACAAACAAATGTTGAGATGGTTCAATTGTCCGTATGGTGGCGGAGAGCATCATGAAAATTAACAATGCGAAGGCAGAGTTCACGCGAGACTGTGATCTTTACGGGTCTCAGGATAATCACGGAAGGCAGAAAACAAAGGCAACGATATCTTGAAAACGACACCGCCTACAGACAGTTATGCACATATTTAAGGCGTCAATCTGTGCACAGTTAACCTTCCGGTTGTGTGTCAGAAAAAAGCACAGGAACTAGACAAATGAGATATTTGAAGAAAAAACATTGTCGTGAGAACTGAGTGCAATAGATCAGGCATAATCGGAAGAGTGTAATTAGCGGAGTGTTTTTACCATTTTTTTATTCACAAAACACAGCTATTGGGCCTATGTGCAGAATTGCATGGCTATGTTGGCGAATCTTGATGGGCATCGTGTATGTATACATATGCATGCACATGTACTAGCACCCGAGCATTCGCATATGCGGCCGCGTCCCCCGCATATACACCCCTCACAAGCGCAACATAAGCACACGCATGTGCGCGCGAACACACGCTCGCACAAACACAGGCAGACACACGCGCACAGGAGTAGTAGAGGGTGGGCCTACTTGTTTAGCTAAGGAAGAAATTCACATACCAACAATATTCGGTCATCGGTGTATTTAGCGGGGCGAGGGCAGCGCTGACCACCCCCACCTCCCCCAAACGTCTAAAAAAAGTGGCAACTATGCTGGTTAGATCAATTACGTTATCCGCATTCGTGGTCATAAGTTTTGCAAAATTAAATTAAATATCGTGGATATAGGCTATGCCCTCAAGCTTATATATATTATAAATATGTGTCCTGTCGGTTCTGTGCCGTTCACACGACATTCTTAAAGCTTTGCGTAAGCTCAGCAGTTGTCAAACCGTAAGAAAATCAATCTGTCATCGTCGAACCGTGTATATAAACACATATTCTTGTTTCGTTTACAGTGTAGAAAACTTCACGTTCAACGCCCATTGCTACGACGAACCACCGTGCTTGGTAGCGAACGTGAGGAGCGCGTCCTTCGACTTCCAGAGAGAGGGAGGATCGTGGTGCCTCGTAGACCAATGGCAGTGCGAGTACATCTGCGTGAAAATGATGCAGGGCAATCAGGAGAAGTGGAGAAGATATTTCTACTTCGGCGACAAGCGGTTCAGCTGCGAGAACAAGTACAGCTGCGGGACATCGAGTTACACGCCAAAGTAGATCGCCGTTCAACACGGCCAAGATCGAGGTATCGGTAGACCACGGTCTCACCCGCGGACCCACTGCAACAACGCTACGTTCGCATGACGCCTTCGTCTTCCTCGTCACAGCTCCGTTGATTTGTAATTCATAACGCATGCACACATGCATGCACGCATTTACTGTTCCACTTATTGGTGAAAATAAAGTGTTATATTATAGCAATGATGAACATTTGCATAAGTGTGTTCCCTCACTCACTCACTCACTCACTCACTCACTCACTCACTCACTCACTCACTCACTCACTCACTCACTCACTCACTCACTCACTCACTCACTCACTCACTCACTCACTCACTCACTCACTCACTCGCTATTCTTTTTGTTGGCGACTTTTGTCGAATCTCAAGGGGGTGCAGTGGTGCTGAAGCTCCGGGTCAGCCCACCCAATATTAATTTCGTTCCGGCGCCAGTAAATCATAATAATTATCCGTAACAAGGCGAAGATGTATGGTTCGGTCCAGACCGTGCGACAACCGGTGATTAGTGATGCCATCTGGTGAATGAGCAATGAAACACACCACTGCCGTAAAAGACATTGTGAACACTAGTAGTACGTTCGACCTTCCGTGTGACAGCAACGCCGTACGTTGTGTTTATGTGGAATAAATTAGCAGTAGGATAGAATCTTATTCTATACGGGGAGGGAGAGAGGGAGGGAGGGACAAACGGAGAGGGGCGGGTGGGTGGGCGGGCGGGCGGACATCGACTGGTATGCATGTATTCCACATCGATACAACAGTGATTACATTAAACGGTGCTGGAAAGGAAGGGCACAAGATCTTGATGTTGGCCTGCTGTTATTCATTCACCTACTGTTATATATGAGATATCACGTGTTCCTGTTCCTGGTTAGACAGTTGTTCCGCACTTCCGGCAATGAAATGTTTTGTTCTATTTGACTACGTCAATAGTTCTCTGTAAATGTCGTACCCAATACACGACATATTGGCGACGAACGATGGGATAAGTAACCACAACAAGACGAGCTCTAGCAACTAGACCGTTGCACGCAAGTAGAACTTTCGCTGACTACGTCATTGTGAAAAATGGAAAACACGGGTTTCGAGCCGTTCGCCATAACGCCCGCTGATAGCGCAAGTGCGCGATGGGAGCGGTGGATTCGCCGTTTCGACAATTTCGTCGTCGCGCGAGATATAGACGACGACAGGCGGAAGAAGGCGATGTTGTTACACTACGCTGGTGAAGCTGTATTCGAGCTGAGTGAGTCTGTTGGTGTCGTCGACAGTGACAATTACGCTGAAACGAAAGACAAGCTTACGGCCTACTTCTTACCGAAACGAAACGAAGAATATGAAGTGTTCGTCTTTCGCCAGTCACAACAGCACACTGGTGAGACACGGACCAATTTCACGCTCGACTTCAACTGCTGTCTAAAAATTGCAATTTTCAAGACAAATCGCGTGAAATAAAATCGCAAATCATTCAGAAGTGCACGATGCCTAAGATTTGCGAAAAGGGACTGAGTGAGGCAACGATCTGTCTCGATCGTTTGCTGACGTACGGTCGTACGCTTGAGTCCACAATGCATCAATCATCGGTCATGGGGACCAACGCCGCGTTAATGACGAACGTCAACGCAGTTTCCAGTGATCGTCATCACCACCCGCGTTCGAGGAAGCAAAACCGCGACTGGAATAGTCGTTCTGTTGGTCGCCAGGGTGCGCCACCGAAAACTGACAATCAACGAAAACCCCGTCGTGTGGCGCCACCGCGCTGCAGCGATACCGTTTCAAAATACGGCAATGCACAATCTTGTCCAGGCTGTGGAAAATCTCCGCACAATAGAACGGAATGTCCAGCCTGGGGCAAAACATGTTACAAATGCGAAAAACCTAATCACTTCGCTAGAGTGTGTAGAGCTGTCTTGGCAAACACTAATTTGGTAAAGGACGTTCCACAACAATCAGACAATGCAGGTTTATGCAACGACACATACGCATTAAATCTGTACAACTGCAACGCCACGCGCACGAACACTGTTGAACCATACATGTGTACAATTGACATTCAGAGTACACGAGTCAAGATGGAAATTGATACTGGGGCTTCAGTTTCGTTGATAGCAGACAGAGACTGGGTTAGAATCAAAGAGGCTAATCCACAGCTGACACTCAGCACACGTGACGTGCCAATTCTGCGCACGTATTCAGGCGACACAATTCAACCACTGGGGCAGGTGCTATTGAATGTACATCACAATCGCCAACATCATACGCTGAGTGCGCTGATCGTCCCAGGGGCTGGTCCGAATCTGCTCGGACGTGATTGGCTGTCGGTGCTACGTCTTAATTGGGCTGAACTGCATAAAATGGACCAAGATTCGTTTCTTGAGCATTACCAATTAAGCTGTCTTCACGGCAGGATTAGGCAAGCTCAAAGGAGTTACTGCCAAGTTGTACATTGATGAGTCTGTACAGCCAGGTACTGCAAACCACGTCCAGTGCCGCTCGCTCTTCGTGCAAAGGTAGAAGATGAACTAGAACGCCTACAGGCTGAGGGCGTCATTCATCCCGTTGAGTTCTCAGAATGGGCTGCTCCTATTGTACCAGTACTCAAGTCTTCAGGAGACATCCGGATTTGCGGAGACTACAGGGTCACGATAAACAAGGCAGTGAAGGTCGACAAATATCCCATTCCCAGCATCGATGATCTGTTCGACAAAGTAGCTGGTGGACAACTGTACACAACGATCGATCTAAGCAACGCTTATCAACAAGTTGTCCTCGATCAGGAGTCGCGCAAGCTAACCACAATCAACATCTCCAAAGATCTGTTCGAGTACGAACGTCTTCCGTTTGGCGTATCTTCTGCTCCTGGAATTTTCCAACGCATCATGGAGCAACTGCTGCAGAACATTCCTATGACCGTGGTATATCTGGACGACATCCTTGTTTCTGGAAGGACTCCAGAGGAGCACGACAGCAACCTGCAAATGGTGCTCACGCGACTGCTCGATACTGGAATACGGTTGCAGAAGGAGAAGTGCACGTTTCGACAGACGTCTTGTAAATACTTGGGCCATATCATCGACAGGGAGGGCATCCACCCGACGAACGACAAGGTGCTCACCATAAAGAGTGCGCGTGCCCCGCAAAACGTGCAGGAGTTGCGCAGCTACCTTGGTCTGATCCACTATTATCACAACTTTCTGCCGAACATCAGCAACTTCTTGGCACCGCTGCATGAGTTGTCTCGATTGGACGCGAAGTGGAAATGGAGTGCGATTCACCAAGATGTATTTGAACGATCAAAGGCATTAGTGTCTTCTTCTACGGTGCTTGTGCACTACAAACCCCGTTTACCCATCGTTGTGAGCAGTGACGCTTCTCCCTACGTCATCGGGAGCGTGTTGTCTCATCGCCTACCCGACGGCAGCGAAAAGCCAGTAGCGTTCGCGTCACGCACTCTATCTTTTGCTGAGAAGAAATATGCGCAACTAGAAAAGGAGGCGTTATCTCTTGTGTTCGGAATTACGAAGTTCCACAAGTACCTCTATGGTCGCGAGTTCGTACTGCAATCGGATCATAAGCCATTGTTGGGACTCTTGAAACAAGATCGACTCATATCGCCAATGTCCAGCGCACAAATACAACGTTGGGCGCTGACAATGAGCAACTACCAGTACAAATTTGAGTATAGGCCGGGGACCAGCATCAGCCACGCTGACTGCCTTAGTCGATTACCTCTGCCTGACACACCAGAGAAAGTACCGGTTCCACAAGAAGTAGTCCTGGCATTGTCAACCATGGACGAGAGCCCGGTCACATCGGACCAGATCGAAAAATGGACGGCTCTTGACCCCGTTCTTTCACAAGTACGTCACTTTGTGGAACACGGTTGGTCTAACTAAGCACCACGAGAGCTCGATAGTAGTAAGTAGAGTACACAGAGCCTCGCCCCGCCCCTTTTTGACCTACTTTAGGCCTAACTACATGCATAAAAAACGTCCTTATCTTTTTCGGGAACCTACTTATAAAAAAAAGATCAAAGGGTTTTGTGTCACCTGAGAGAAATCGGGAACCTACTTATAAAAAACGTGATTGATGGCCTGTCACTTTTTGATTGATGATATTGAGGTGCCACCTAGCGACTATCCCAGTGATTAGTTTAGCCCTAGCGATCAACGTTAGGATATAACAGCGTCCCTAGTTACGTTCTTTATATAACCATACGGTTATAGCTAAAACCACCGTGGCTATATTATAGCTAAAACCACCGTGGTTATAAAGGTGCTAAACCCACAGCGTCCCTAGTTACGTTCTTTATATAACCATACGGTTATAGGTAAAACCACCGTGGTTATAAAGGTGCTAAACCCACAGCGTCCCTAGTTACGTTCTTTATATAACCGTATGGTTATAGTTAAACCACCGTGGTTATAAAGGTGCTAAACCCACTGTGTACGAGAAGATCCCGCTGTACCCTACGCGCTGAGTAGCAGCACCGGTGGCCTTTGATCTACGGCCTAGTTACGGGCGGTTAAATTTAGAATCACGGCTAGCCGCAGTCGCTGTGCGATTAACAACAGCTCAATGGCTTAGCCGTGTGTTTAACGGTTAGTTGGCGCTGAGCGTTTAATAAAATGTATGGATGTAGCAGGCGCTGTGCGAAATGTGCGTTTAACGGTTAGTTGACACTGCGCGTTTTGAAACGACATGTATTCAGCGTAGCTCAGCGGCCTGGTAAGGCGGAATGTTTGCGTGCGGTGGATATAATATAGGAAGCAACAACAACGGTGGTGTAAGTGATAGACTATTTGTATTATTCAAGCATGAACGGTCTTCCCCTCATATTGGCTCGCCGCCGACTACTTCCCCGTGGTGGCGCAAGAGACGGGCGATGTGTTACGCGGGGGATCAACGGCGCGTTGAAGCCACGTCGTTCGTATATTTCCTCCGGTGGTATTGGGGTGCTCCATAGGCCGGTGGTGGTATCCAGTCTTAGAAAGGCTGCTATTAGTCCATCGGGGGCGAGCTCGCCACTAGGGGCTCGCCTAGAGGTGTCGACGGTGGGCGGTGTGACAACGGTCTGGCGAGAAGTGTCGACGGTGCCAGCGTCCCAATCTTCGGCGGGCTGTTCGACAGCTGTCTGGCGTACTGTCGGGCGGACGATGCATGTAGGAAGTTCGCGTGTAGACGGTCTGTTTCTCCGTGTCGGCAGTATGATAGGGCGTGGCAGGTGGTTTCTGTGAATAACGCATTTGACAATTAAATAAAAGTAATTACGTATAGGAAAATATACTAAATAATAAGTTATAAAAGTAATTAATAAAGAATGAAAACTTACATCTGTACTAAATATAAGTAATTAAATAATAAGTTATAAAAGTAATTAATAAAGAATGAAAACTTACAACTGTACTAAATAATAATAATAATAATTAATAAAGAATTACATATATAATTAAAGAATATAAAGAATGACATATAGGAAACTAAATAATAAGTTATAAAAGTAATTAATAAAGAAAACTTACATCTGTACTAAATATAAGTTATAAAAGTAATTAATAAAGAATGAAAACTTACAGATGTACTAAATATTAATTAATAAAGAATTACATATATAATTAAAGAATTACAGATAGGATACTAAATAATAAGTTATAAAAGTAAATAATAAGAAATACAACGTACCGCTGTTCGTTTGCGGCGGCAGGTTCTCGCATAGCAAGTGTCTGGGAGGCGGCCATGATCGCAAATGAGCAAAGATCGTTGCATTATTTTTCTAAAGTCAGGTATGTGTTAAGCGCGCATGCGCAAAAGTGACGTAAAACATCGAAGGCAAAGAGATCAAAATAGCAATAAACGAACGTTTAAATGCATAAAATGAACCGTTGTATACGCTTAGTTAGGGATCAGGCATATTGTGGAGTATTAATAATAGAGAAATTCGATGTGAAAGTCACATTTGACAACGAACGCACTAACGTGAACGTAGAATTTTTTTCTTGGCAATAACTAGAAACCGGATGGTGACGCAAACCAGCTGACGCGCGCGTGACGTTAATGGGGGATAGCTTATCGTGATCGGAATGTGAAGACCGAACAATGCTTTTTCCAAAGCCTAACCGAATCGTTAAAAGTATGAATTTAAGCGTTGTGTGGGATCAGTGGAGAGTAGGGAATTATGTGGTGTTATTATTTTATTAAAATTGGCTGTAAATAAACGTTTGTCAACGAACGCACAACATGACCGTTCATTTTTTTCCGAAAGTAAAATACATCGGATAATAGGCAGTTATGCGTTAGAACACATGCGCGTAATGTTGTAATAGAACCGTCGATTAGGGCGGTATGTGTTAAGTACGCATGCGCCGTATGTTGCTTATATAAACCGGTTGAAAAATTGCTATGTGGTATAACGCAAGTGGTCTGACTTATTACAGCAGCAGCAGACGTTCTTCCACCGCGAGAATGGCCGACAATATTGAGATGACGACACCGGTGAAAAAGCTGAAGGCGATGCGTAAGCAGGCGTCTAAGGCGAGCGGAAGTCAGCAGCAACCGATAGCTGCTGCGGCGGAGACAACGCCGCCTGCTAAGAGACCCGTGTTGGTTATAGCGTCGCCGATCGGGCGTAAACGTGGGGCTGATGAAGCGGCTTTGGAGGAACCGACTCGGCGCGCGTCGCTTGAGAGAGAGTGCAGCACTGCAACGTCGTCACAGGCTACATTGGTGAGTGTGAGGGAGCTGGCGTGCGCTGAGAACGGCGTATATAAACTTAAGACGCCTGCCTTTATCGAGGCTGTGTCTTATAAAGACCAGTGCACGTATAAGGGATGTTCCCATTGCCGGCGCAAGCTGTATCAGAAAACCACAGATGGCATTATGCTATGTCGAACCCACGGGGAGCAGGATGTGGTGAACAATTTCTTTGCGCTGCGTGTGATGATACAAGACGGGGATGATGAAGAAGATGAGCTGTGGCTTACGTTGTTTGACACGCAAATGGCTAAGCTCGTTGAGTACCGGACTGATTACTTGGTGGAATTAATTGAGGAGGAACTTCGTGATACTGTACTTGAGTTAACAGGTACGAAAGTGGAGCTCAGTGTGCGTAAGACGACCTGGCAAGGCGAGGCGTCTTATACGGTGCGCACACTGAAGAGATACGTCGACGACGACGACGACTACTAATGGGTTTCTTGTGTTATAGGAGGCCCCGCTGGTGACAGCGTTGCTAACGCGTAAACCGACGAGTGATGAGGCTGCGCGCCTACTAGACGAGATAGTCGAAAATTACATAATGGCCTGGTGTTCAGCTTACGAAGCGATGAGCGCCTACTAGTCGAGATACATAATAGCACGGTGCTCAGCTTACGAACTTATTTAAAGCATGACATTTATTTTGTTTTGTCTGAAGGAGGTGCGCCGCGTACTGCTGGACATGTTAGCGAATAACGAAAGGATGCGTGCAAGGTACGCGGAGGTTGCCTTGTTCGTACAAACACTGCTGGATCGGTCAGTGACGGATAGTGAGACGAAAGATGCTGCGCTGCTGGCTCGTGTTACCGCTGAAAAAGAGGCGGACTAATAATAATGTGTGTTTGTAGAGAGTACAGCGGCTTGAACGTACCATTGAGGACGCTGCGTTCGAGAGATTACTACTGAAGTACGACGATGATGCGCGTGCAAAGTATGCGCACGCGTTACGGTCGTGCGCACGATCGCCGTGGGACTGGGAAGAGTAATTATAATGTATGTTTGTAGGCGCCTTGCTGACGCTAGGACATGCTTTGTGCTGTAGGGATACGCGGGCGTCGTTGATAACGCGTTGGATGCTATCATCGAGGAGGCGCTTGGTGCACCACCGGCTTACGAAAGTCTGCACCAGATCGTGCCGTCGTGTTGTTGGAATCCATCACCGTCGGAAGTGATACAACGACACGTCGTCGAGACGGGGCGGGGTCAGTTGGCTTATCGATATGAACGACACGCGATGTCCCTTCTCACCGAACACCTCGGTGAGATGATACTGGAGATGGCGCGCGATCGATGCGGTGCTTGCGAGGTTAATGTAGGCTGTCCGTACGTGCATATGGTCGGCTATCGCGCGGGTCGGCCTACTCGTGTGTACGCACAGCGCTACGACAACGTAGCCGACCTCGTCACGCATCACTTCAACGCCGTGTTGGAAACGTGTCTACATCGATCGCTGATACCGACCTTCGTACGTCTCGTGCAGCTACTACACGTTAAGGCGCACGGACAGCAACCGGGGCGTGCGGGGGAACTGTATTTGGTCCAGTTCGTGTCGGACTGGCTACTTGGCACGGATTGGCGCGACTTCGTCAACCGCGCTCGACTGGAATCGGCAGTGCACGTGTACATACAGTGCAGAAGCGGCCTTTAATCTGAATAAACATTACTGCTTATTCTGCTGATTTGCTTTTAATAACGCTTTACGTTGTGCGATACGCTTAATAAAACGTTGAAAATGTACGTTCCGTTTCCGAGTTATTTAACAAAACACACACACACACACATTACTTAACACTAGGCGTTCGAAAGCAGCCACCACCACCACCGCGCATGTTACTTAACAAAACCACCACCCCCACGTACTTAACAAAACACTGCGCATGTCCGTACCACCAACGTTACTTAACAAAACCACCACCCCACGTTACTTAACAAAACACTGCGCATGTCCGTACCACCACCACCACCAACGTTACTTAACAAAACCACCACCCCCACGTTACGAAACACTGCGCATGTCCGTACCACCACCACCAACACAGTACCTCTGTTATAAATAGGGGTGTTCGAAAAAGTAGCAGCACAAAAAAGTATGCCGCCTACTACTACTAGGTGGCAATGTCCGAAATGCGGTACTTATTTCGCGAAACAGTCGACGTTAGAGCGACACGCGAAGAGTTCGAAACGATGCGGCGATAACGCGCTATGCGTAAAGCGACGAGAGTGTCCGAAATGCGGCGTAACGTACAGTACGCGCGCCGCTATGCTACGACACCTGAGGGAACGGTGCGGTCGTCAGGTGTCGCCACCTATCAGCCGACGCTCTTCAACGCGTCGTGGACGAGCATCGACGTAGCATAGAGACGTCGGTAGCGCTCGGTGCGGTGCAGTCCCGCTACAACTATCGCATGACCGCCTGTACGAGTACGCGGGTGCTCGAACCGCGTCTGAGGGTTATGTTTCGCGAACAAAAGAATGCGTTTAAAATAAACGTAAGCTATGGTTTCGTGTTACGCCACAAGGTGTCGGGTCGATACCGCTATTTTCACTCGTCCTGTAACTGCTGCGGTCGCCTTCTCGAAACGCCCGCCCTCGTAACCGATAGCCGTTCTTTCGAACGATTCCTCGACGTCGTGCGCACGACCGACGTACTACAGTACGTCATCGCGCAGCGTCCCGACTCGGGGTGGGTGGTCGAGCTCGTAACGAACGCCACCTACTTCGTGAATGCCATCCTAAAACATCATATCGGGTGCTTTGGCGCCGCGCTCCCCGCCTACGTGCGCAACAACAAGCACGTCGTGACGTTGACGAACGATCGTCGAGGCACGCCCTACGACGATCATCTATGCCTCTTCCGGTGCATCGGCCTCCACCTGCAATGCGGCGGTCGCGGAACGCGGAACGGGAGGAAACTAAATACGACCCGTTTAACGCGAGTCGCTAAACAACTGCGTGCGCGCTACGGCACGACGTCGAACGGCGTGCGCCTGAACGAACTGGAACGCGTGGAGACGGTTTTCGGCATCAACATCGCCGTCTATCGTCTGACGGCGACTGGCGCCGCCGAACTAGTCCGTCGGTCGATCGAAACGCACCCCACGACCCTGAACGTTAACCTGTACGAGAAGCACTTCTCGTACATAGTCGACCTGCGCGCGTACGCGAAAACGTGCAAGTGCTCGAAATGCGGCAACTCCCTCTGGCGGTTCCCGTCGAGTTTACGATGTCACGAAGCGACGTGCGAAGGCGGTGTTCGTCACGTGTTCCCCGGCGGCGTCTACCGACCGACGACGTCCGTATTTCAGCGGTTCGACGACGAAGGTATCGACGTCGGCGACGACTACCTGCGCTAATATCAGTACCGCGCGACATTCGATTTTGAATGTTATTTTGCCGCCAACGACCTGCCGCCGGATACCGACAAATGTCGGTGGCTAGCGCGACACGAACTGCTCAGCGTGAGCGTCGCGTCGAACGTGCCCGGACACGAAGCGGCGCGCTGTTACGTCACGAACGGTGATTCGACCGAACTAGCGCGCCGCATCATCGATGACCTGGAAGCCGTGAGCGCGGCGGCGTGCGCAGTTCTACGTCCCCGCTATGACGCGGTCTTCGAGGCGCTCGAAGCGCTCGTCGACCGCCTGTGGACGCACTTTCGTCAAATGCCCGTACTGGGCTTCAACAGCGGTAAGTACGATTTGAACGTCGTCAAAAAGTACTTGACCCCCCTGCTCATAACCGACGACGCGCAGCACACATCGTCGGCGTTCACCATTAAACGACAGAACAATTACATGTGCCTGACGACGTCGACGTTGACATTTCTCGACATAACTAATTACCTCGCGCCCGGTGTCAGCTACGAGCGCTATCTGAAAGCGTACGGCTGCGCGGCGACGAAGGGGTACTTTCCGTACGAATATATCGACGCGTTGACGCGCCTGGACGAGACCGTCCTGCTGCCGCGCGAAACTTTCTACAGCCACCAGAAACGCGAGGGAATCTCCGCGGAGGCGTACGAAATTTGTGCGACGGCGTTTCGCGACGAGCGCATGACGACGATGCGTGATTTTCTAATCTGGTATAATAACCGAGATGTGGCGCCGTTTCTCGAGGCCCTCGAGCGGCAGTTCGCCGTCTATCGCCGTCAGCGCATCGATATGTTCAAGGACGCCATCAGCGTACCGGGGTTGACGTTGTTTTACCTATTCAACGACCTACCGCTGTCAATCCATTTCTCCCTGTTCAACGAGTCCAACAAAGACCTGCACCGCCTACTGCAGTCGCAGATCGTCGGCGGTCCATCGATCATCTTCGCGCGTCATCACGAAGCCGGCGTGACGTCGATTCGAGGCGGCAACAACCCGTGTCGTTCGATAGTCGGCTATGACGCGAACGGCCGCTATCTATCGGCGATTATGCGAAAGATGCCGACGGGTTGGTACACGCGCCGACGCGCGGAGACCGGCTTTCGAGCGGAACGCGTGCACCGCTACGGTCGTATGGCCGTAGAGTGGTTGACGTACGAAGCGGAACGCATCGGCACTCCTATACGGCACCAGTTGAACGGACGCGAGAAGCGCGTCGGCAAGTACCGAGTCGATGGTTGGTGCGCCGCCACGCGAACGGCGTATCAATTTCACGGCTGCTACTTTCACGGCTGCCCGATATGCCAGACGCACGTGACGACGAACGCCGTCAACGGTCAACCGATGACGACGCTCTAGGCCGCGACGATCGCCGTGACGGCCTACCTGCGCCGGCACGTCGACGCCGTCGTCGAAATGTGGGAGTGCCAGTGGCGAGCCGTGAGACCCCCCATAACACCGCCCGACGCGTCACGATGGCAATCGGCTGGGGGTGGGTGTACGCACTCGACGATACTGGAGGGTGTACGCGACGGATCTCTATTCGGCCTCGTGCAGTGCGATATCGCCGTGCCGGAAGCGCTGCGCGCTAAGTTCGCCGAAATGCAGCCCGTGTTCAAGAACGACGATATCACGCGCGACGATCTCAGCCCGTTCATGCGCCGCTACGCCGAGTCGCACGATCTACTCACCCGACCTCAACGGACGCTCGTCGGTAGCTACTTAGGCACGGCGATCGTGCTCGCCACGCCCCTCCTACGCTGGTATCTGGAGCACGGGCTCGTCGTCGCGCGCATCTACCAGGTGATCGAGTACACGCCGATCGCGTGCTTTCGCCGTTTCGGCGACACGGTGTCGACGGCGCGACGCGAGGGCGACGTCGACCCCGACAAAGCGATCATCGCCGACACCTTTAAACTACTCGGCAACAGTTCGTACGGGAAAACGATTACGCGCGTCGATCGGCACCGGGACATCAAGTACGCCACGCCGGTAGGCGCCTCGCAACTCGTCAACAACCGTCGCTTCCGGCAACTCGACGTCGTCGTCGACGACGAGCTGTACGAGGTGGCGCTGAATAAGCGCACCGTCGTCTACGGCCTGCCGATTCAAATCGGTTATTTCGTGTATCAATACGCGAAATTACGAATGCTCGAGTTTTATTACGACTTCGTCGACGCCTACATCCCACGCCCGCTCTTCCAGTACTGCGCTATGGACACCGACTCGGCGTACTTAGCCCTCGCGGGTCACGACATCGACGCGCTCGTACTGTAAGCGCTGCGCGAACACTACTTCCGGAATCGGTCGCTCTGGTTTCCGGCCGAATGTTGCGACGCGCACGTGGACGCGTACGTACGACGCCGCGTTGCCGGACTGATGTGGGAGGGTGGGGACTGCTGCTGCGCGCGCCGTCTTTTGGTCGATCGTCGAACGCCGGGTCTCTTCAAAGAATAGTGGCGCGGCGATGGAATCGTGGCGCTGTGCAGTAAGACGTAGTACTGCTTCGGCGGCGACAACGGCTCGAAGTACAGCACGAAGGGATTAAGCAAGCGTCAGAACGATATCGACGAACACACCTTCCTCGCCGTACTGCGCGACCGACGCAGCGGCGTCGGTTGGAACCGCGGTTTCCAGGTGAAAAACTCGTCCGTGTTGACGTACGTTCAAGAGCACGCGGCGTTGAGCTATTTCTACGCTAAACGCCGCGTGCTCGACGACGGTGTCACCACGGCAACGATACTCGTCTAACTCGACTCGTCTAACTCGCCTAGGGTGGGGGCCGCCTAGGGGTAGGGTTCTGTATGTATGTATGTAGGTAGGGTAATAAAACACAAATGCGTACATTTCATCGTTTTTTTATTACTATACACGTAAAAGCGAAGCGTTAATGCAATGGCTTTAGCCAATCGAATACGAGAGAGTCATTGTCCACCCGATTGGCGCCGAATAGGTTCTGGAACGACGTCAACGGCATGCCGCGACATCGGAGAAGTAGGTAGGCGACGCAATATTGTCCGCACACGTTAGAGACGACGCTCTGCAATCGCGTGTCGTTGTACGTCCACGCGTCGCCGCAGTGTCGATGCAGGAAGGCGCGGAAGTCGGCGTGCTGCGGCGGCAGACCGTACGAATCGAAGTACTCGCCGACGCCTCGTCGATCGACGTAGACGGCCACCCAGTGCTCCCCCGGTTCGCCGTCGTCGTCGGTATTGCACACGAAGGCCATCGGGTAAGTGGCGGCGGCGGTGGTAAGTAGCTCGTCTTTATGCACGACGCCGACGAAGTTGCGTTTAGCGTACGCGTCGCGTTCCAGGCGACGCATCAGTTGGAACGTATCCATGGCGGTTACGACGTACAGTCGTACAGGACGTTCCGGGTCCGATCGATCTCCATCACCGTCTCGAATTCCGCGTACACGACGACGTTCATCGGTCGGGCTAGCGGCGTCGTGAACTGCATTTCAGCGCCCACGGTCCCCTGACGCACGACGTTGAAATGGTCCCCGTCGCAACAGTCGGGGATCAGGTCGAAAGCGAAGACGGTGTAGCCGGCTTCGAAGTCCGAGCGCGATATATCGTTCCCCTCGTCCTCGCCCGCCTTTCCGGGGCCTCGAAGAGATTCATGTAGCTTCGTATGCACCGGTGGTGCGGGAAGTCCGGCTGCAGCGGCTTGCTCGGCACCTGACGTCCGTCGACGATGAGCGCGAGGAAGTTTATGTCGTTGTGCCGTGCGTCGAACGGATTTCTAGTGTAGTCTCCGTTGTAGGCGGCGTTATCGATCATCATCAGGATTTATGCGTTTCGGAATCGCACCCATGTACAGGTTCTCGTGCGTGTGCGATAGCGTACCCGCGGTTATCGAGAACGACTTGCAGTCGACGCGGCGCATCGGAAACTTAGCCGTTCCCAAAGTCCAAGCTTTGATATGACCCTGCTGGACTTCCGGGTTCAACTTCACTTTTCGTACGTACAGGCAAATCGAGCGTATTACGATACGCCACCCCGGCGCGGCAGCCGGGCCAATGAGCGCGAAGGCGTCCTTCGAGTGGACCATGCGTATTTTCGTGTCGATGCCGTTCGGTAGGAGGCGGTTTAGCATAAACGCGTCATCGTGCAGGCGTCCCATCATCTCCACCTCGGCGCTGGCCGCCGTCAGGTCGCGCCGCGCTACGAACCCGGTGTTGTCGTCCCCGCGCGCGTTCATGTGTCCGGCGCTGTCTTTGTACCACAACGACCCCGTGAGATGCGATCGTTTCGCGTCGCTACCGTAACTCAGCAGGGTCTCGATGTAGGCCCGGTACGCGTACGTATTGGTCGACGGCGTCACGAGCGTACCGTTCAGCGACACGTCGATTTGACTGAACATCGAATGGAGGAAATTGTTGACCGGCGCCACGTTGGCGCCGGCCGCCAGATCGGTACCGTCCCCCTGAACCACTTTGAAGCGGACGTACGTTTGAAGACTCGCCAGGTCCGTGTAGTCGTTACCCGACCCCGGAATGAGGAACTCGATAGGACCGCCGACGTCGAGAGCCGTCAGCGGTTGGTAGACGGTCCACTGACTGCTCTCGATGCTCTTCTGCGTCAGCGGTCCGGTGAACAGGTCCAGTTCGGCCTTCACGCCCTCGCACGCTGTATTTACGAACGCCATCGTTACGCGTCGAATATATCGACCGGTCGACGCCCTCTCTTCCGTCTACTGACGGTCTACGCCGTTCGACGCGGCTTCTTTATAGGCGGTCTTTTTTTCATCCGTCTCTTCTTCGGCGCCGGCCCTTTTCAATAGGCCGTCGAGAAGATCGACGCCGGCCTCTTTCGCGCGTCGTTTTACCGACGCTTTCAGATTGCCGCCGCCGACGACGTCCCGCGCCACGTGCACGCCGGTTTTGAGCGCGCGTTTTCCCAACGGCATGGCGCCTCTCTTAAAAAGCGGCATGACGCTTCGAAACAGGCTCCCGAAGATATTACCCAGACCGTGTCCTCGTTGACCCCGACCGCCGACGAAGACCGGTAGTTGACCGCCGACCTGTCGAACGTAGTAGTCCTCGTACGGGTTCGGCATGATGGTTAAAACAATCTCGATTTACAGCGTCTGATGTGAAGCGTCGCCACTAGCTTCCCCCGCTCGAATGGTATCGGTTGACCGCAATCGTCTCTTATATCGACCTCGATCGTGTCGAATTGATGCCGCAGCAACTTCACGTATTGGACGCGGTCGAACGTTTCCGAAATAACGCTACCGTTCGTACCGAAGACGGCGATGTTTCGAAGGAGCGGCGCGTACACGTCACCGACGACGCGCGATTCCACGAGATCCGTGTACACGTACAGGGTGTCGACGCCCGCCTTCATATCCACCGTATTGCGACCTTCATACGCGTACGTGTACGCGGCGGGGCTGGTCTCGATAACGACGACTTCCGGTTCGGGGCCCATCATCGGGGGACTTACGATAACGTTCTTATGGAAACCTAGCAAGCTCTTCAGAGGGCTCGTATCGGGTAGGGTAAAGGCGACACCCGCCGACATACGCAGCGTCATTCGGTTAGAGACGCCACTGTACTCTAGACGCACCTTGACCTTATCGGTGCACAATTTCATTAGCGCCTCGTTGAGCTCGCGCAGTAGCACGTAAACGTTGTTGTAGAAAACGTGAGTAATCGTACCCTGCCGGTATATCCCGATACCGTCCATGGCCGTGAAAAGACCCATCTCACCTCGTGGCGCCGACAGGTAGAAGGTGGCGTCCGCCTCTCTCACGTTGTACCACGTGTGTGGGTACTGTAGCGTCACCAGTCCGCATTCCCATTCTCCGCCGGGCAGGTCGAAACGTCGCGGCAGCGTCGTGATGTAGTGCGTCAACGTATTTTCGGGGTGCCGCTTCATAGACGCGTTGCTCGGTAGCGTCAGGTAAAAGTCAGACGATACCGCCATCGTCTCGTCGTCGTCGTCGACCGCCGCTCATAGACGGACTCGTGAGCAGGTAACCGAGACAGCTGCTCAACAGCGCCGTCCACAGGTTGGAGTCGCCTTGACCCCGCGTCAGATTGTATATACTAACGGCGATGACGAAGTACAGGACGATGACCTGACAGAGGAATACGATTTCGGCCTTTGGGCATTCGTTACCGCAGAGCCGCCATGGAACGGGTTCATGGACGGTGGAGTCGTCGGCGTTCTCGACGGCGTCGACGGAGTCCTCGTTGGTAGTCTTCGTCGGCTGCTCTGAACCAGTAGCGGCGTCGACGGAGTCCTCTTTGGTAGTCTTCTTCTTCGGCTGCTCGTCCCTCGTCGCCGCCTCGTCGATCATCATCATCGCGCCACTGCGGTCTGCGGCTACAGCAGGACCCCTTATACGGGAGGAGCGACGTTCCCCTGCATAAGCACGACTCGTGCAGCCGCCAGCATTCCTCGTGACGCGTCCAACGCATGCCGCGCTATTATAGGTCCACGAGCGCCGCGGCGTCGATCCAACTATTGAAGGAGGCCGGGTAACCGCTCCATTTTACGAGCGCCTCCGACCCGCCGCCGCGACGACGACGCCGCTGCAGAACCTCCGCCACTCGATATAGTTTGTCCTTCGGAACGACTACGCGTTGTACTTCCTGTTCGTAGAAGGCGCCCTCTACCGGTGTCCCGGCGTCGTCCTTCAGGCGATAAACGGGCGGTTCGGACGGATGCACCTCTACGACGGTGAAGAGCTCCTCGCTCCAGTTAGGCATGTATCCTTTTTTGAATTGACCCCTCGTCTTACTGATACGCACGCGATCTCCTTCGCGAAGTTTCCGTTTTTTCCCCCTACCGTCGCCGCCGTACAGGCGTTGACATACGTCCTCCTGATTCGTCGCGTCGACGCTCGCCGGCGTCCTACCGATGCTTCGATGATAGGCGTTGTTGTACGAATGCACGAAATCCGGTAACGCCTCTACGTAGCGCAGCGTCTCGTGTTTCGTAAAATAACGCCACATGCGCGTTTTCAAAGTCCGATTGAATCGTTCCACGACGCTCGCTTTAGTCTCCTCGTTATGCGTCACGAAATGATGAACGCCGTGACTCTTTAGGAACGTTTGCAGGGGTCGGTTCAGAAACTCGCTCCCCTTATCGGTCTGCAGCGCGTTCGGCGGTTGTTGCGCGTCGTTCAGCAGACGCGCGAAGGCCGCGACGAGCGACGCGCCGGACTTACTCTTCAACGGAACGCACCACGCCCACTTCGAAAACACGTCGATGACCGTCAATTGGAATGTTATACCGTCGTTGTGTGTTTTTTTAGCCTAGTCAAGTCGACCAGATCGGCTTGCCACTGTTGGTTTTTACCGCCCACGATGACGCAACGTCGTTTGAAATGTCTTTTAACCGATTTGTGTAGGGTATAAGCGTCCTGCGCCGCTAGCCACCTCTCGACGTCCGGTCGTCGTCGCCCCCCCTTCGACGCCTGGTGCAACGCGTCGACGCCTCCGTAACTACCCGCCCGTTTCGGATCGAAGTAGAGTTCATTCAGTTCGTCGTCGTTTCGTTGTCGAAGGTTTCGTTTTGGACGCCGACGACGACTCCACCCGGACACCATGACGACGACGACGACGACCAATGAACGACGAATATTATATAGAGAGCGATAACCGTGATGACGAGACCGACGACGACGACCGTTCGTTGTATCGGCGGCATCGTCACATCGATTCCCACGCGTCCAACGCTCCTTGTCTCTTTCTAGAACGTCGTCGTCGCACCGCCTTCCCCGCTGAACTGACCGCCGCCTCCGACTCCTCTTCTCTTTGCCGCCGCTGTCGCTCCATGTACTCCCGATAGCGCGGGTTGCCGACGAACTCCATAGGAATGTTCATACCCTTCATACTCAACCCGAAAGCGCGCCATCATAGGGGCTGTTTGGTCTTCGTTCTCGTTCGCATGAGATCGTTCACTAGATCGACCATGTTACTCCCCGCTATCGTTTTACCGTCGTACACGAATAATTCGCCGCGGTCGTTCCATCGACACAACGGATCGGCTTTCATTTTCGCAATAAGTAGACTCGCCTTCCCTTTCAGCGTTTTCGGCATGCTGGCTACGATTTCGCGCTCTACGGCCTCCGACGATGGCGCCGCCGCCGCGGGCTGTGGTATCTCGTCGTCGTTGACCATCGACATGCGTGCCGGTTGCGCCGCTCGAGCCGCGTCTATAGTGTTGTAGCGACTCAGCAGTTGATTGTACGACACCACCTTATCGCGTTCGGATAAATCCGATCGCTCTAGAATATCTTTCATGTCGCTGTCCAGGCTACTCAGTACACGTGATCGGGGCGTGCTGCTCGACGGCTGCTGTGGTTGAAGGAGACTTTCCACCAATCGCGGGTCGACCAACGCCATCTTCTTCGCGTACTGCATCGATTAACCACCGATGATCTGTTTGAGTAGTGGCAGGAGAACGGTGCTCGCTAACGGCGCTAGCAGGGCCGTCAGAAAACCACCCGCCCCCGTTTGCAAGATGGCTCGCTTCCGCTTTACCGGAATTCGTTTGTTGACCAGGTCACGCAGGTGATCTCTGTATTTCGTCAACACGCGTTTCTGCTTCGGCGACACCTTCACGTTCCCTCTCAGAATATTGTACGCGCAATCGCACAGACTACATATGAGACCGACCTCCGAGTGGGCGAGAACGGCTTTTCGCAGATCGATGTTCCGCTTATGTCTATCCATCAACTGCAGGGCGAAAATGTGTCTCTTCAGGCGTTGCTCCGAAACCGTCGCCGCCGCCTTTGGTCGTCGCTTCGCCGCTACCACCGCGCGTCTTCCCGTCATACCGACTAATGCGTACGCGGCGACGTCCCTCTCTACTTATAGTTGACCGCCCTTCCGTACGTAGACGTACTGAAGGGGGTCGTCCGGAAATATACACGTACGCAGGCGCATGTACTCTTCCGTTTCCTGTTTCAGATCGACGAAGAGATAGCCGTACGCCGCCGACGTCGCGTCTTTGAAAGCCTCTATCATGTACTTGACCTGTCCCGGGTACATCTGTTTCGCTAGGTGACCTACTTGACCAGCGTCTCGGGGGTTCTTGAATAGCGCTAAGTATTGGGCGTTCAGGCTGATTGTGCGGTTTTCTTTCCCTTTCGGAAACATGTTCTGTCGGAGTTGTACGACCGACGTATTACAATGATGACTTTTTTTAGTAAATAGTTCCGTCACCCCGCTATCGGTTTCCTCCATGAGGTCGTCGAGTACTAAAAGCGTCCTCTTTTTACCGTCTAAATGCGTCGTAGTCGGCAGGCCGTCTACGAACTCTATTTCCGGAGACATAGACGCGTAGGCGGTCTGCCACTGCCCGTAACACCACAGGATTTTTTCGGGCGCCGGATCGATCATAGCGCGTCGGATCAGACGGTCGACGAACGTCGTCTTACCGCATCCCGTAGGCCCTGATACTATACACGTAAACGGATGCTTCAACAACGGTCCGCCCATTTTCACGACTGATACTGGCTGAGGTTTTTTACGCGTCTTTATAAGCGTCGCGTACCTCCATCAACAGTTTAACGAGCTTGTTCTCTCCCGCAACGTCCCCAATCCTGGTACCCCAGAAACCCTCCCTACTCGGTACCCACTCCACCAATTCGGCGTCCCCGGTGGCCAACAGGTCGGCCTTCAACTCCCCGCCGAACTTACTCATCAACAGCCCCTTCATACAAGCGACCCTAACGACGTTCCATTCGGTTCCCGTTTTCTTTTTTCGTATACCGTGACTGAGTCGTTTCGCTACGTAGGGCGATCGCGCACTTTTGATACACGCGGCGCATGCGAGGTCTTCGTTGAACATCGCTTTCCTATACTGATAGGCGTGCTCGACGGATCGGAAGACCCGACCGTACGCCGTCAATTGGCACTTGTACATATTCGACAAGAAGGAGCGCGAGCCGCCAAACTTTATAGGTTCCGACGACAACATGACTACTACCGATAAACCGCTACCGACACCGCTTATATAGAACAGACGTCACCGCCGATAGATGGCGCATCTAAAAAGGTGCCGACGTACGGATTCGGACCCGGAATCTTTCGATCCCTAGTCGAACGCGCTCCCAGGAATCCGGCGCCGGCGTCTATGAGTGGTTTTATCTCGGTTATATACGGTTTGATCGCTAGGGGGACGCTACGTCGTTGATCGCTAGGGGGGTGGGACGTTGATCGCTAGGGCTAAACTAATCACTGGGATAATCGCTAGGTGGCACCTCAATATCATCAATCAAAAAGTGACAGGCCATCAATCACGTTTTTTATAAGTAGGTTCCCGATTTCTCTCAGGTTACACAAAACCCTTTGATCTTTTTTTTATAAGTAGGTTCCCGAAAAAGATAAGGACGTTTTTTATGCATGGAGTTAGGCCTAAAGTAGGTCAAAAAGGGGCGGGGCGAGGCTCTGTGTACTCTACTTACTACTCTCGATGCATACTGTCAACGAAAAGACGAATTGAGCGTACAACAAGGAGTGTTGTTCTGGGGAGCCAGAGTGATCGTGCCGCCCAAGGGACGCGATGCGCTGCTGGATGAGTTGCATAACACACACCCTGGCATCGTCAAGATGAAAGCGCTCGCCCGAAGTTACATGTGGTGGCCTGGATTGGACATGGAGATCGAAAGATACGTGAAAGACTGCAATGTGTCAGCTGCACGGCAAGCAACCGCCTGTAGCACCACTACACTCGTGGGAGTGGCCAGGTCGCGCTTGGCACCGAATCCATATTGACTATGCTGGACCGTTTGAAGGTCGCATGCTGTTGATCATTGTGGACGCACACAGCAAATTCATCGATGCTCATGTGGTATCTACAGCAACCACGAGCATAACTCTCACCAAACTTAGGCAAACATTCGCATATATTGGACTGCCTAACACGATCGTCTCGGACAATGGAAGTTGCTTCACAAGCGAGGAGTTTGGACAATTCTGCAGAGCAAATGACATCAGACACATCAGATGTTCACCGTACCACCCATCAAGCAATGGTTTAGCTGAGAGAGCAGTGCAGACAATCAAGGCTGGTCTGAAGAAAACCAAAGGTAATCTGGAAGACAGATTATACACTCTGCTAGCGATGTACCGGATCACGCCACAGGGTACCACGGGTCGAACACCTGCAGAATTCGTACTCAAGACTTCACCTCGAACACGCCTGGATCTCATACGACCATCAGTTCAAGATCGCGTTCTGCAAAAACAGGCATACGACAAGCAACGTCATGACGCTCATGCGGCTGCACGTACGTTCCGAGCCGGAGACTGCGTCTGGGCCATGAATTTCCAAGGAAAACCTAAGTGGGTTTCGACAGTCATCGAGAACCAGCTGGGCCCACTCACGTTCACCGTACGTTTGAGTGACGGCCGCCTTTGGAAACGCCACCAAGACCATCTCAGAGAGAGACGACCCGATGAAACGGAGACGGTTGATGCAGAGCGAGAGCAACAACAACAACAACAGCAGCAGCAGCAGCAGCAGCAGCAACAATCGGTTGTGCAACTGCCAGAAGTACTACCTCCGTCGCCAGCTATCGACGCGGAGGCGATCGCGAGTACTCGACATTCAGTGTCTACAGAAGGTACGGAATCGAACTTTCCCAACGTCACTGTGTCGGAATCTGCGACACCAAGATTGGTGGCAAGTCCCGTGAGAAAATCTACCAGAGTAGTGAAAGCACCTATAAAGTTAAACTTGTGAACTATAACTACAAAGTTAGTGTAGTTATCAGTGTACGTTTTTAATTGCACATTTTCTACGAGCTGTAGAACACTCTGGACTGTTTTCTAATTTAGTTTATTTCATTCATAGAACAGTGAACTCTAATACAAGTTTGTATCCTAAAGAGGGAGGAATGTTATATATGAGATATCACGTGTTCCTGTTCCTGGTTAGAGAGTTGTTCCGCACTTCCGGCAATAAAATGTTTTGTTCTATTTGACTACGTCAATAGTTCTCTGTAAATGTCGTAACCAATACACGACACCTACACTTTCAAATTGTCCTCCCTTTGTGTGTTGTTCTTCCTATTTTCTAGCATGGACATTACATCCCAGTCGACATGAGTGTTTTGCATGGGCCTGTACTGGTCCAATAACTAACGGCGTATTGGCCCAATAAATAGAAACGGTACTGATCCAATAATGTATTGCACAGTGGCTATACATTGGGCCAGTAATAGCTAGCATATACTGTACTGACCCGGCCAATGCTGGTATCATATTGGAACAGTAGGGGTACTGTACCGGCATGGTGTACTGGCCCAATACTGGGTCAAATTGCATACAGCCAAAATTGCATTCCATAGGTGGCGCTGCATGATATAATACTGGTTAGTATTTAGCCAGTATTAGCTGTAAGATCAATAATTGAATTGTGGTATGTGCATTGCACTGGCTCAATACCCGCTGGACTGTTAACCGTACAAACGATACTTGCCAGTACAATGCCAGCAGTGGGCCAATTCTGCTATGTTTGCTGAGATATCACTGTTGACTAGGAATGTTGACTAGGAAAAAAGACGTGCACAACAAACATATGATACCAGAAACACCATTAACATGACCATGTAGTACGTAATGCACATTCGGTATAGAATGTGTTGGTGTGGATTATGCTGTCTCCATTTTAACTTTTAAAGTATCATTAATCAATTATTAATGATTCTTCAGTGCCCAAACTTGGCCCTGCATGGAGATATATTTCGGTGTTCAATATATATGACTCATGTAAGTCCTCGATCCTTCGTACGTGACACATGGAACAATTTCACTGCCAATATGCTACTAATAATTAAATATCCTTCACGGGTGTAATTTAGATCGTTTCACCCAACAGCAATCTAGCTATGAATACATGTTTTATAGACACATCCTTTAAAAAAATGGATGTTGTAAATGCATGTTTACACATCGCAGTGCTAGCTACAATTTCTTGTGTGTAAAATAAACTTAGCGGTTGTATTTTTTTTTACATAAAATTAACTTTGTTGCAGATCTCACAAGTTTTACGTACAGTTGTATACACACACACACACACACACACACACACACACACACACACACACACACACACACACACACACACACACACACACACACACACACACACACACACACACACACACACACACACACACACACACACACACACACACACACACACACACACACACACACACACACACACACACACACACACACACACACACACACACACACATATATATATCGCATAAACATTATATGCATTCCTCTATAATCCACTAATTAGGCAAATAAATGCATACAATTATATATAGCAATTTCGTGATTTTTTTTTTAATTAATATTACGAAACAGTTATGTTTACGACTGTTTATTACAAATAATGTTCAACTTAACTTACAAAAACGAATATTATTTATCTAGGTCTTTAAAGTTTAAAATGAAACAGATCCTGACAACAGCTAAGATTGCAACATTTTTATTCCGATGGGATTCATTAATCATTAAACCCAGGCACATGTGCAAACATACTGCGAGTGGGCGGAGCTTAACATGTAAACATGATGCCCGCATCACAACAGCTTGCCTAATTGTTGGTCATGCTCTGTGAAATAATGGAAATGACAAAGTCACGTTTCCCCCAAATCTTCCCAAAAGACAAATCAGACACCCCCTTCTTGTCGATGTGCCATGTCCGGCTGGCAACTGATTTCAAAATATTATGTCATCTGGCCTAATAATTAATATGACACTTGCACATTTATATGTATGCGGTCACTGACTAAACATCGCTTATAAGCTCTGATGTTACGATCACAATAAAATACATTTTATTCACTAAATCATACATGACTGCTCTCAGACTCAGAAGAGTAGTGGCGAATGAATCCTGAATCTGAAGGTGGTCTGTACCCAGCCCCAGATGAAAGTCGCGACGTCTGTTGACATCTCGAAATTTACCGAACTTGTAGAGAGCGAACGTGACGTCACGATCACAGTGACAACGGAGTTATGTGTGCGGGTTTTTTGTGAGATTTGCGAACCGCATCCCATGAATTATCCCTATCCTTACAGTAAATCGAAAGAAAGCGACGCACCAACAATCGATCCTTTGCGTCGGAGAGGTTTTATACGGTAAAATGCAGAAATCCGGGGCGTATAATTCGTTTTCTGGCGGGCCACCTCACGGGGCGCCATCTTGGACAACGGAGAGCGGTGGGGGCATGGGACATGTGGGGTTGTCGACGTCCCAACCCCAAGGTATGAGTGGAACTAACCTTGGCAGTGGAGGGGCCAACACCACCAGTGTTTCAACGACCCCAGGCAGTCGGTTACTGGAAGGCGAAGGTAAAGAAAATCGGCCACCAATTATAATTTCTCTTCGACATTTCTAAGTTTTGTTTGCGGGTACCGGGTCTCATTTGCCTCGGGTTTGAGTGTTTCAAGTGCAGGGATTTGTAGCAGAACCATTTTAATTTGTCTTGACATCCTATGCAACAATATCTAACATGGATGATACTATGAGTGCAATGTTAAGATGTTGCACAACTCCCTAAGAAACATTGTTTTCCTTGTAAAAATGTTTTTACCCCATACCATGGTGGCCTTGTAGGCTTGTAATTTGTAAACTTACTCAGCTACTGTCTATTCGTCTAAATAATCATACTGTGCCTGGTGTCTATATTGAGCTCAGATAGTCAAGGTCCAAGTAATCACACTGGTGGGCTGACAATTATTGCTCAAAATTAAACTTAGCTCAGATTTTCCAACGATACTGGCGGTAAAGAAGTAATGCTATTATTATTAAAAAGAAAATGTCACAACAAGCAACATTTACTTGGGCACAACCACAGTTAGGTGTAGTTTCTTTATACATTTTGTCTGGGTATGTTCAAAAATGATGTTATGTAGTTTTTTCCAGCCATTCACCAGAATAAAATGTGTACAAACAAGCTAATTTGTTATTGTAATTGCTATGTCATATATGACATGTGTATGTCGGCGTCACATTTGTCAGGAGCATTGATCAGGTAAATCGATCGATAACAATTTGGCACACGTAAGTTTGGTTTTGTATGCATACATGCAGGCTGCGAAATAACGCCCGTCCGATCATCCTGGATGAGTAGTTTCAACTTTTAGTGACTGGACTAGTCCATGTTTAAAGGAGCAGTCCCATCGGACTAACTCTGAGTCTGATTACATGAATTAATTTATGCAGTGTATATGCTAGTTGGGTGTTGTGATGGAATAAAACAAAATAAGACAATTACGTAGCATGTTATCACACGCAGCTAAATATTCCGTACGACCATCGAATAAGAAACTAGCTGAACACGGTGAATGTAAATGGCGGCTGTTTACATCCGGCTACATATTCTCCTGGCATCACCTTGTCCACCACTGCCGTTTGTTGCCCCTGATTAAACTAGTCATTTTTTCTGATGACTGCAATTGGATCTACAAAATCACATGTAGTTGTTTCTATTAATGACACATTTAGTTGAACATTTAATTGAAATAAGAAATGGCTTGCTTTCTTTATGAAATAAAAACCAATTTTACTATGTGCCATAACTGTCACATACATGCTACAACAGTATGATTGAAGGTACCTGGCACATTTATTGTAAGGACTAGCAAAAATAACATCAAGACGAGTTGTTTCTGAATCAGCTAGTCCACTCGCGTATACATGCAATAAATCTCAAAGTGATCAATGAGTGCTGTATATTGTGTAGCAATAGGGAAAGCAGTATAGCATCAAAAGTGCAAGTTCAATTTGACCAATCAACGTTCAACCTACTAAACCCTATTGTTGACATTTCGGTGTATATCATGAATAATAGGCATTTTTCATTGATGTTCTGATCATCTCATCTGTATTTCAGTTGAAGCATTCAATGCCTTCAGCCTGGACCGTATTGGGATAGATGCACGCAAGCGTGAACTCCTGGAAGCGAGATTCTTTGAGTCTCGGGTAAGCTCTATCTTTGCTCATCTACATCACATGATAAGACAAGTATGTCTGAAGTGACATAACATGCCTCAAATTTTGCCACCTTGAGGTCAAGGCCTGTTGACCATGCTTTTATTTGAGTCGTTCTTCAGTAATGGTGACAAGTGCGGGTATGCCCACTCAGTTCCATTTTGTAACTGCTGTCTTGGGACACAATTTCCAATTAGACCATCATTGTAAAGGAAACAGATCATGGCATTGCTACACATTAGTAACTAGACCCAAGCGGCTTAGTAATAATAGTTATTAAAATGTGTTGTTTTGTGTTAAGTGTTGACTTTGAGAAATTTAACTTTCTTTCAATGTGTAACATGTGCGACGATGGCGTCACACGTTCAAAATTTCATTGCTAGCATTGTGTGCCTGTCGCTAGATAAAAAAAGTACTTTCCACCACAGAACTTCATCAAAATGGATCAGAAATTGTCATTATCAAGAGAGCATATATGTACACAGTAAATGTTGCTGTCTGATTTTGTGCGTGGCGTCGCAAATGAAGCGCAGGTTATGTCGGTTTTTCGAATTGATCTGTGTCCGAAACTATGCGGTGCTCCTCGGCATTAGGCTTTTCCACAGACTTCTAAGAACAGAAAGCAGTGATGACATTTTACACGGGGATTCCTGTTCAGAGCTCACATCATCGACCAAATATAGTGCAGCATCACATGCTATTCCAGCCTGATGCACAGGTTACACGTGGAGCACTTTCGCTCGGTAGTCTACATTTTTGGTTTCTGCAAGGCTGATTTGATAAAAGATGAGTTTAAAATGCAATATTTTGTTGTGAAAGTTCGATAAATTGTATTGGCGGGAGAAAATGGCATCACAGGTTACGCAGAATCACTAAGATGAATGTTCATATGCAAATTATTGCATCGTTAACAATATTTGTTATTAAAGAGATGAAAACATTTCATGATTCTTGTGTTTTAATTTCCACCCTGTACTGTACTGTTCTTATAACTCAAGTCTTCACTGTCTTTTCTTTTTCCATGTTTTTATTGCTTTGACGTCACATGTAACACAGATTACATAGTAGATTAAACAAATTGTATATTCCAAAACTGAGCTCAACTGGGATAACTTCCAACCACACAGTTCTTTTAGATCATTCTCAACTGCTGATGTTGTTAGTTTAGTTGAACTTGTCTTATCCATGTTCTGACAAAATGTTATGTCATCAGCGTAACCTGCGCTACGGTGTCACAACTTGAACATTCCCACAACAGTACCATACTGAAGGATAAGTATGAACAAAACATATGAATGCATTGATAACAAGATTGATTAACAACGACAAAGTGATACTACACAGATAAAAGTTTTCCAGGCTTATGGCAGTGATTATGGTGTTCCGGTGTAATGCAGGTTACACCTAAGGATCCATCTCATTACATCCAGATTATGTAACGACCGTGTACACAAGTGATTTTTTATTTTGCAATTCAGATACTACAATGTTTCTACTTTACAAAAAGCTATAGTTCAAAACCAAATTTGTTGATTGAAATTTTGACCAGTTTTCACCTTTTCTGTCACCATTACTGAAGAACAACTCATCTAGATTTTGATATCTAGCATTGCTAATTTGACCCCTGAGCAATTGTTTAATTTCCAATGGCCAGTTGCCAGGACAGTGTGGCCAAGTGCCAAATTCAAGGTCAGCATTGTCTTCGAATTTTTCCTTGTACTAAAACTTTGTACACAAAACTTGTCTGCTTCTAGACCACTATTTACAGTGTTGCTATGGTGTTGCTAGGGATTTCAACATGATGCTCTATCAACTACTCAGCAGACAGACTCGAACCTGTCAGCAGGCTCTCATCATAGCAGTGGCTCCAACACCGACCACCAGGGACACCAGCAGCATTCGGACCAGACACCAGAGAAGGTCTGGACGCCATCTGGTGGTGAGCGAAAGCGGAAACGGAGAGTAGCAAACGACTCAAATGATAATAGCAGCGGTAAGTTATACATGTAGTTGAGATGCTGTAAGGGGGTTGCTTTGAACACAATTTCAGTTAGAGTAGCATATAAATCTATAAAAAAAAACAGTTCATTGCTATCACCGAAGCTGGAACAATGACACATAATTTCCATAAGAGTCGGTTGTCTGTTAGGGAGGTGAAGCCAGCCGTAACATCAGTGTTTTCACAGGTCAGTCTGATGTATGTTTTTCTTTGTTGTATCGCAGTCATAACGGCACATTTGCCTTTATATAAGTAATAGAACTAATTGGTTACATGCAGGAGTTTGCATGAAAGTTGTTGATAGACTGAGAGGTATTTGGGATGTTTTGTTTATTGAAGTTATTCAGATTCTTGCTGGTTACATTGTAATGTCACCCGTCACATATCGAGAATCAACGATTCAATACGGTGTCCATGTAAACAAAGCTAGCTGTTTGGATATATTCAAGGACTGTGACATGTTTTATGTTAATGATGTTAGACTTGGAATTGCCTTAAGGTTTGAGTGGCGGTTATTATGTCAGTTAATTTCTTTACTTTTTTCTTCATAGAAAATTATTAGGTGTTGGTGTGAACATATGTACTACAAAAGAAAACATGGCATTAATGCCATATGTCACCAGTCCGCCCTTTAAAAACTACTTCTTTTTGTGTCTCGGTGGAATTCCCCTTCAAATTCTTGGAAACTGTAATGATGTTTCAGTAAAAACGATGGTGTCAGCAGGGATCTTCCTAGGAAAAATAGCAGTGGGCCAATTGGCCCATACCAACACAATGTTATGGGTCATTTCCACAATCAGTTGGTCAATATTTTTCAGCCGGTTATGTTTGTTTACATTGTAGAAGCGTATTATGCAAATCCACAAAACAACATTTCTGTGTAGTACATTTAAATCATATTTTGTTAGACCCTTTTATGTGACAACTTCAAATTTCAGTGGCCAAAAATGTTGTGTCATCATTGCTATTGCTACTGTTTCAGCACCATTTCAAATCTGAATTCCACAAACTACTCCTTGTATATGCAAGATTCTCGTCACTTTTGTTCATGCTTTTAAATCTTACTTGTTCTTTACATCTAACAGTTCATTCTTAGGCTAATGTACACTATGAGTACAAATGTTCAAGACAAAACAACTATCAACTCACAACTGTAAGTCTAACTAAGGTCATTCTTGGCATTTATTTTATAAGCTGAAGATTGGCATCGTTGTTTTCACAAGCTAATGGCACAGCTCTTCCAGGATTGTATCTCATTCATGGCCAAAGTTCATTAAATATATTACACAGTTCATCATCAAAATTGCCAACAAACTGCTTTTTTTTATAAAACACTATTTTGACTTTGTCCACATTGTACAAGTTCTAAGTTTTTACCATCGTCGTCTGGCACTAATTAAACTCAAGATGTTGATATCGCACTTTACGTGTCCTGACAACTTCGTGGAGGTAATTTCCAGATCAACTAAACACAAGTACATGAAACCGTCGCTGTCGTAAGCGGGCGGCCAGACAAGCAGGTGACTTGCAGTCAGGCAACTAAGTGGGTTACTCAGAAAGATTAAAGTTTCCAGAAATATGCTGCACTTACATTATATTCCACTACGAAATCAGCATTGACAGAAAGGAAAAGTTAACGGCATCGAAGGATGTTGGTACGTGTCTGATCAGACACTGCAACCCTCCCACGTCGGCGAACATTGCGGTCGTCAGCCCCGGAGCCCGGCGGCTATTTACGGCCCAATCCGCCGGTGTCGGTCATTTTAAAATACGTAGAAGTGGTGTATTTGAAAACTTTCAAAACAAATATGCATTGAAATTAAGATAAAACAAGATAAACAAACGCTTTCGGGGAAGCTGCCACAACTTATGAAGCTAGCTAACCCCGTGGTGATCACATGATAGATCATGTGACCATCTGACGGCATCACAAAACTCAAAAGACAACGAATGGCATGGCAGCATGTACATGTATGATATTTTCTGTTTAAAGCAAGGCAGGCAGGTCTTCTACTTCCAGCGTAGTGATTGGTAACAGGATGTCTGCTATGTTGAACGTTGGGAAATTGTTGAACATCAAAGGCTATTGCGGTTAACTCAGCCCGCCTCGACATTATTGCAATAAAGCTTGTTTTCAAACAGGATGTTTTGTTTACTGTTTGAACATGCTCCAGGGTCATATTTTCCAAGTTACTAACGTTATTTAAATGTGCTTACAAAACACAGTTTGGCTGGCAGAATATACTTGACATACCATAGTAATCATCATCGTCTTAAGAACATTAAATTAATTAATACATGAAGAGACTGCCTCCTTTTAAGATTGCTGTTGTGATATCATGGTAATGTTTGTGTTGTTGTGTCTGTGGTTCAGGGCATGGCAAGGCGGGCCGCAGTGATAATAGTGCTAAGAAAATCTCAGAGTATTTCAAGGTAAGCACATTTCTTATGAATATATAAGATCTATACTGTATGATTATTAGTATGTTGATTGCCATTTTGCATGTAACATGGACTGATGGAATTAAATATGAAAGATGGTGTGATTAAGACATAAATGTATAAAAAAAAAGTATTTACCGGTAGACAGTTTTATGTATCATAATATCAGTAGGAACCATTGAATATGAATTATCCATTTTATTACGCTTGTTGAATAATTCTTACATTTTGTTTGCAAGCAAAAACTCAATTGTTTCTTGATATGAAGTTGCAAACTGATCAGTAAAATACAATAAAAAATGTGAGATAAACGTTGCTGCGAAAATGATATTGATAAGAAACCTCCGGTGCAGGTGTCACAAGATGTAATAGAGAAATTGTTGGATAGATGAAGAAGAGAATGAGTTTGCCATTGACTGTATGAGCTTGGGTTGAGGACGTAAATGAGCATCATGTAGTAGGGTGTTGTATGCCAGTCACAGCAGAGGTTGTATAGTCATATTCCTGTGACATGTTTACAGACTGGGAACAGCCCGGGTAGAGCAGGGAACAAGGCTCCGTCCCCACAGACCTTCCACATGGCTGTAAGTTCTTTCTCTTTCTCAATCACAGTCTCATTTCTTGTAATGATTTGTACCTAGCAAGAAGTATTAGACATTTGGTCATATGTTGAAGCATCCATTTTTCTGATACGCCATGAAATCTTCACCAGGAGGTAAGGTTACCTGCCTGCTATTGTTTGATAGAAACTGACTAATCTGTAATTGTGCACTGGCAGAGGTTTGTGTCAACAGAGAGCATTAACCCACTAGACCCCTGTTAAACTTAAACTGGACAGTTGCATGTAGGTTTTAACCTGTGTCAAATGGTGGGCTGTAACTAATGTGTAATGGGAATCCCCACTGCACTGGTAGAACCTGAGTAACTTTAAAACAGCAGTAGACATAATTATCAATGCAATATAAAGATATGACCTACAATTAAAATAAAATAACTTAGGTATAAAATAACTTGAATACTCGAAAAAGTTAAAGCATATTTAGCCAAAAATTATAAGGAATATTCAGATGTTTTACTATACATGTTGCAGCTATTCCGTCACTCCAGTTATATCAGTATTATGTCGTTACTACTGTTTTTAACTGGCATTACTACTGTTTTTAAGTCAAAATGCATACTATGCATATGTACCTTGTTAACAAATAAAGTTTTATCATAGTTCATCTCTTTCTTCTTCCTATTCTGGGGGAGGGTGGTAGGGACAAAATGAGAACATATAATGCATTTTCTTAATTTTGCAGCTCACCAACTCTCCTGCAAGGTTTCTATAACCACTGGAAATCGGCCTAAATAGTAGAGAATCAGGATAAAATCTGACAGTATTTTTTAATAACACATTAGCTAACATATACAATATTCACGAAATGGTCAACTCAAAATACTTTATTTCCAGGTGTATCTTCACTGGCATGCATATAGTCTAGAGAGCTACTAAACATGTCAACACTATTTCCATCATAACTCTAAATTAATGATCTATGGTTCACCATAAAACATTTCATTAATAATTACAAATTCACAATATAGTCCATATGACTTCAGGGTCTCTAGGCCCATTTTTTTTATTTGAATACAACAATTTAACTTTGTAATTGACTGTTAGTAATAACTCTAATTTTTCTTGCTATGTGTTGTAAATTGAGAAGCTCGTTGGATGATTATTTGCTATTTACTAGTGCTGTCTTTCCCACTGTGATGCTCTACAGACATAAACACAAGTTTGGCCATGCATGCACTTTGACAGCTGTAATTAACAAAATGTAACTTATTGGATGTTGCTAAACAAGCATCCCTTTGAAGTGCTAGCCATGACCTTAACTGCGGACAGGAGTTACAGTGTAGCACTCAATAATTATGTTGAAACAAAGTATATCTACTTTTTATGATTAAATTAGTAACTACCTGGATTGCCACGCACTGTGAACAGGCTGGGCTTGTCACTGTATCTACTTCAGAGAAAGGTTTGCTTGGCAACATTGTCGACAGGGAGCAGGGCGTGATGCAATGGGGGGGGGGTCATTATGGAAATTGTTTTTGTCAGGTAGGCAGCCCTGATGTAGTCTTACAAATGTTTTCACATACAAATTTGCACAGAGTAATAGATGTGTGTAGTGTATGATATATTTGCAGTGTATGGTGTGTTTTCAATGTGTGATATATGTGTAGTGTGTGGTATATGTGCAATGTGTGGTATATGTGCAATGTGTGGTATATGTGCAATGTGTAGTGTATGGTATGTGTAGTGTGTGGTATATCTGCAGTGTGTGGTATATGTACAGGGCTAATTTGATGACTGCACATAACCATATATAGCCATGAATGTAATTTCCAAAAACAACTCGGCACCAGTACTAATTATGTGTGCAATATACACTCATAAAATAATGATAAAAGCAAATAGTATCAATAAAAAAATCACAGTTGACCATAAAATTATACCTGATTGTCATTATTTTGTAGAGCTTCGACATTTGTTGTACTGTGTTTGTTTGTGTTTTAGTACCCGCAGTCTCCACAAGGGTTTGGTCAGACGGTGACACCACCTACGTACTTGAACCATATAGACATGCCACCAGCGAGTCCCGGAGTGGCCCAACATAACCGCAGCATGGCAAACATGTCGCCACGCAGCAACTCTCAGCAAGTACAGGTATGTGGCAGGGTACCTTGACGAAACCCCACAGGGCTTAGAATCACACTGGATATACCGTATTATCCCCAATAGACACGCTGTGCGCAAGGACTTAGGTGCTCGTCTATTAATTTGTCATAAGACATAATTAGCACAAGCTGTGAGGGGTGGACAGACGCACAAATTCCATACATGTCACACATATGCAAGTGGATAAAATAATACCCTTGGACAATGCAGGAAATCCTATGTGCTGATACCGCGCTGAATCGGCACTCAAATAATTCAAAACCACGTGCTTTGCCAATGCCCGGGCAGGAATGCAATGGTGCAACACCAACATACTTCGAGCCCTACACTAAAGTAAGGGATTAAGATGTTCCCGAAGACGTTAAATCGGACATCCAGGAGCTGTTCATTCTTCTGACCTATCCTTGTGGCTACATACGGTTATTTTGACCATTCCTCAGTGTCGTTAGAACGTCCGACTGAGAATAAAACGAAACTGACAGAAACATAATGCAATCTTACGGCTAACATGCAAATAATTGGTATTTAGAAAGTACCAACAAGGTAGCACCAACAGCGTCATACTACATTTGTCATTATTAAAGTGAGGTTAGACTTAGGTTTCTGTTTATTTTGAAAACTCTTAAGCAACTGTTTTTATGGAGCACAGTGGTGCAGTGTTTAGAGCTTTGTACTCTCGACCGAGAGAACCCAGGTTCGAATCCTGTGGTGCGGTGTCGAACCTTGGGCAAGTTTGTTCACTCTACGCAGCTCCAGGTCACTCAACTGTATGAATGAGTACCTGGATATAGATAGTGGTGAATATTTGTATACGAATCATCTTCCCGCATTAATTACAGCATGGCTGGATGCTTCCCAGAGAAGTCCAGATGGTGTTCGATTGAATAGGTCTGCCAGAGAGTAAAGAGTAAAGCGCTTCAAGCAGTCCTGAGGACTGGATACTGCGCTATATAAGAACTTACCTGTTTTACTTTATAAGTAAATAACTATTGTGTTTTATGAAACACGTCACCAGTTGGTATCTCAGAGACCAGTGCTCCAAGGCAACAAATGACAGAACGAGGCGAGGGGACCTCAGCATCTCCAGTTGGTATATCAGAGACCAGTGCTCCAAGGTAACAAATGACGGAATGAGGCGAGGGGACCTCAGCATCTCCAGTTGGTATATCAGAGACCAGTGCTCCAAGGTAACAAATGACAGAACGAGGCGAGGGTACCTCAGCATCACCAGTTGGTATATCAGAGACCAGTGCTCCAAGACAACAAATGACAGAACGAGGCGAGGGGACCTCAGCATCACCAGTTGGTATATCAGAGACCAGTGCTCCAAGGCAACAAATGACAGAACGAGGCGAGGGGACCTCAGCATCACCAGTTGGTATATCAGAGACCAGTGCTCCAAGGTAACAAATGACAGAACGAGGTGAGGGGACCTCAGCATCTCCAGTTGGTATATCAGAGACCAGTGCTCCAAGGTAACAAATGACAGAACGAGGCGAGGGGACCTCAGCATCTCCAGTTGGTATATCAGAGACCAGTGCTCCAAGGTAACAAATGACGGAATGAGGCGAGGGGACCTGAGCATCACCAGTTGGTATATCAGAGACCAGTGCTCCAAGGCAACAAATGACAGAACGAGGCGAGGGGACCTCAGCATCTCCAGTTGGTATATCAAAGACCAGTGCTCCAAGGTAACAAATGACGGAATGAGGCGAGGGGACCTCAGCATCACCAGTTGGTATATCAGAGACCAGTGCTCCAAGGCAACAAATGACAGAACGAGGCGAGGGGACCTCAGCATCTCCAGTTGGTATATCAGAGACCAGTGCTCCAAGGTAACAAATGACGGAATGAGGCGAAGGGACCTCAGCATCACCAGTTGGTATATCAGAGACCAGACCAGTGCTCCAAGGTAACAAATGACAGAACGAGGCGAGGGTACCTCAGCATCACCAGTTGGTATATCAGAGACCAGTACTCCAAGGTAACAAATGACAGAACGAGGCGAGGGAACCTCAGCATCACCAGTTGGTATATCAGAGACCAGACCAGTGCTCCAAGGTAACAAATGACAGAACGAGGCGAGGGGACCTCAGCATCACCAGTTGGTATATCAGAGACCAGTGCTCCAAGGTAACAAATGACAGAACGAGGCGAGGGTACCTCAGCATCACCAGTTGGTATATCAGAGACCAGTACTCCAAGGTAACAAATGACAGAACGAGGCGAGGGTACCTCAGCATCACCAGTTGGTATATCAGAGACCAGTGCTCCAAGGTAACAAATGACAGAACGAGGCGAGGGTACCTCAGCATCACCAGTTGGTATATCAGAGACCAGACCAGTGCTCCAAGGTAACAAATGACAGAACGAGGCGAGGGGACCTCAGCATCACCAGTTGGTATATCAGAGACCAGACCAGTGCTCCAAGGTAACAAATGACAGAACGAGGCGAGGGGACCTCAGCATCCCAGAGGAGATGCAGTTGTGCACGTCTTGAATACTGGGCGACCTGTTTTTACGGTTTCCTTGTAACATACATATACAATTATACCTGAATGCAAATACAACACAGTAGAACTCTATGACCAGTGGTGTTGTTGATAAGGAAGCTATGATCGTGAGAATTTGAAATGGTAGGAATTTGTTTACTGTCTGAGTGGTTTATGGATAATTGAAAAAGTTTTGAAATTGCTTAATTTATGATTTCCACCAGTCCTTTCTCAGATAAAACATTTTCTCAAGTTAGTTTACAAAAAAAATGCTTCAACTGTACACAAAACATTTTTGTCAGCATAAGTTATATTAGTATTTAGTAAATCGTGCATAATGGAAACCATGTAATGTGATCCGAGAGCAGGGCAGTTTTAAAAACAAGAGAAAACATTTCTTGGTGTTACCATTAATTAAGGGCACACAGGTTTTATGCTTTACTGTTAAACATCTTTTGGGCATTTTCTTACCCTTTTATTTAGTGATGCTGAAGTCCTGTTTTTATTGCCCAGTGTTGAAGACATGCAAACAATGATCTAGTTAGAATATTAATACATAGCTCGGTATATAGATAGTAAACAGTGAATGTCATCAAACAGGCCAAGTGTAGTGACACCACACTTGCCCTGCATGAAGACACTCCTGGCAGGCATGTGCACCTTGGCTATTTACAGGGCCCTAACAGTGCAGAGCTGACAGTCCGTTTGATAAAGGAGTCTTCCTGTCTATTGTCTAGTAATGTCTGCTATTGTTTATGACTGGGTGACTGACTGGCCTCATGTAGATCAAGTTAGTTGATGTCTGGACAGCCAGTCCAACGGTTGGCTTACTTTAGAGCCAACTGTCATGTATGTGTATGACTGTAGCTAGTTTAGTTTTATTCATATGTGAGGTTAATCTAACACAAACGTTGATCAATTAATTTTGGTTTAACAGAATGTGTAATTAAACGTTCTCATTTGAATTTATTATATAAATATATTACTATATGTTTATAATGAAACACAGATAAAATAAATGTCACTGTGTGTGTATTATTTTGTGTAGAAATGCACATTTTCAGTAGTTTATCTTATTTTATTCTAAAAAGCACAGCATAATTGTAATCTTAACTTTGTAGTTGTAAGGCTCATGGCTTCTTTTGTAACAGTTGAAAAGGTGTGCAGCTGCCTATGCACACCCTATTCTAGTCTACTGACACTGCAATTAAGCTCATCATACAATGGGGCCTGCCAATTAAGACTTTTTAGAAGTATTTGGTGAACCAGGTCAGACACAGACAACTTGTACACTTTAGTGGTGTGTGACAGTGTCATGTAGACTCACCTTGCTGACATGCAAGAGGTCTATTTAACATAGGCAATTACAGGTGCTTTGCAGATCTTATTTGATCACTGTGGCACATGTAATACTTCTATGGACTAAGACTTGTTCTCCAAACAAAGAGAATATGAATGGAATGCCAAGTAATTAGACGTAAATTTATGCAGTGTTGTGTATAGCACTTTAACTGCAAATTCTTCTTATTTTTTTAATGCAAAAAAAGAAGTCTTAGTTATTACACATGTATTAGATATATTGGTTTTGTTTGTGTTAAAAACAGTTATACTTATATCCTTTTTTTCAGGTATTCATGAAAGTATTTTGATTCTTTAAATTAATGTATTCGTATTTAAGTATTCAAATACTTTTTCAAAAAATCATGTGTTTTTTTAATGTTGCCTGTATAAAAAATTAAACACTTGAAAGTATTAACATTCATGTTTTGCAAGGATTCAACTTTTGTATTCAAATGAATATTTTAAAAGTGTTTGATTTTTGTATCTGAATACATTTAAAGTTTTAAATTTTAAGAGTATTTGTCTCAAGTCTGATGCTTGTGGTGACTGACTGACAGACATCTGTGTTGCCAGACGGACATGACGTGTGTCCAGCTGAAGAACTTGGAAGTGAAGTGTGCCATGGACCTCTCAAAAAGACATGCCACCATCAAAGATCTTGAGACGGTGAGAATATTTCTTTTCTTACTTTCGAACATATGATTTCCCTGTTTTCCATAAGTCGGCCCTAGCCTAGTTAGTTACGTTTTTTCTGGTTTGTCCCACCACTATTCATATTCCAATCCCGCCTATAGTTTTAATACCTTAAGTTTTGACTACTCATATTTGGATTCAGATATTTGGAGATTCGCAGGAAAATCAAAGCCTGATAGTTTATAGCTTGGATGCATTCATGTTTGTAGCAAAACGAGGAGCTTCGTAAGCGACTAGCGGCTCACGAGAAACAGTTGGAGAAACAGAAAGAGACGATCCTAAAGTGTGTCAGCATGACCAAGAAACTACTCATTGAAAAGGTAACTACAAAAGCCACATCACTGTATTGTTAATTTCAGTGTTTCCATATTTTAGAGGCCACGTTTTGATGCCTGTATGTGTCAGTAGGTCGTAGCAGTCAAAAAAGAAATGCAAAATGTTTACGTTTTAATACGAGACTTCCCATAAAATCATCTGGACCTGTTTCCAATTTCTGATTACCATGCAGATGAGCTGACAATTAATTGCATAAATGGCTGTCTTTCCAGTCTAATACTGAATGTTCTCAATTTAAAAAAAATGCTAGTCTGGTTGTCGAGATATCATCTCGCGCATTTGCTGACAAGTGCTACCCATAATACCTAATACCAGACTACCTTTCACCTTAAGCCAGAAAACTAGCAGACAAATACCTACAATGTGTCTGGAATTGTCAATGTTTTGATCTTAACCCTAGAAGTGACCACTGAAAATCCTCTAGCATACTGTTCCTATAAAAATCATAACTTTGGTAATATTTGTCATAACAATATGAATGAGATATAATTGTATTGATAAATGAATGATTTATTGTAATACAATTATAATAACTGTATCACATTCTAAAATCATGGGGATATTCCTATCTGAACTTCATAAAAATATTTAAAAAACAAACATTTCATCGTGCTGCCAGATAATTACTGAGTGGCTGTATGCCCTACACCCAGTGAGACAAATGTAGCCATATATGTTAGCTGCCAAATAACACATAAATGAAACAAATCCATTGAGAACTTTGATTTTTTTTACATAAAAATAGGCCGATTCAAGCAGGCCGATCACTACCACACTCCTTACCGTTGCAACCAACCTGCTCAAAAACACCCCAAAGTCGTTCCTACTATCTGAACTAGTATGATAACCTTAATTATGAATACTGTCAGGCATTTTGTCAAAATGTTGACGATGTAAACTTTGAAAGTGGATAAGTTGCCGAACACCGCTCCGCCATTTTGTTTTCGACTTTCGCTTTGGAGGGCTGATGGCACTGCATTTGAAACCATGGTTCTGATTTGCTGAATTCAGTCAGCCCACTGATGTCATTTTTGGCAGATCGGCCAATGACAGAGCTTTCCATCAATATCACCTGTGCTGGGTGTAGACTTTATGAATGGATGCATAAATTCAGTATGCAGGTCGTAGTAAAATCAACAAAATGTAGATGTCAACCACGTCACTTGTTTTGTAAGCTTATGATTATGAGTAGCTGTCATTGAATCTGCTCATGAATAAATATACACAATCTTAAAAAATCTGTCGGCTATCCATAGATACAAAATGTTTGCGTGTCAGTTGCGCGTGAAGAAAATGAAAATTGTTACAACACTTTCTGCCCGAGACACTCTGAGGTATAAAAAGGGCTTAATTCTGATAAGCCGACGCGAGTGTGCATCATGCTGTCATAAAACATGGGTGATTCTGAAAGACACACTGCGTGGTTTAAGCAGCATACAGCATGTTGAAACATATGCAATGTTTCGATCCATCTACAGCGGGTCTTGTTCACGCGCTGATGTCATGTATGTTTCAACGTTTCAATCCATCTAGAGTGGGTCTTGTTCATGCACTGATGTCATGTATGTTTCAACGTTTCGATCCATCTAGAGTGGATCTTGTTCACGCACTGATGTCATGTATGTTTCAACGTCTCGATCCATCCAACAGCGGGTCTTGTTCATGCACTGATGTCATGTATGTTTCAACGTTTCGATCCATCTAGAGTGGATCTTGTTCATGCACTGATGTCATGTATGTTTCAACGTCTCGATCCATCCAACAGCGGGTCTTGTTCATGCACTGATGTCATGTATGTTTCAACGTTTCGATCCATCTACAGCGGGTCTTGTTCATGCACTGATGTCATGTATGTTTCAACGTTTCGATCCATCTACAGCGGGTCTTGTTCATGCACTGATGTCATGTATGTTTCAACGTTTCGATCCATCTAAAGCGGGTCTTGTTCATGCACTGATGTCATGTATGTTTCAACGTTTCGATCCATCTAGAGTGGATCTTGTTCACGCGCTGATGTCATGTATGTTTCAACGTTTCGATCCATCTACAGCGGGTCTTGTTCATGCACTGATGTCATGTATGTTTCAACGTTTCAATCCATCTACAGTGGGTCTTGTTCATGCACTGATGTCATGTATGTTTCAACGTTTCGATCCATCTAAAGCGGGTCTTGTTCATGCACTGATGTCATGTATGTTTCAACGTTTCAATCCATCTACAGTGGGTCTTGTTCATGCGCTGATGTCATGTATGTTTCAACGTTTCGATCCATCTAGAGTGGATCTTGTTCACGCGCTGATGTCATGTATGTTTCAACGTTTCGATCCATCTACAGCGGGTCTTGTTCATGCACTGATGTCATGTATGTTTCAACGTTTCGATCCATCTACAGCGGGTCTTGTTCATGCGCTGATGTCATGTATGTTTCAATGTTTGCTCCAAAGTAAGTTTATGTCTTGCTGTCTAATGGAATCTTGGAGCCGTGGACAATATATTTCATATGTGTGTTAACTCATGTTTGAAACCATTTACTCTGTCCCTGTCTAGAGTAACCTGGAGAAGAAGGCCGCCCGACAGAAGTGCATGGAGAATCGACTCAGACTTGGACAGTTTGTCACTCAACGCCAGGGGGCACAGTTTGTAGAGAACTGGGTTGATGGCTTCGCATTCACCGATCTCGTTAAGTAAGTACTGTTGTGTTGGAATAAACATAAATAAAATGTTACTGCTTCGAATGTTGTATAACAATTGAAGCAAATCAGTTATGGAATTAATGCAAGTATCATAAATCCTGTATTTGTAGCCGCGGCTTTAATTACAGTAGTGTGTAGCCGAAATGATAACGATGACGGCAAAGTTGGGGTGCGGCTTTAAATATAATAATCAGACTTGGGGGCAAATGCATTTGCATTTAAATGCGACTGATCCAGTAGTTGCATTTGCATTTGAAAATTTGGAGCCAAAACTATTTGCATTTAAATACATTTTAAAAGTATTTGAAAAATCAAATACTTTTCAAATACTTATAGCATTTAATTCTGTCAATGAAAACTGTTATCACAGCTGTGCTTATTTAAATTGTTGCTTGGTCTAGGCACTTGATACAGGTCATTCATGTTACTTATGTGATCACCGAGGCATGACATTCACTGAGAGAACACTGGCCTTTCTATAGCTCTTTTATTAGCTGACCAACTGCAGCCAGTTGCATGCTTTGATTATTAACTCAGCTTTAACTTAGTCATTATCAGATGGATGATCAGTGTATCAGCTGGCCTGCCACAGGGTCAGGTTAGCAAGCATTTAATTAACAGTGGGTGGTTTAATCTAATTTTATTGGAAGATAGTGCACCAGTGGGCACAGGAAATGGAAAACGTGATTAACCTGTTAAGGGGGAAATTTAACAATGTGTGACCAATTATAGCATGGTACTATTGACTCAATGAACTCCCTTAATTCTGGATAAACAATAGTCAAATATAGCTTTTTTTGTCATTATTTATTGTGCACGAGCACGAGGACGTCAAGAGAGTTAGAAAAGTATTTGAAATACTTTTGAAAAGTATTTGTATTTGACATAAACCAAATGTAGTTGAATTTTCATTTGAAATGTCAGAAGTATTTGCATTTAAATACTTTTCAATGTTTTTGCCCCCATGTCTGATAGTAATTTGCCCAACAATATTGTGAAAATTGGCCCACCGGGTTGTCAGTAGTAACGTTTATAATAAGTTAAAAACTTACCCAAAAAAAACGAAGTCGGATGTATCAATAAAACATTGTATTACAACTGCCGCTGGTGCAACAAAATAATCACATAACACATAAAAACCTGTGTCCATAAACTGTTTAGAAACAAAGATCAAAACATGTGAAAGCATTAAAATCTATCGTCATCGAAGTCACTTTCATTGTCACCGTTGAAGAATGCCTTGCTGTTCCGGCGGTGTCATTCTATGTAACCGTGCCGCACGCACCGGGCAAACATCTCCAAATATGATGGCATCATCCATTATACAACTAAAATCCTCCAAAGTCACTTTCATTGTCGCTATCAAAGAACGCTGCCTGGAATGGCATGGTGGTGTCATCCTGCGTATCCGTGTCTGGGCTGTCGGCATCATGGATCGTGGCCGCGCACAAACATCTTTGAAATTTGAATATGATGGCATCCGGTGTTCTTGGCAACTGTCCCACATTAGCAGACAACAACTGTAACAAATGTCTGCTTGCCCTTGCTATTAGGTATTGATGTCTTAAGCCCAGTTCCAAGTACATTGTTCACACCTTAGCTTTACTGAAGCCAGGCTTCACCTGATTGTCAAAACAACACCATTACAAGTACCCCTTTGCACTGGGGTAAATTGCACTTGCCCTGGTACCAGAAACAGTGTTATAATCCCAAGTGCTTGGGTCAACTGTCTGGAACTGGAAGAAATAGGTCAAACTACAAGATTACATCTGTTCTCATGCTGCTCTCCCACTGCAATGTGTCCACTGCAATTATTACATTGTAATTACTAGTTGTCAATCAAACACCTTTGAAGTCAACACAGCTGGTACAACTGCACTAAACCAGCTCTAGTCTTTTCAATGCATTTATAACATCACTTTATACATGATTCTATATAAAATGGCATAAAATAAAACCTCAAAATATTTGAATAATTCTAGCTTTACCGTATAGCTTAAATGCATGGCTGCATTTTGTTTACTGGATATATTCAGCCACCCAGCATGGTGAAATTTGTTTATTTTTGTTTTCCATTTTTCACATAGTATTATTCCAATGATAATATAAAATGTGATGTAGTTATTATCAGTGCATAACAATCAAGTCTTTTACCAATAAAATGATACCTTATTCATTCATTTATGATAATTAATAGCAAAGTTATAACTTTTTTATGGAACTACTTAATGTTTTCCTCATTGTGTGCGCTACGGAAGTATGTCACACGCAGGGCTAAAATTGTTGTAGCTTAAAGTCCAGGTGCGGCTTTAAATAAGGTTTTTGCCTGGAACAAACTGCGCGCAGGAAAGTCGGGGTGCAGCTTTAATTAGAGGTGCGGCTAAAAAAATTACAGAATTTACGCTATGTTGAATTAGTTCAGATACATTAGTTGGGTTTTTTAAGGATAAACTTCTTTGCCTTAGAAAAGATAGTAATTCACGTTTTGTATACTTTGGGGCAAGTATTTTAATTTATATATTGTACACTGTGCTGTCTGTTGAAAATACATAATTCAATAAACAAATGATTTGACAGCATTTAGTGAAAATTCCTGTATATTATAATGTTGGATTAAATGCTTTTTACTTGTTGCATTAAAAATACCCAACTTTGTTTGTTGCTAGGCAACAAGAGAAGACAGCGCAAGACAGGGAAGAGATAGAGAGACAGAGGAAGATCTTGAGTAAACGGAAACCACCGATGGCCGGTGCAGCTGAGTCGAAGAGACCAAAAGTCAACAAGGAAGCGGATGGCTTTGTCAGACCGGCAGAAAAACCGTGAGTTGTTTTATTGCAGTGTTTCACTTCCACGATCAGAATTTGAAGTTGTCCAAAATGAAAGATTGTAATGGTGAGGGAATACATTTACAACCTAGTTCTTTTTTCTATTATTGTAGCTCCGCTTCAGTGACGAGTGACTAGGAAGTATTTATATTTATGCAAGCAACAACACAGAGTCCAATATAGTGATGAAAAAAGGCCAAATGAATGACGTTTATTTATTCACGTGATAAGAGAGAAATGTGGGCTCGACATCCCAAGGCCAGGCCTGTGACTGAGCCCATACTAGTCTCCTGTACCTCAGGTTGACAGAGCCCACATTTCGGCACATAAAACAAGCAGTATTGGTATACATGATATCATATATCAAACAATGTCATTACTGCTAAAATCACCATAGACCTACTGCACAGTAAAATACTAGCCAAGCACACCAGTCAACCACACCAAATCTAAAACCAACACTACCCGCTGACGCATTACACTATACATAACTGAGGCTAAACCTTAAAAGTGGGGTCAATTATGCCACCGGTCACCTCAACCTGTGACCACCCCACGAATATAAAACTGTAAAAGGACAACACTAACGCTCTCATTCAAGCAGTCCTAATGTATTTCTTAAACGCATCCGATGTCCATCTACCTTCCGCCCTAATTTGTGCATCTGACTCGCCTCCCAGAGCCGCAGCAGCGGCTGCCCCGATGCGGAAGCTGTGCCCCTTAACGGCGCCAGTCTCATAACCACAGAAAACCAGCAGTTTCTTTAGGGACCTATCAAATTCCCTATGCAACATGGGGGAGCCATCGAGGTGCGCAAAGAGCAAACCTGGAAGTGCACCTCTAGCCTGCTGAAATTCCCGGAGGAAAGCAGCCGGATGGATAGCTGACCCATGTATGCACTCGCCTCTGACCTGGAGATTGCGGACCCTGCTGAGCACTGTGTTTAAAGCGCTGGAACGAAAGCACAATCAAATCTCCAGACAGTAAAATGTCGCCCACATGTACCATATTCCGGGCACGATGCACCATTTCCCCAATGCGCAGATACGCTTTGAAGGCAAGTACAAAGGAGCATGAGACACTTGTAAATCGATGAAAACACCGTGGGTAACGCCTGTATCAAGCGTGCAAGCACTGGTAGGGTGACAGGCAGACGGACATCAGGCACTGACCCGAGATTACGCGCACCTGCTAACAACTTAGCTACCAGGAAACAATTGGATGAGTTGGCAAAACCATTAATCTTATGGAAATAAGCGATAGCTGACACTGTTGAAACAATGGATGCCGGAGCAGAGCCAGTAGCATGGAGGTTGGCAATAAATAGCAACATCATAGGTATAGAAACAGGCAGACAAGTTGTGAGAATGTAATGAACAATGAGACTTTTAAGAGCATTTTTAAACATTCTCTTTTCATCAATATTTTAACTGCTGCTATGACTTTTAGACTTTGCATTAAGCTTTTATCAATTATCTTTTGCCTTTATGACACGATAATACTAATATTTAAATATATATATATATATATTTTTTTAAATACTTAATTAATTACTGTTTTGCTTTATTACTATTTTACATGTAAAGCGCCTTGAATAGTTTCTAACTAGAGTTGGCGCTATATAAGTATATTTATTTATTATAATTTTTTTTTTAAATTTAATTTTATAAATAACGACTCATGGAAAGCAACACATTTTTTCTATGCACGCTCATAATGTAGTCGAGAAGATGGTGCCAATGAGGCCTCCATCAACCTGCTGAAAGACTAAGCCGTCTGGGGACACACTGTGGGGTACTTCCACTGGGTTGGCATTCGCTCATGGCGCCAGTGCGTGGAACTCTTCAGACCACCTCTGCATTGACCCAAGGGACGTCAGGTCCCACCGGCTGCAGCTGAAACGCAGGGCTGGCTCTGCCCCCACAGGTTGAAGCAGGACAGGGTGTGCTCGGTCCACCACCGGAGGTGCCGACACGTCAGGGGGAGGCGGTCAGAAACGAGACAGTGGCGGCTCTGCGAGGCGCTGCGCTGACCGTGGGGCGAGACGGTCTCGACGCAACCCCAGACGGCCGACTCGGCAGTGGCGCGACACTTTGCGGTTGATTTGACTCGACAGCCCGAGTGCGTGAACGGGTCTGTCGTCTCGCTCCGTGGGGCTCTGGCTGGAGGCATGCTACAACCACAAAACACTGCATAAGAGAAAAGATTAAACAATGACCATCCGCACACAGCCCAACCTAATTGGCAATAATGTGTGTGCTGACAACTATCAGGTTATTAAACATGAGCCACCCTTAGTACGCACCAACCAACTACCAAGGCAGCCAATCGTGACCAGGCACTCCATGAGTGTGTAAATTTATACAAGACGTGTGAGAGAGTAAGACAGTGTGTGCAACTCCAAACTCTGCCAGAGCAGCAAATTGTGAAAGAAGGTATGCTATGTTGACACACAACAAACTGCACAGGCAGCAAAACAGTGACGTAGCACTACATTGCGTGTAACCATACCATCATTTATAACGCCGTATACTGTGTGAAACGCAACAAACGGTGACAGAGCACTACGTTACATGTGAGAGAGCATGACAGAATGTGTAACTCCAAAATCTGCCAGAGCTCCAAATTAGAAACAAGGGTATACCGTGTTGACACGCAACAAACTGCACCAGGCAGCAAAACAGTGACGTAGCCTACATGGCGTGTACCCATACCATCATTTATAAAGTCGTATACTGTGTGAAACGCAACAACTGCCAAAGCAGCAAACTGCGACAGAGCACTACGTTATGTGTGAGAGAGCATGACAGAATGTGTAACTCCAAAATGTGCCAGAGCAACTTGGAAACGAAGGTATGCTGTGTTGACACGCAACAAACTGCACCAGGCAGCAAAACAGTGACGAAGCACTACGTTGCGTGTAACCAGACCCTCATTTATCAAACTGTATACTGTGTGAGAACGCAACAACTGACAAAGCAGCAAACAGTGACAGAGCACTACGTTACGTATGAGAGAGCGTGACAGTGTGTGCAACTCCAAGATCTGCCAGAGCAGCAAATTGGAAAAGAAGGTATACTATGTTGACACGCAACAAACTGCACAAGGCAGCAAAACAGTGACATCGCACTACGTTGCGTGTAACCATACCATCATTTATAAAGCTGTATACTGCGTGAAACGCAACAAACTGCAAAAGCAGCAAACAGTGACAGAGCACTACGTTACGTGTGAGAGAGCATGACAGAATGTGTAACTCCAAAATATGCCAGAGCAGCAAATTGGAAACGAAGGTATACTGTGTTGACATGCAACAAACTGCACAAAGCAGCAAAACAGTGACGTAGCACTACATTGCGTGTAACCATGTCATCATTTATAAAGCCGTATACTGTGTGAAACGCAACAAACTGCCAAAGCAGCAAACAGTGACAGCGCACTACGTTACGTGTGAGAGAGCATGACAGTGTGTGCAACTCCAAATTCTGTTCGAGCGGCAAATTAGAAACAAGGGTATACTGTGTCGACACGCAACAAACTGCACAAGGCAGCAAAACAGTGACGTAGCACTACATTGCGTGTAACCATACCATCATTTATAAAGCTGTATACTGCGTGAAACGCAACAAACTGCAAAAGCAGCAAACAGTGACAGAGCACTACGTTACGTGTGAGAGAGCATGACAGAATGTGTAACTCCAAAATATGCCAGAGCAGCAAATTGGAAACGAAGGTATACTGTGTTGACATGCAACAAACTGCACAAAGCAGCAAAACAGTGACGCAGCACTACATTGCGTGTAACCATGTCATCATTTATAAAGCCATATACTGTGTGAAACGCAACAAACTGCCAAAGCAGCAAACAGTGACAGAGCACTACGTTACGTGTGAGAGAGCATGACAGTGTGTGCAACTCCAAAATGTGCCAGAGCAGCAAATTGTAAACGAAGGTATGCTGTGTTGACACGCAACAAACTGCACCAGGCAGCAAAACAGTGACATCGCTCTACGTTGCGTGTAACCATACCATCGTTTATAAAACCGCATACTGTGTGAAAACGCAACAAACTGCCAAAGCAGCAAACAGTGACAGCGCACTACGTTACGTGTGAGAGAGCATGACAGTGTGTGCAACTCCAACATCTGTCCGAGCAGCAAATTAGAAACAAGGGTATACTGTGGTGACACGCAACAAACTGCACAAAGCAGCAAAACAGTGACGTAGCACTACATTGCGTGTAACCATGCCATCATTTATAAAGCCGTATACTGTGTGAAACGCAACAAACTGCCAAAGCAGCAAACAGCTACAGAGCACTACGTTACGTGTGAGAGAGCATGCCAGAATGTGCAACTCCAAGATCTGCCAGAGCAGCAACTTGGAAACGAAGGTATACTGTGTTGACATGCAACAAACTGCACTAGGCGGCAAAACAGTGACGTAGCACTACATGGCGTGTAACCATACCATCATTTATAAACAAGGACTACTGTGTGAAAACGCGACAAACTGCCAAGGCAATAAACAGTGACATAGCACTACGTGGCGTGTGAGAGATGGTGTGTGTATAACGATGTAAGATCTGAGCAGCAAATAGTAAAACTACAAATTAGTGTGGATACTAAAAAAAATGCACAAAGCAGCAAAATAGTGACGTAGCACTACATTGCGTGTAACCATACCATCATTTATAAACAAGGACTACTACTGTGTGAACACGCGACAACGACAGACAATTGCGAAGCATTTTATTCGAAGTGACCGAAGTCGGATATATCTTATATGCTGTGCAAGTTAACAAGTAAAAATATGTGAATAAACAAAACATACTTGTTTTTTACGAGTGGTGCATTAACTGCTGCCAAAAACTTGCTCTGGTGATGGAGTAAGTGCCATGAGAGTGTCCAAAATATCATTTTATATTTTAAATCTTAATTTGAATTTTACATAAAAAAAGTGTGCATTGGATAGCTGTACAGTAGATTAGGCTGTATAAGGCTGCTATAAAAACATACTTGGTTGTTGTAGTTTTGGTGAGAGCAGTTATATTTTAGTCAGAGAAAATAACATATTGGTCAAGGAAAATTATATACTGGTCAAACAAAATTATATTTATATTTTGGTCAGGGAAATACCCTGAAATTTTTCAGCTAATTCCCCTTGTAATCTCTTCTACTTTCAAAGTAAAATAACACTGTGTTTCAGTCTGACGTTGGCGGAGTACTACGAGCAAGATGAGATCTTGAAGCTGAGGCAGGCGGGACTACGCAAGGAGGAGACAGACCTACAGGCAGAGATGGAGAAACTGGAGCGCGAGAGAAACCTTCACATTCGCGAACTCAAACGCATACACAACGAGGACAACTCTAGGTAAGGCCTCCAGCGCTTATAGTGTCCTGTGTTTATTTTTATAATGTAATTTTTTTTTCTTCTTCTTTATATTTTCATGTATATTTTTTTTAAATCGTAATTACTGTATTCGTTCTGTTAAGCATACAGTACGCGTAACAAATATCTGAGACACGAAAATACGTTTAACAAACATCTGAGACGCGAAAATATATGTCGGGTTTTACATTCAAATAAGCGTACAGGTGTGTACCCCCCTTTTATGTGGTTCCTGGGTACAGCCATATCATCAGACGTAACTGGCAAGCGACCTGTGCATCCACATATGGGCAACAGGACCCTGTAAAGTATAATAATTTAAATGGGAGAAATATTATCTGCTGATTTAATTAGAATTTGTTTTTTTTAATGTTAGATATCTCACATTACACAGACCGTTGAACTCTTGATCAGTCACTGGATTTTTTTTAATGTTAGATATCTCACATTACACTGACCGTTGAACTCTTGATTAGTCACTGGATTTTAGTTTGGTTGACAATCTCATTACATCTTGTAAAGTGAAGAAATGTTCATACATAATTACTCACTTATTTCTTTTGATTATCTCCCAATTTGTTGAACCTTCACAACACTTGGCTGCTCTCCAGTTTTTATTTTATCTTTGTCAACTGTGAGTCTGCGACTAACTTCATCATTCAATTGACCAGCCAACCAATAAATCAGTGCCATTTTAAAACACTGACACTACAAACACAGACAATTTGCACCAGAAATGGAAACAAACTTAAATGCGTAACCCATATTAAAACTAAGCATCCTCTGTATGTTTGTTGTGTGACGTTGGCAGGTGTTGTAATGTGCCTGACGTGTGTTGTAGGTTTAACCACCATCCTGTGCTCAACGATAGGTATCTTCTGCTATCTCTGTTGGGCAAGGGAGGCTTCAGTGAGGTACACAAGGTGAGCATTGACACGTAAACATACACGCATGTACCAGCTATCAAACATACTCACACAATGCTAGTATGATGCTACTTACGCCTAATAGTTTTTCCTATGAAATTTGGGGTGAGGCTGGCATCAATACGAGTCCTCCTTTTTCTTGTCCATCTTCTGTCACTGGTCCTGTTTCGTGGCTGTATCTGCCGTAATTCTCAACTTGCCACATTCTCTGTTCCTGCACTAATTCTGCAAAATCTCTCATTACAGTCATCTCAGTCACTGTCTTTGTCATCTCTTTCTTTTGACAAGTGTGTATGGAATAATTATGCCCCGAGTCAATGTTGCCACTTCAAAATTCTTACCGTAAGGTGTGTGCATTGCACATTAGTGAGTGCACGTTGGTGTAGCTATCGATTGGCCATTGATGTGTCTGTTGCGCTCAGTTGGATTGAGTGGACATTGGTGTGTCTATTGAGTTGACGGTGGTGTGTATATTGAGTGGACGATGGTGTGTCTATTGAGTTGACGGTGGTGTGTATATTGAGTGGACGATGGTGTGTCCATTGAGTGGACGGTGATGTGTCTATTGGGTGAACATTGGTGTGTCTATTGAGTGGACGGTGGTGTGTCTGTTGAGTTGACGGTGGTGTGTCTATTGAGTGGACGGTGGTGTGTCCATTGAGTGGACGGTGATGTATTTATTGGATGGACATTGGTGTGTCTATTGAGTGGACGGTGGTGTGTCCATTGAGTGGACGGTGGTGTGTCTGTTGAGTTGATGGTGGTGTGTCTAATGAGTTGATGTTGGTGACATTGGTGTGCTGTAGGGCTTTGACCTGCAGGAGCAGAGATACGTCGCATGTAAGATCCACCAGCTGAACAAAGAGTGGAAGGATGATAAGAAGGCGAACTACATCAAGTGAGTGTTGTATCACGTGTTGTGACAAGCTTTAATAACATCCTTGCTGCGTGTGTCTTCTCTACTCGACATCCTTTGTAAAGCAAACTTTGTATGAGACGTATGCATTCTTTGTGTGTTAAATGTTGTGTTAAGTTTAGCATACGCATTTAATGACACAAGGCACTATGTATGCATACATCTCTTGTAAGTTGTGAGTCACACTTTGTATTAAGTATAAAGCTTTCATGTATTTGAATGAGTGTTTTGTGTCATACAATGATGTATCGTGGATGTAGACACGCATTGAGGGAATACAACATCCACAAGAAGCTGGAACAGGCAAGGATTGTACGGCTCTTTGACGTTTTCGAGATAGACAACAACTCGTAAGTTGCACCCCTTCTTGTAGCAAATATTACTGTGTAAACATTGCTACCTTTTTGCTGGTGAAGCCGTTCTGGGTAATGCTAAAGTCAGTGATGTTGGATGTACAGTAAGTAAACCGATTGTGCTGTTTCAAGTTCTGTATTGCGATAAACCAATTGTGATGCTTCAGGTTCTGAATTATAGACAAACCACGTGTCATGTTTCAAATTCAAGTTGTATTTAGTAGATAAAGAGAGTTTGACATTTCTGGTTCTGCATAATAGATCAACCGAGTGTGATGTTTCAGGTTCTGCACAGTTCTCGAGTACAGCGATGGCAACGACCTAGACTTCTACCTGAAGCAGAACAAAAGTATCCCTGAGAAGGAGGCGCGTTCTATCATTGTACAGACTGTCAGCGCCCTGCGATATCTCAACCAAATAAACCCCCCAGTCATACACTATGACCTCAAGCCAGGTGAGTCTACTTTGCCATCTTCGCCTCTGTTATTTATATATATTGAGAATATTTTGTTAGCAACGTATTAGTGCTATTATGGTTGGAAAGATATGTTAGAGTATTTAGTTTCATAGGTTTTGCACTTTTCCTATGTAAAGATGTGTATTAATTGTTAAGAAGGATGCACAAAAAGATAACTTCCTTGTAAAGAAATGTGTTTATAGTCAGTGGGAATGATAAACATTAATGTAGTATTTTCCAGATTGAAATATGTGTAGGTATGTAATAGTTCCATGAAACCTGGCATGCAAAGGACATAATAACAACCGTCATAATAAAGAACATATAACAACTGTCATAATAAAGAACATGTAATAACAACCGTCATCATAAAGAACATGTAATAACAACCGTCATAATAAAGAACATGTAATAACAACCGTCATCATAAAGAACATGTAATAACAACCGTCATCATAAAGAACATAACAACCGTCATAATAAAGAACATGTAATAACAACCGTCATCATAAAGAACATGTAATAACAACCATCATAATAAAGAACATAACAACTGTCATAATAAAGAACATGTAATAACAACCGTCATCATAAAGAACATGTAATAACAACCGTCATCATAAAGAACATGTAATAACAACCGTCATCATAAAGAACATGTAATAATAACCGTCATCATAAAGAACATGTAATAACAGCCATCATGATAAAGAACATGTAATAACAACCGTCATGATAAAGAACATAACAACCGTCATAATAAAGAACATGTAATAACAACCGTCATGATAAAGAACATGTAATAACAACCGTCATGATAAAGAACATGTAATAACAACCGTCATAACAAAGAACATATAATAACAACCGTCATAATGAAGAACGTATAATAACAACCATCATTGTAATCATTACAATCACTGGATACACAATTCGCATACGACTTTATAATTAGTACACAGGTCTTAGCCTCCTTTCATACGACTTTTTATAATTAGTACACAGGTCTTAGCCCCTTTCATACGACTTTATAATTAGTGCACAGGTCTTAGCCCTCTTTCATACGCTTTGTACGAATAGGTCAATGTTGACAATTGTAAATAATTGCTATGTAATTGAGTGGATATTGTGTATGTTAACCACCCTTGTGTCCGGCCAGGTAACATTCTCCTCGGAACGGGTTCTGTGAGCGGCGAGATCAAAATCACAGATTTTGGTCTTAGCAAAATCATGGATAACGACAGTTACAATCCCGATAATGGCATGGACCTAACATCACAAGGTGCTGGCACCTACTGGTAAGTCTGTGAACCAGTATGTAGGATGTATGGGCGTTAGGCATTGCGTGTTTACAAAGACTTAAGCATCCTTGAGAACAGACGAACTGCTAAACATCGGCCCTGATCTAACTGGGGAAATGTGGATTTGTACTTTGTCTCAATTGCTGCCACCAGTATTACGAGAGTCCAGAATATATGGGCTGTTGCTAGGTACTTATCCATGGTAACTGATTGTGCTGTTGCTTGCCTAGGTATGTTGCTGTGGTAACTGGGTTTGTACTGTTGCTAGGTACATATCCGTGGTAACTGTTGTTACTAGACATTTTGTTATGACAACTTTGTTTCTGTTGGACCCTGTTGGTAGGCACGTTGCAATGGTGTGATGTTGCCACGGTAACTGTGTGCTGTTGCTATGAGTATTTCCATAGTAACAGTGTTTGTGCTGTTGCTAGGTATCTGCCACCGGAGTGCTTTGTTGTGGGCAAAGATCCACCAAAGATCTCATCCAAGGTTGATGTCTGGTCTGTTGGAGTCATTTTTTACCAGTGTCTCTTTGGGAAAAAGGTATGTACCTGTATATTCACACCAACTTGTATGCACATACACTGATACAAATAATACTGTGCGTGCATGTATGCACATACACTGATACAAATAATACTGTGGGTGCATTTATGCACATACACTGATATAAATAATACTGTGCGTGCATGTATGCACATACACTGATACAAATAATACTGTGCGTGCATGTATGCACATACACTGATACAAATAATACTGTGGGTGCATTTATGCACATACACTGATACAAATAATACTGTGCGTGCATGTATGCACATACACTGATACAAATAATACTGTGCATGCATGTATGCACATACACTGATACAAATAATACTGTGCGTGAATGTATGCACATACACTGATACAAATAATACTGTGCATGCATGTATGCACATACACTGATATAAATAATACTGTGGGTGCATTTATGCACATACACTGATACAAATAATACTGTGCGTGCATTTATGCACATACACTGATACAAATAATACTGTGCATGCATGTATGCACATACACTGATACAAATAATACTGTGCGTGAATGTATGCACATACACTGATACAAATAATACTGTGCATGCATGTATGCACATACACTGATATAAATAATACTGTGGGTGCATTTATGCACATACACTGATACAAATAATACTGTGCGTGCATTTATGCACATACACTGATACAAATAATACTGTGCGTGCATGTATGCGCATAAATGCAAATATCAATACATTGGTGAGTAATAGTTCCTGTATGAGCACCCACGTATGTACTATCTATCCCAGCCTGGCCGAGTAGTTAATATACATTTGTTAATGTAAGAAATTACTCATTTATGGCATCTTCTGAATCCCAGTTACAAATAGTCAGGTACATTCGGCTGAAACAGAAGTCATTGTTGTATGTTGGTAATTGACTTATTGTGTGTGTTCGTGCAGCCATTTGGACACAACTTGTCACAAGCTGCTATACTGGAGGAGAACACAATACTGAAGGCCACAGAGGTTCAGTTTCCCCAGAAACCACCAACTACAAACGAGGCAAAGGTGAGTGAATGTTTCCAACACTTGGCTAGTTGCACATCTCTGTTTTCAGGAACTTAGCTATCTGTATTGTACAATATGACGGGATCTGTGTCATTTAGTTTGTCCGAGCTTATCTCTGTCAATTTCACGTGCATGGGATTGAAATTTTGTAACCATGTTAGGGTTGTTTGTAGATTTAAGAGTTTTTAAAATATTACCAGTGAGACCCCGGTGGGATTGGGAGCTTTGGTACAAACTGAACATCAGCGCTGATTGTCACTGATTGTGTCTGCATTCTGCGGGGGGGGAGGTGACCATATGTTATTTCTGGCAGGGTTGCCTAGCGACAAATGCCACCATGGTATTATTTGTAAGATTGTAACTATCCATAGGCAGCATCTAATCTCTGTGATCTAGAGGTGGCTTTAACCAGAAGATATTATTAGGTTGTCTTCGCAATGTTCATCACTGGGGTAACTCGGCTAGTAAACTATAAAATGTGAGATGCTGTTCAAAGTTTTACAGTAAAAGAAAAGTATTTAGGAGTAACACTTGTGACATTTTCTTGGCAGTGTAGGATAGCATCTTTGAAAGGCATTGGATGTTTGATTTTACTTAGAAATGTAGCGTATTGGGATTATACCTCTGCATGTGGATGGGAAGAATGAAATGAACGGGTGACGATGAAGAATGAGGGAGGGGCTGCTGTCAGAAAATGATGGAAAGAAAGAACAGAATGAGTGGTTTGTCAATACTATAGCTGACCCTCGCCCCTTACGGGGAACAAGGAGGAAGAACAAAAACAAAACAGTAGTTTTAGCTGTGTTTAGAATACTGTATACGCACTTGTGTGGTTCCTTGGCAGGCGTTCATCCGGCGTTGTCTCAAGTACAAGAAGGAAGAGCGGCCAGACGTCTTATGTCTGGCAGAGGATGACTACCTCAAACCTCCCGCCATGAAGGGAAAGTAAGTGTTATGTCTAGAGACCATGCCAAGGTCTATATGCTGCAATCATGTATTGTCATTATCTCTGATGCACACATGGTCTGATCAAACCTCCAGCATTCTCTTGAAATGACGTCAGGATGTGGAGGTTTCTAGATTATTGGGGTCTGGATTAACAAGTTTCCACAATCTCCAGTAACACATCTTTGATGTAATTAATAACATGTTTTATTCAGCATTTTGGGGGTGGTCGCACATGTTCACAAAGTCACATTTTGGGTGTGGTCGCATGTGTTCACAAAGTCACAAAATGTATTAAACATTACGTGGTGGTTTGGTCATTGGCAGACCTGGGTTCAGTTCTCTTTTATCAATTCCAATTCATATGTATCTACCAAGGATCAATTCAATTACAATTCAACATACTCTTAAAAAAGATCAATTCAAATTCAATTAATTTTTATTCAATTCTAATTCAAATCGGCAACATTAGCAAACAGTAGCCCTTTAAGTTGTTTAATTAAGCATAAGCCAGGAAGTCCATAATAAAATGCCTGGTTTGTTCTCAGAGGAGACAGAGCTAAGCAGGCTTTGTGCCAAGTACTGCAATCTGAGTGTTTTGAAGGGTTGTGTTGACTCAAGTCAGACCACCTGTGCACACCAATATAGTATGGTACCACCTTGCAGCCTGCCTAAAGAATAAACGGGATGCTGAACTCTGGACTTTAACAAATGCTTATTCACCCCCTTGGCAAACAATCATTTTAGTTTCTGGTGGTCAGTTAGCACTTAGCAGCTGTGTTGACAAATCCTTCCGTGCATGTAAATACAGCTGGTTGTTTTATTTTGGTCTTTGACCAAAAAGACACATCCAAGAATGTTACAGTTTAACATATATTTTGTTAATTTATATAGAAAAATATCGTAAATTTATTTTCTGTTTCAATCAATTCATACAATTCATCTTACTTTGCGGGATTCTATTCCAATTCGGTCCTGTTTTGATTTTATTCAATTCAATTGCAATTCAGTTAAGAATTGAAACCAGGTCTGGTCGTCGCCATATATCACGGGGAAAACAAATTGCTACAATGGTGCTACCTAGTGAGTGAAACATGTACTAATGCAAATTGTTGCCAGTAGCCATTTTGGATTGTAAAATTGCCAGTCCCACATTAGGCACTGGTGGGGTGGGGTGGTTTGAGCCAATGCTAAACATAACTTCTTAAAGATTTTGCAATCATATGAGACCATTCCAAGGTCTATGTGCTGCAGGCACATGTTGTCTTTACCTCTGACGCAAAGATGTATGCACTGTCACACTGCATTCGAGAAATTACCTACATCATCTGTTTCTTTCAGACGTCAGTTTGAGGACTTTCTGCCAAAGAAGTCACAAGAGGCGTGAATGCCCACCACACTGCCATGTAAGTGTCTTATCTCTCTCTGTGTCCCTTGGTCTATCCACACACCACACCGCCATGTGAGTGTCTTATCTCTCTGTGTCCCTTGGTCTATCCACACACCACACCGCCATGTAAGTGTCTTATCTCTCCCTGTGTCCCTTGGTCTATCCACACACCACACCGCCATGTGAGTGTCTTATCTCTCTCTGTGTCCCTTGGTCTATCCACACACCACACCGCCATGTAAGTGTCTTATCTCTCTCTGTGTCCCTTGGTCTATCCACACACCACACCGCCATGTAAGTGTCTTATCTCTCTGTGTCCCTTGGTCTATCCACACACCACACCGCCATGTAAGTGTCTTATCTCTCTCTGTGTCCCTTGGTCTATCCACACACCACACCGCCATGTAAGTGTCTTATCTCTCTGTGTCCCTTGGTCTATCCACACACCACACCGCCATGTAAGTGTCTTATCTCTCTCTGTGTCCCTTGGTCTATCCACACACCACACCGCCATGTAAGTGTCCTATCTCTCTCTGTGTCCCTTGGTCTATCCACACACCACACCGCCATGTAAGTGTCTTATCTCTCCCTGTGTCCCTTGGTCTATCCACACACCACACCGCCATGTAAGTGTCTTATCTCTCTCTGTGTCCCTTGGTCTATCCACACACCACACCGCCATGTAAGTGTCTTTTCTCTCCCTGTGTCCCTTGGTCTATCCACACACCACACCGCCATGTAAGTGTCTTATCTCTCTCTGTGTCCCTTGGTCTATCCACACACCACACCGCCATGTAAGTGTCTTATCTCTCTCTGTGTCCCTTGGTCTATCCACACACCACACCGCCATGTAAGTGTCTTATCTCTCCCTGTGTCCCTTGGTCTATCCACACACCACACTGCCATGTAAGTGTCTTATCTCTCCCTGTGTCCCTTGGTCTATCCACACACCACACCGCCATGTGAGTGTCTTATCTCTCTGTGTCCCTTGGTCTATCCACACACCACACCGCCATGTGAGTGTCTTATCTCTCTCTGTGTCCCTTGGTCTATCCACACACCACACCGCCATGTAAGTGTCTTATCTCTCTGTGTCCCTTGGTCTATCCACATACCACACCGCCATGTAAGTGTCTTATCTCTCTCTGTGTCCCTTGGTCTATCCACACACCACACCGCCATGTAAGTGTCTTATCTCTCTCTGTGTCCCTTGGTCTATCCACACACCACACCGCCATGTAAGTGTCATCTCTCTCTGTGTCCCTTGGTCTATCCACACACCACACCGCCATGTAAGTGTCTTATCTCTCTGTGTCCCTTGGTCTATCCACACACCACACCACACCGCCATGTAAGTGTCTTATCTCTCTCTGTGTCCCTTGGTCTATCCACACACCACACCGCCATGTAAGTGTCTTATCTCTCTGTGTCCCTTGGTCTATCCACACACCACACCACACCGCCATGTAAGTGTCTTATCTCTCTGTGTCCCTTGGTCTATCCACACACCACACCGCCATGTAAGTGTCTTATCTCTCTCTGTGTCCCTTGGTCTATCCACACACCACACCGCCATGTGAGTGTCTTATCTCTCTGTGTCCCTTGGTCTATCCACACACCACACCACACCGCCATGTGAGTGTCTTATCTCTCTCTGTGTCCCTTGGTCTATCCACACCCCACACCGCCATGTGAGTGTCTTATCTCTCTGTGTCCCTTGGTCTATCCACACACCACACCACACCGCCATGTGAGTGTCTTATCTCTCTGTGTCCCTTGGTCTATCCACACACCACACCACACCACCATGTAAGTGTCTTATCTCTCTCTGTGTCCCTTGGTCTATCCACACACCACACCGCCATGTGAGTGTCTTATCTCTCTGTGTCCCTTGGTCTATCCACACACCACACCACACCGCCATGTGAGTGTCTTATCTCTCTGTGTCCCTTGGTCTATCCACACACCACACCACACCGCCATGTAAGTGTCTTATCTCTCTGTGTCCCTTGGTCTATCCACACACCACACCACACCGCCATGTAAGTGTCTTATCTCTCTCTGTGTCCCTTGGTCTATCCACACACCACACCGCCATGTAAGTGTCTTATCTCTCTGTGTCCCTTGGTCTATCCACACACCACACCACACCGCCATGTAAGTGTCTTATCTCTCTGTGTCCCTTGGTCTATCCACACACCACACCGCCATGTAAGTGTCTTATCTCTCTGTGTCCCTTGGTCTATCCACACACCACACCACACCGCCATGTAAGTGTCTTATCTCTCTCTGTGTCCCTTGGTCTATCCACACACCACACCGCCATGTGAGTGTCTTATCTCTCTGTGTCCCTTGGTCTATCCACACACCACACCACACCGCCATGTGAGTGTCTTATCTCTCTCTGTGTCCCTTGGTCTATCCACACACCACACCGCCATGTGAGTGTCTTATCTCTCTGTGTCCCTTGGTCTATCCACACACCACACCACACCGCCATGTGAGTGTCTTATCTCTCTGTGTCCCTTGGTCTATCCACACACCACACCACACCACCATGTAAGTGTCTTATCTCTCTCTGTGTCCCTTGGTCTATCCACACACCACACCGCCATGTGAGTGTCTTATCTCTCTGTGTCCCTTGGTCTATCCACACACCACACCACACCGCCATGTGAGTGTCTTATCTCTCTGTGTCCCTTGGTCTATCCACACACCACACCACACCGCCATGTAAGTGTCTTATCTCTCTCTGTGTCCCTTGGTCTATCCACACACCACACCGCCATGTGAGTGTCTTATCTCTCTGTGTCCCTTGGTCTATCCACACACCACACCACACCGCCATGTGAGTGTCTTATCTCTCTCTGTGTCCCTTGGTCTATCCACACACCACACCGCCATGTGAGTGTCTTATCTCTCTGTGTCCCTTGGTCTATCCACACACCACACCACACCGCCATGTGAGTGTCTTATCTCTCTGTGTCCCTTGGTCTATCCACACACCACACCACACCGCCATGTGAGTGTCTTATCTCTCTCTGTGTCCCTTGGTCTATCCACACACCACACCGCCATGTAAGTGTCTTATCTCTCTCTGTGTCCCTTGGTCTATCCACACACCACACCGCCATGTGAGTGTCTTATCTCTCTGTGTCCCTTGGTCTATCCACACACCACACCACACCGCCATGTGAGTGTCTTATCTCTCTCTGTGTCCCTTGGTCTATCCACACACCACACCGCCATGTGAGTGTCTTATCTCTCTGTGTCCCTTGGTCTATCCACACACCACACCGCCATGTAAGTGTCTTATCTCTCTCTGTGTCCCTTGGTCTATCCACACACCACACCGCCATGTAAGTGTCTTATCTCTCTGTGTCCCTTGGTCTATCCACACACCACACCGCCATGTAAGTGTCTTATCTCTCTCTGTGTCCCTTGGTCTATCCACACACCACACCGCCATGTGAGTGTCTTATCTCTCTCTGTGTCCCTTGGTCTATCCACACACCACACCGCCATGTGAGTGTCTTATCTCTCTCTGTGTCCCTTGGTCTATCCACACACCACACCGCCATGTAAGTGTCTTATCTCTCTCTGTGTCCCTTGGTCTATCCACAAATGTGCTATTTCAAAATAAGGAACAGGTAATAAATATACCTTGCCGTTTGATAGTCGTAATTGTCCTATTTATGACACAACATATTGCCTACTAAAAGGGGCCGTCAAATAAAAAAATCCAGGTGTGAGTCATTGCTTCAGTGAGGTGTTCTTTTTACTGGGAAGTCATTGTTCATTCTAAAAAAACTTCACAGAACTTTTAGGTAATAGTGAGACGTTTGTTATAACAAAAAGTGGTTCTTCCGATTTGAGTTTGGGCATGATCTTATGTTTTGGCTTTAGTATTCATGGCTCATTATTAAATTCCAGTTATCTAGTGTCTATCGCGAACAGTTGGTATCTATGGATAGCTGAAAGATTTTTCGAGATCATGTATACTTATTCATGAGCAGATTCGAGGACATCAACTCACAATCTAGCTTACAAAACACGGGACGCAGTTGACGCCCACATTTTGGTGATTTTACTACGTCCTGCATACTGAATTTACGCATCCATTTATAAAGTCTAGACCCCCGCACACATGGTATCAATGCAAAGCTCTGTCATTGGCCGATCAACCAAAAATCACATTGGGCTGACTTAATTCATTGGATCAAAACCATGGTTTCAAATGTAGCGTCATCAGCCCTCCAAAACGAAAGTGTTCGGCAACTTATCCACTTTGAAAGTTTATTTCGTATATAATCTCAAGTTTCTGCATCAATATTTTAACAAAATGCCCGACAGTATTCATAAATAAGGTTATTATACTAGTTCAGATAGTAGGAACAACTTTGGGGTATTTCTTGATGTGAAAATTCAACAAATTAGCAGCGCGATGTTTCTCCAGGTGTGTGCGTGGGTTGCAACGGTAATGAGCGCAGTAGTGATTGGCCTGCTTGAATCAGCCTATTTTTTTGTTGGAAAAAATCATAAAAATAAACGTTCTCAACGGATTTGTTTCAGTTTTGTGTTATTTGGCAGCTAACATATATGGCGACATTTGTCTCACTGGATGTAGGGCGTATAGCCACTCAGCAATTATCTGGCAGCACGATGAAATGTTTGTTTTTTATTTGTTTGGATGAAATTCAGATAGTGATATCCCCATGATTTTAGTATGTGATATAGTTATTATAGGTTTATTATAATAAAGCATTCCTTTAGCAGTAAAATGATACTCATTCATATTTTTATGACAAATATTAGCAGTTATGATTTTTATATGTAAGCTACAGGGGATTTTCAGTGGTCACTTCTACTAGTTCTAGGGTTAATAACAGTACACAACACAAATGCATGCACATAACACAAGACTTGCTGTGTTTGCAGGTGAATTGCTATCCCAGTTCCTGGGCGATGTGTGCCTGTGTAACCATGGAAACAACCGCGTCTCAATGAAGATGTTGCCATGGCGATAGACACTGGCTATCCCCGAGTTTGTCGTCCCAGCTGATTACACCACCATGGTGATTCCACTGACCGTGCCTCTACGCTGGATCACGTTGCCATGACAACAGGACAACCTGCACTAATTTGGATTATCGACTAGAAGCCAAGACTGCTATGGTTACCGTGGAATGCGGCAATTACAATGGCTTGTCTTCGTTGTGATGGTACTGCACGGTTGGCGTGGTGACAGCGTGCGGTTACCATGATGATGTGCACGGTTACCATGGTGATAGTGTACGATTACTGTGGTGAAAGTGCGCGTTTACCATGGGATTCATTTCGAAATGTGTAACAGCGAAATAACTTGAACCATTTTATTGCAATCTTTGGTGCTATGTGTGGCGTACAGTGGTACCTTTCACACGGCCACTTTGTGATATCTCGAAGAGGTGCAGTGAAACATGCCATTTGGTGGACATTCTTGGAACTGCTGCGATGACTTCGGTGATTTGGTTTGCCAAAAGAAGAGTGGCCACAACCATAGCAGTGTAGAATTCTGTAGCAGGTGACAGCGCAGTGTTTTGGGGGCAACTAAATAGTGTTTTCTCTGTTTGAGGGTTCTTGTCACAGCAGTCATAATTTACCCACCAAAAAGTTTCCGTTACCGACTGTTGGTCGTACATGACCTGGAACCCACTTAAACGAGATTGCCGAGGGCTGATGGAACATTATTTTTGTCAAGAACTCCATTTTATTCATTTAATTAAATATTTTCTACCTACAATTAATGAAAAGCTAAATAATTGCAGAAATATGAGAATTGGGTTTAAATTCAAATTTGTTATTTTGGAGAAACTAAACCCCACCCTTTGTCCACTGTAGGTAGTCCACAAAGTTATTTCACACGCTGAAAGAACTTGATTGCGATTGACTGACAACTAAGAAATTTAACTGATATACATGAGTATGTGGCACTCGCTTGTAAATATAAAATGTTGTTCCAAGAAGCGCCTTTATAAAGTTCAAAGGTCAATAGATGTGTGTGGAATCTAGTGTGAAGCTGCATGTGACAATATGGACATTTTGCTGAGGCCGAGGTAGACGGACGGACAAAGTGTGGACGATTGGAAGGAAGCCTTGTAGCGGTCGAGTCATTTGCAGTATGTTCTTCCAGAAGCAACACCGAAAGGGAGTTAGGGGACGGGGTTAGGGGGTGATCATGATAGCATGAGTGGGATCAGTTTGTAATTATTACTAGGAAAGTGCCGTTTGTTGACAACTTGATTTGGTTTAGATTTACGAGTGCTTTCATCTTGAGAACGGTTCAATGTACAAAATGAAAATTACAGCATAGACCCAAGAGGCAGCTTTCCTGTTTGGAAGTCACAAGTAGGAATCATTTGTTTTATTAGTTGTATAAAATTAAACACGTCTGTGAAGACAGGTGATATCGCTGGTTAAAACTGAAAATTACCGTAAGTGTAGACGTTGAAACCCATCCAAAGCAGTATTCAGTAGTAATGTTAGCTACGTCAACATTTCCACTTTGTGTGGATTATAAGGAGCCTTCTTCGGTGGAATCTGTACAAACTACAGCCGACATTGAAATGAGGAAAACGTGTGTTGTGGAGAGGATGTAAAATTAACTAGTTAAGGGTATAAAATGAAACACGTCCATTATAGACAATGTTCTGTTAATGATTGCAAAGTGTAACAGATTGTATTGACAGTAACAAACCGTTTTTCTCTAATGTTTTATTGCTGTGAAATTGTCTGAAGCTGGGCATTATGTGCTTTGTTCACCCTGTGAATGTGTGTGTTTGTACCCCCAGGGGTAGACAGATGAGTGTGGAGTGGAGACAGACGAGTGGAGGGAAAAGGTGGAGATGACATGTTGTGTACAATGGTCGTATGAATAGGATTTAACGGGGTGGGAAAAGGGGCGGAAGGTGGGTTTAATAGGGGGGCTCGGGATTGGGGCAGCAGTGCTAGACTCGCAACGTGTTGTTGTGGTCTTGTAATAAAGATCAAGTCTTTCATATAATAAACATTACAGTCTGCTTGTTGTCTCTCAGTCGTCATCGTTGTGTGTCTAGATGTGGCCAGTGCCGCATATTTCGTTATCAGAGCACATTTTGGTAACTAAGGGGTGATCACATACATTTGTAATCTACACTGATGCTGTTGTGGATATCAGGACCAAGCCACAGGGTGGATGTCTTTACAACCATATTGCATCAATTGAATCTTGCATTTGTTGGCTGTGGCGCAAAAACAAGTCCCATGTATTGGTGGGGATGTGTGATGGTTAAACGCTATACATCTTTGTAAAGAGACTGTCTCTAATGCAGTGTTCATACGAGACTGGTTTTATAGATCGATACAATTGGCTCCGTGTTCTATCACTGAGCGATCCCTCCCCAAATGAAGGTTTATATACACATACATCTGAAAATTATGTGGTTTCCAGCTCACTGCATATTTATAAAAGAGCCCTGTCAAAATTAAATCGGTATCTTTTAAAATGTTAATGCAAATTAATGCCAACAGCAATTTTGGATTGTCAAAATCAGAAGTACATTAGAAACGCCCTAAGTGATCACCCCCCTCTCGGAATCGGATACCACTTGGAAACAGCCATTCCATCACTGTATTTGTTGCCAGATCTGTATATCTGACCAACGTCTGTAGACAGACCACCCCTTTAACCAGGCCACTATCTCTCACTTGACTGGCCTATTAAGTGGGGGTTCTAAATGCCAATCAGAAATCTACAAACTGTTGATAATCAACAGGTAAAATTAACCAGAAATATGAAATGGATTACATGTAATATATAGTTATTACAATGACTAACATTATATGCAACCCTTTACAGTTCACAACAACTGGTTTAGAATTACAAATCAACCACATCCTCTCAGACAAAGCATTTTAATTTTACTCCACGACATTACAAAAATGTAAAGTAATATCACAAATAAAGTAAAAAGGCCTGATGTAACAACATCTGATAAAATTTAATGACGTGAACAAAATAAATTATTTCAACTATAGAAAATAACCCTTGTCACTACACATTAGCTAAAATTATGGCTGTCAGAAACTGTGCACATAGTATGTACACATTGTACATAAATCATACATACATTGTATCACACAGGTATACATATTTGCACAACAAAAGAGAGGCACACATTCCACACAGCATACATACTCAAAGTACAGATGTACAGTAATGGCAAAAAAGATTGGTATAACTTATCAGAGGAAGGGGGAATTAAAACGGGTTTGGTTTTCAGTGCGCATATTAGTTGTTATTTTGGGCGCTGGGCCACATTTCAGTGATGGAGATTGGTGGTTGGTCCATTTTCAGTGCACAGAATTTTGCCAACAATTTTTTACCGATGTACAAAATACAGGAATCAGATTCCAGTGTACAGGAATCTGAGCTGGGTTGGATTTAAATTAAGTGTGTCCTGATCCCTCACTCCCCTATAAATAATGAACACTCCCTAACAATGATTAAAGCATCAATAGATGGGCCAAGAAACGGTCGCGAACAACTGTATTATTGATATTATTCACAAAGATAAAGCTGCCTACGCACTTCCATTTTCACTCATTTCAGACTTATTTTGCAAAGCCTGTTTTTAGATGCAGCCTGTCAGCTCGTTTGTTGCCAAAGTGTTTATTTAGTTTTGATGAAACCATCGGACGAATTATTGAAATTAAGTTTGATTCAGTCAAACCGAAATTCAGTATAAATGCGCAAAAGTGGCTATGTGCCTCATTGTACTTATAATGTAATGCTACTTAAACTTTCACACATTACCCCATCAAAGGCTATTCATTTGTTGATTTCAACAAACATTTACATTCTTTTATCAAACCGACTGCAGGTGTGATGTTCGTATGTGTACCCCACACATACGAACATCAATCAAACTAAGTAAAGTACAGAAGCAGCTTTAATTTGAATTTTCTAGACCAACCAAATGTTGCCATAAATGCTATGAGTGGCCTGTCCACAATGTTGACAACACATAAAGCTGCATTCGCATGATAAGTCGGCCTACCACCTTTAGAAGCAATTGCGAATTCAGACGTGCCATTTTTTTTACAGATTACTGAATTTTTCTGATCCTATGAAAACTGGCCATATTCCACATTTATATGTATTTGTTTCACATTTCCGGGATAACTCTATTTGATAGCCTGATAGATGGCAACACTCAGCTGAAATAGGTCAAGGCCAATTAACCAATTACAAATTGTATGGATTTATACAGAATGTCTTGTCCAAAACATGGATTTCAACCAAAACAAAACGGCATGTCTGCAATTTAGTGTAGTTCTGTTAAACCCTGCTAGCTTTGCCAGGTTAGAGGTAAGAACTGAAGAGATAGGAACTACAGCGATATAGGAAACTTTGCCAGGTTAGAGGTAAGAACTGAAGAGATAGGAATTACAGCGATATAGGAAACCTTTTCAAAAAACTTGTGTAACTGTCTGACTAATACAAACACTGACTTTGGAGAATAGCAGAAAGCAACAGCTAACATATCTGTCTAACCCGGCACATTGCTCAACATAGGGCTGTGTAGTTACGTAAACACCTCTTTTATATTCTGCCTTATTTTATATTTCAGCCTCACCATTTCTTTCTTCAATACTGCACATTCATTTTTAATTAATCTTGACTTGAATTCATTCAATTTCTATTTAACTAGAGCATTAGAATGAAACCGTAATTCACCTGTTTTCATATAATCTGTCGCATAGTTATCCTCCGACTTTTCAGATCTTTGGTATTGTTACGAATACTTATTGGACTTTCCGTCCTTCAATGTATGTCACCAACTATTTATAATTTAATTTGGAGTCTTTTAAAAACAGAACTTTCAATTGGTTAGTGTTTGGTTTCATTACATCTTCCACTCACCCCCCCACACACCCACTTCTGTTGCTTCACTCATCCTATTTGTCTTCTTTCTCTCATTCAAACTTCTGTAGCACAGTGGGGAAGTGAACCACCTGGAGTTGTTCCCCGAAGTCACAAACGACAGCCGTGTTACGCACAATGCACAACTGGTGTATGAATACGCTGCAGCTCGTTTCACTGAGTGGAACAACACGCAGTACTTTACCCTTGGTGATGTCCCATAAAAACAGGCAGCCCTGCAAAAAATGTGTGTTAGAAACAAAACTGTTCATTGCATAAAAATCATGGCTGTCTCAAATTTGTTTTCGAAATATTTAAACCGAATAATCTAACTACACATTTATATGCCCTAGGTGAAGCATCGTTATTTTTTTATTTTGAAATTAATATCTTACTATTATGTGAACAAAATGGCTTATTGATCAGATTGGATTGTTGATTATTCAAAAATGTACTGTTTTTTAAACAGAAAATGTTTCAGTGGGTGATTTATACATACAACCTGATATACTGTTCTAAGGATAAAACATGTCAGAGCTATGAATATTTCACCACATGAATGCAGTTATGAACATTTAACAGCATGAAAATAGGTATGGATATTTCACATTTTTGATATGCCCCCCCCCCATACTGTTTAAGTATAAACAGAATGAGATGGCCCCTGCTTACCTGACCACCACTGACCAGCAGGTTATTGGGCAAAACTGAAAGTGAGTTACATGATCCCGGACTCTGAAACAGAAACCAACTCTCATAAATAACACTGGACAATTGTCACATTTTAAACATATGAAACGGATTTGATGACAATACCGACAAAACATTTATCAAGAAAACTGACAGAAAATAAACAAAAGGGACAACAACTATATGGATCAAATTATAGAACATGTAATAATAATAATAATAAGATAACTTCTATTGCGCCTAATTCCTTGGAAACCAAGCTCAGAGGTGCATCAAAACAATAGGATTGGTCAATCTCAAAATCCATAAGCAGTATTCCAGTTGTCAACAGATGGGTCAAGGCGTTAGGGAGCTACGGTGGATAAGCAAGGTTGTAAAGGTAAGTTTTTAAATGCCGACGGAATTTTGTAATATTGTCAACTGATCTAACACTAAGTGGGAGCATATTCCAAAGAGTTGGTGCAGCAACAGAAAAAGCCCTAGTTCCAATGTTAGTGTTGACACTAGGAACAAAAAGTAGTTCAGAACTAGATGATCGAAGCTGGATAGGTTTTCTTACAGGAGTAAGCAATGAATGTAAATAAGATGGTTACTTACTGGACAGTGCCTGGTATGTAATGGTACAAATCTTAAATAGTATACAATATCGTACAGAAAGCCAATGCAAAGACTTCAAAAGTGGTACAGAGCGAGAAAAACGAGGAGATCTTGTAACTACTCATACTAGACAATTTTGGACATGCTGAAGTTTTGTGAAATCCTTGCTAGCGATATTATAAAGGAGGGAATCACAATAGTCAAGTCTGCTGCTAACAAGCGCTGTTGCAATAGTTTTAGCAACAGAAAATGACATATACCGGCGAAGATCATGAATATGATAAAAACAGCAGCGACACGTTTGAGATATGTGTTGTCAGAAATTGAAGTTACTATCAAAGATTACTCCTACATTCCGCACCGAGGTTGCTGGCATGATACACTAATTCAAAATACACATAGGGAAAAAACCATCCAGTTTACTACGCTGCATTGGAGTACCAATAAATGGCAATAATGATCAATTCAGTTTTATTTGCATTTAATTTCAACTTGCTGTCAGTCATCCAGTGGATGATATCTTGAAGGCAATCACTAAGTTGGTTAAGGGAGCGATTTGTATCCGGGGTAGCCAATGAAATGTAGATCTGAGTATCATCAGCATAAAGATGATGATCCAAGTTATGTCTTTGTATAACAGAGCTTAGTGGCGTGATGTAAAAAGCAAAGGCCCAAGAACAGAACCCTGGGGAACACCAAATAAAGCCGGCAGTGCAGCTTGGTATCTATCAGTAAGATATGAAGAAAACCAGCTTAGAGCTGTGCCAGATATGCCGTAACACTTTAATAGGCGTTCAATGAGAATGTTGTGATCAATTGTGTCAAAGCGGCAGAGAGATCTAGTAAGGTAAGTGCAGTCACTTTACCATTATTACTGTTCAAGTTAATGTCATTATGAACCTTCAAGAGGGCAGTCTCTGTTGAATGAAACTGTCTATATGCTGATTGTGACACATTAGTTAAGACATTTGTGCTAATGTGAGACCGTAGACAATTTGCTACAACTTTGCTACAACCTTTTCTAGTATTTTGGAAATGAAGCTAAGGTTAGAAATAGGTCCATAACTATTTAGATCTTGTTTAGGCAGAGATGACGTCTTAAGAAGTGGTGTGACATGGGCGTATTTGAAATCATCAGGAAAACAGCCAGAGCAAAGTAATGCATTTATGATATTTGTGATACGTCCAATTAGTGTATCTAAAGTCCTAACCTAGACGTGTACGCTGACGCCGTGACATCCTACATCAACTGGTGTGAGGAGCTGTGTACAGAGATAAAGACTGTCACCCTGTATGGCAACGATAAACTTTGGTTCACCAGGGACATCAAACAGAAACTGGCGGTGAAGAACGCGGCGTTCATCAGCGGCAGCAGGGAAGAATTCAGGAGAGCTAAGTGCGAGGCGCAGAAAGCGGTCAAGAAGGCCAAATCCATACACAAACGCAAACTTGAGGACCAGTTCGCTTCCAACAACACCAGATCTGTCTGGAATGGCCTGCGGCAGATTACGCAGTACAAGGAACACGCAGCGGCTACCAACAGCAGTGACCCCTCATTCCCTGATCAGCTCAACGACTTTTACAGCAGATTTGACAAGCTTAACTATTCACCAGAGCAGCGTCCACTTCCAGCAGGTATCTCTCTGTCTCCACCCTTCATAGCCCAGGAAGCTGAGGTGAGGAAACTGTTCAGGAGACAGAGCACGCGGAAGGCTTCGGGTGCAGACAACATCTCCACATCTACCCTGAAGAACTGCGCCGACCAACTCTCTGCGGTGTTTACGGACATCTACAACTCCTCTCTCCAGCAGTGCAGAGTTCCAGTCTGCTTCAAAACTTCCACTATCATACCCATTCCCAAGAAGTCCAACATCACCAGGCTGAACAACTACCGTCCAGTGGCAGTGACCTCAGTCGCCATGAAAGTGTTCGAGCGCATAGTACTCAAGTACCTGAAGTGGGCCACAGACGGCCTCCTGGACTCGCACCGGTTTGAATATCAAGCAAACAGATCAGTAGACGATGCGGCAGCTTTAGGTCTGCATCACATTCTGAAGCACCTAGAGAGGCCAGGAACCTATGCCAGGATCCTGTTCATTGACTTTCAGCTCAGCATTTAACACTATCATCCCATTCAAGCTGTTCAATAAACTTTCATTGTTGAATGTACATCCTGCCATATGTCACTGGGTCCTTAACTTTCTTCTTCACAGGCCTCAATCTGTCAGAGTCAACAACTCTATCTCCACACCTCTTATCCTAAATACAGGTGCCCCACAAAGTTGTGTGCTATCCCCCTTCCTGTTTACTATCTTCACAAATGACTGTGTCTCCGTGGACCAATCGGTCCATGTGATCAAGTTTTCCGATGACACTACTGTGGAGGGCTGCATTGAGAATGCGGATGAGACGCCATACAGGGAGGGAGTACAGAGAATGGTTGGCTGGTGTGCGGATAACAATCACGAATTGAACATTTTAAAGACTAAAGAAATTACTGTTGATTTTCGTAGAAAGAAGACTCCCGTCCACCCTCTTTCGATAAATGGTGTGGAGGTTGAGCAGGTTGAATCTGTTAGATTCCTTGGAACAACAATTTCAAACGATCTCAGCTGGTGCACAAACACACTGTGCATTACAAAAAAGGCACAACAACGCCTGTTCTTCCTGAGGCAACTCAGGAGATTCGGCATTGCTTAGGAGATTATGATACGATTCTACCGCGCAATCATTGAAAGTATCCTCACTTTCTCGATTGTAGTGTGGTTTGGCTGCGCCAGTCAGGAGGAGAAACAACGGCTAGAAGTTATCGTGAAGGGCGCGTCTAGAATCATTGGGCGCGAGTTGCCATCCATTGAATCTATTTACCATGCTCGCTGTGCACGAAAATCCAAGAGCATTGTATGGGATACTACCCACCCAGCCAACCATCTCTTTGAACTTCTTCCCTCTGGCAAGCGCTATAGAAGTATTAAGACAAGGACCACTAGATTTATAAATAGTTTTTATCCACAGGCTGTGAGTCACTTGAACCACGAGATGCCATGATACTGTTTTCAGTCGGTTTAGATTATATGTCGTCATGCTAAATTATTTATTTATTATTATTTTTATTTTATTTTATTTTTTTATTAACTTGACTACATTTATGTACATACTTTTTAACTGTCAGCTTAGTTTTTATACCGTCAGCTAATTTATTTATACATTTATTTATTATTTATTTAACTACATGTATACTTTTTAACTTTTTAGGTAACGTTCAGACTGTATTAATATTATGTTATCAAGTTCACTTTATGTCAATAGATGTACCACTGTCTTAAAATATGTTGGCAGTTGGCCTTGGTTTAAATTTATACTAATTTTAGCTTCTGATTGTATATTTTGCATGTGCATGATAGGGGTAGGGGAGACAAGTGTGCATGTATGTTGACGCCACAACGCCAAGAATTCCTTGTACATTTGAAATGCTACTTGGTAATAAACAGTCTGAATCTGAACAAATCTGTCTCGAGATACACCAACTGTGATACAATAAACTAAACTTGTTCACAAATGTGACAAAAAACACTGAAAATTATTACAAAATAAAAATATCACAGTTTTAACTAAATGCACTCTGCGGTCAGCCTATCCACTCACTATGTGAAGCCAGTGCAAGAGATGACCGTTCCACCGCTCCCAGATACACAGTCGGTTGTCCAGCCCCGCACTGACCACGTGAGTGTGTGTGCATGTAAGTGCAGTCACGCGACCACGGTGACCACTGCCCAGTTTGTGGACACAGGCTCCAGTTAGCAGGTCCCACAGCCGCACAGTCCCGTCCTCCGCCCCGCTCGCAGCTGCCAGTGGTGTCATCTAGTGGCACAACAACACACCACAGTTATGACAAAGTGAAATTTTGTTTTAAATAGCTTTTGCCAGAATGCACCAACCAGAAAACTTTAAGCACTAAATATAATCCATCATTAGAATTTCAATAATTTTATGTACACACTAAAACATACAAGATGGCAAATATTAATAGGTATATATGAAAACGAAACATTTTTATTTTCTTCCAATACCAAGTTTTTATTAGTTCTTATTATTACTGCTTAACGAATCTGGTTTGCAGCACCTCTGGGTTCGGGTCCCTAAAAATGTAGGCACTATAAAGATTTGAATATCATTATTATCCCTGTTATGTACATCAACTGACCACGTCGAGATGTAGAGCCGTGATGGCGCCACTGTGCCCGTGTAACGTGTAGAGACAGAGTGAATCTTCGAGGCGGTACACCTACAATATAACCCAACATTTCTAAAATCATTGCATCCATAAATCACGACTGGTAAAGGGCATACAGGATAATTTATTTAAAAAAAAAAAATCGACATAATGTAACAGACACAATTAATTCTTTGGATGGTTTTAAGAAACGCATACATTTTGGTATTAAACCAACGAGGCAGAATACTTAAAGAAGGCACAGATTTTCATGTGAAATTGGTGCGGGTCTGCTCATATTTGTGAGGCCGCAGACAAATTAGGAAAGACTGAAGGAAAAAGATCCAGAGTACGTCAGAGAATAAAAATAACAGATAGTCAACTTGGTGTGGAAGGAACGCAACAGAACGACTACAAACGACCGTGCAGTTTAGAGGCCAAGATCACCAACGCCTGCGACAGACATAGCACTAGAAGAAGATCAATGGGAGATTTCTTCAACAACACATGTGGCGCCACTGTTGTGTCAACTTCCTGGGTGCGGTTTGGAGGGATATCTTCCTGGGTGCAGTTTGGAGGGACAACTTCCTGGGTGCGGTTTGGAGGGACAACTTCCTGGGTGCGGTTTGGAGGGATATCTTCCTGGGTGCAGTTTGGAGGGACAACTTCCTGGGTGCGGTTTGGAGGGACAACTTCCTGGGTGCGGTTTGGAGGGACAACTTCCTGGGTGCGGTTTGGAGGGACAACTTCCTGGGTGCTAACGTAAGAAGACCGCACCAGAGGTCATAGGCATTTAAAAAAACAAGCGAGAATGATCCAGAGCCAATTATAGAGGGCTGCGGAATACGTACTTGATTTCTGCAAAGAATTTATCTGGCTGTATCTGTGATCAAGATACTCTCCCGATAGACACATATACATATGGTAGTTCTGCCTGTTAAACTACATCATGGCAGGACCATATCATATGTACCGCTAATGCAAAGGATTGTCTATCTAACATGTCCATACTTTGACATTATTTATTCTGATCACCACCCAATATCGCTCAGCATAGACAGTACTAGAATGCATCAGTGGTAGTGTCAATACTAATGAGCAAGGCATACACTGGGACAGATTACACCCACTAGATATTGACGCATATAGAGAATGCACGAACGTTGAATTGAGCAAACTGAATGTTCCACCGGGTGTTAGATGCAATTATCCCAATTGTCATAACTGTAATCATCATGATGATCTCGATGACTTTTACAATTCTATCGTGATTACATTGAAGAGGTGTGGTCACACACTTCGGTCAAATCGCAAAGGTGCTTATAAGTATAATGCTGGTTGGAACGAGCGAGTGAAAGAGCTTCATTGTGCAGCCCGTGATGCTTACTCTGTATATGGAAAGAGATTGGTAAAACTAGACAAGGTGACATTTTTAATGTTATGAAATTATCCAGAATGAAATTCAAGCAGGCGATCAGAAAATGTAAAAGGGAGAAAGAAACTATCATTGCTGATAACATTGCAGAACAGTTGTGTCAAAAAGACCACCGCAAATTCAGGAAAGAAATTAAGCACTGTACGAACAGTAAAGTAAAACGTCCAACAAACATTGATAATATACACGGTGACGTAAACATCGGGTCAATGTGGAAGCATCATTATCGTATATGAACATTTATTTAATGATGTGGAGGATAGTCGATGTGATAAAGTTTGTTATGATTGTTCCACTGGCAATAAAGGAATGACTGTTGGTGCAGTTGAACTGATGGATATTATTAATAGACTCTCAAAAAATAAGTCACCAGGTCTGGACGATAACAATGCAGAACATATTAAGTTCGCTGATTCTCAACTCACTTTGCTTTTGTCTATCCTTGTGTCTTCGATTCTGGTGCATGGTTATATACCAAAAGAAATTTCACAGTCTGTTATTGTACCAATTATTAAAGACAAGAACAGACGATTAAACGACAAAGGTAATTATAGGCCAATATGTCTATCGAATATATTTTCGAAGATAATAGACACTGTTCTTTTTAACAGAATGGAAATGTACTTGGTAACCACTCCTAATCAATTTGGCTTTAAGCCTAAACATGGAACGGAGTTAAGTGTGTTTGCATTTAATGAATTATTAAGGTTCTACACTGAACATGGTTCAGCTATGCACGTCGCATTTTTAGATGCATCAAAGGCATCTGATCGTGTCAACCGATAAAAACTTTTAACGAAACTAGAACAATGAAATGTACCAAAATATATCTTAAGAGTATTCAGCAATGAATTCAATAATCAATTTGTATGGATACAATGGGGAAATACCTACTAGGACTTCTTCTCCCCTTTACTTTTTAACATTTATATGGATAATCTGAGTATACAAGTGCACAAAAAACAAACCAGTTTTAGTCTTGGTAACATGGTTGTTAATCACCTTATATACGCCGATGATCTACTTCTGTTTGCACCTTCTGCTAAAGGACTACAAACACTACTTGACATGTGTTACTCATATGGATGTGAGCATGACGTGCATTACAATGCGGATGAATCCCTGGTCATATACATGTGTACTTTGAATCTAGAAAGTCAAATCTTTCTAAAGAAATGACATTAGGAGGAAAGAAGCTAAACTTTGCCACCTCTTGTAAATATCTTGGACATGTCATTTCTAATAACTTGTCAGATGAGTCTGAAATGCAATCCAAAGTGAGACTTTTGTATGCCAAGAGTACTATGTTACGTCAAAAATTCCACTTTTGTTCAATTAGTGTAAAAAAAAAAGCTACTTACACCATATTTTGGTAATATCTATGTGTGCTTTAGAAAAGTTTATTTTCAGCAATTCGTTGTTGCATATAACAACTCTTTCAGGATATTGAACAATTTGCCATGAGATGTAGCGCTAGCCACACGTTTGCTACAGCTAATGTCAGCTCGGGTAAATGTGTAATCAGAAAGGCTATTTTTAGCCTAATGAATAGGATTGACATGTCTTTGAATCCCATTATTTATAGCATTAAAACTAGCGACATGTATTGTACTTCGAAACTGCGGCACCAGTGGGTCCGGGATTTATATAATTTTCACAACAAATTGTTCTTATCGATGTATTTTTAATTTATTTACATACTTTTATTGATGTATTTGTATATATGGACATGATGATTGTCTGAAATAAATACATTATAATTATTATTACAAGTTAATGGTTTGTTAATGATACTGAATTGGCCAATAACACTAGATTTGTCACCTTCTAATCACATGGACTCCTACAACGGGCTGTATGCAGAATCCAGATGATGAAAGAAATCATGGACTCACAGACTCCCTTGACAATCAAAGCCTTAAATTGTTCACACACTACAAAAGTGAACGACAACAAACGTAATTCGCAACAGGCTAAATATTGATGAGTTAGTCTTAAGAACACAACCATGTTTCAAGGTCACCTTGAGGGTGTGGTCCTGACCCCCGGACACGACCCGACCTCCCTCCGTCTGCAGCAAGTTGATTGGCCGCTGGTGGGCGTGGGCAGTGGAAAGCAGCGTCACGTGGATGATGTCATCCCATGTCCTCAGGTCATGTGACTCGGTCACATGACCACTGCTCAGTCGACAGAAGTGGCCAGCTGTGTGGAAGAGATATAACCATATTCAAATAAAGTACACAAATATAATTTTTTAACCATAGAATTACTGGTATAATAACATTTCAGTGTTTATAATGGATGCATAATTACAAGTTACAACAAAGAAATCTGTCAATAGATTGCATTAGACAAATTTTCCGAGACTCAGCTGAGGATATTTGGTGAATCAAAACTGTGAGCAGAGACCTTGTGAGATAACAAAGATCTAAAACACCCTTGGTGTCATGACAACAGTGGGGTAGGACAGTATGTTGTGAGAGTGAATATACAATGCATGTTCACTGTTTGGCTGTCTATTTCTCATAGGTATCTGCTTAAATAACGAGGTATCAAGTTCTAAGTGGGCTGAAGTACGCATAAACAGGCAACTAGTATTCTTGTGTATGTGAAGACATTCATAAGACTGGTTGTTTCAAATAATTTCTCTTGTCATATTTCACAGTCAAATTTGCCTTTTTCTGTGCTTATATTTTGACTGCTTTCAGAAGAAAAAGTGTAAATTTGACAGAAATACACAAACATAAATTATTTGTGGACTCCACCGTTCTATAGAACACTAGAGTCCGATGACTGCTGAATACCTCCATTACAAATATCTCCTAACCCTGTCCTGATACAAGAGACACAACTGCATCTCATTGAGCTCTTACCTCTGTTGTAAAGCCGCGAGACTGACGTCGGTGTCGTTGGTGCATTCACATTCTGGAACGTCTCCAGCTCAAGGAAGTCAATGTCTCCGCTCAACCGAGCTGCTATTACCCTGGTGGCACACAAGTAAAACAGTTCTAGCTCTGAAACACTACTCTTATAGTAGAACGTGTGATGTGTTTTGTCCCAGAGACTAGCATTTATTACACTATTATGATGAAGTGCTGTTATTTTCGGGAATTTACCAGAATAAAAATATATTTTTAAAAAACAAGTTTTATTCTTCTTACCTAGATTCTTTGTAAGTTGGTGTACTAACATACCAGCAAGGAAACAACATATCCTACTGAATGATAATAGTAAAGTATGTGTAAATCGTTGACAGAATGAATCCTATTCTGTTGCAAGCTCAGTTTAAACTATGCAGAATTATCGTAATAATGCAACCGTTCTCTTAGCAAATACAGTAATGTATCTTATTTTGATCCTAAGATGTCCACAACGTCACCTGGCAATTCAGCATAAAATGTTGGTCTGTAAAAATTGATACACAACTCCACATAATTGGGTGGTGCATGAATTTAGAGCATGCAATCACACAAAAATACTTCTGTATAACAGCAGCAAACTAAAACTAACAAAATTGACTTGAAAAAACTCCTACAGTGCTCCCACCTGTTGGCCACAAAGCAAACTGCAGTGACGCCAGTTTTGCCTTCTTGATAAAGATACTTTAGGTGGCCCGTCAATCCATCCCAAAACTGAAAACATATATTCCACTTAGGAAATGTATCAAATAAAAAACTCTACAATGTGTACAATTAAGCACAGTTTTTTGTTTACAAAAACAAAGAGAACAATGAAGAAAAACCTAATGTATATTGTTGTAGCGCCTGTGTGGTTGTTTACAGGCTGCAGGCTGCAGGCTTCACTTCAATGCTGTTCCCCCTGCAGGATCATAAGGCTTCATTGGCTACACACTGTGGGTTACACAATATCTATATAAGATATTTATTAGGTGGTTTCATGGATATTGACTGTGGACTCTGGTGATTATACTGCTTACTGGAAACAGTGAAACCATCTGAGCAGTCAGACACTTGTAGCTGCACACTTTAAAATATTTATCTGTATTTCAAACCATGTAGATTTTACATATATATATATATATATATATATATATATATATATATATATATATTCTATGCAAGTAGTGGGACATACAAAGTATACTTAATGTTTGACTGCAAATTACATTTTCAATTCAATTCAAATTTCAACATAATATTACAAATATATTAACAAATGCAAAATGGAAAACAAATAATACCTCAATTCGGCCATTGCCACAGCCGGCCACAATGAGGCTGTCCTGACACGCTAGACACCAGATGGCAGCAGCAGTAGTCTCAGCTGAGGCGATGCGTGGCATTCCTTCACCACTGCTGCCTGAATGCACATACCCTGAACACAAAACAGAAACGTCTCAGTGCTAATGCAACATTTACCAATACTGCAAAAATAACAAACCTACATAACTTCAAACTAAATTATTCAAATAAAACGTATGTTGCATGCACCTGAAATGACACAAGATAACTGGAATTTAGTAATGAGCCATGAATACTAAAGCCAAAACATAAGATCATGCCCAAACTCAAACTGGAAGCACCACTTTTTGTTATAACAATCGTCTCACTATTACCTAAAAGTTCTGTGAAGTTTTTTTAGAATGAACAGTGGCTTCCTAGTAAAAGAACTTGTCACTGAAACAAAGTCATAGTTCATGCCTGAACTACGACTTTTCTGTATAACAAACACCATAAAAAGTACATTCTTTTACCTGAACTGTGAATTATCTTTATTATTCTTTATTATGAACACCTCACAGAGGCACAGACTCGTACCTGACCTGTGACTTCTCTCTATAATGAACACCTCACAGAGGCACATATTCGTACCTGACCTGTGACTTCTCTCTATAATGAACACCTCACAGAGGCACATACTCGTACCTGAACTATGACTTCTCTCTATAATGAACACCTCACAGAGGCACAGACTTGTACCTGACCTGTGAGTTCTCTCTATAATGAAAACCTCACAGAGGCACATACTCGTACCTGAACTATGACTTCTCTCTATAATGAACACCTCACAGAGGCACAGACTTGTACCTGACCTGTGAGTTCTCTCTATAATGAAAACCTCACAGAGGCACATACTCGTACCTGACCTGTGACTTCTCTCTATAATGAACACCTCACAGAGGCACATACTCGTACCTGAACTATGACTTCTCTCTATAATGAACACCTCACAGAGGCACAGACTTGTACCTGACCTGTGAGTTCTCTCTATAATGAAAACCTCACAGAGGCACATACTCGTACCTGAACTATGACTTCTCTCTATAATGAACACCTCACAGAGGCACAGACTTGTACCTGACCTGTGAGTTCTCTCTATAATGAACACCTCACAGAGGCACAGACTTGTACCTGACCTGCGAGTTCTCTCTATAATGAAAACCTCACAGAGGCACATACTCGTACCTGAACTATGACTTCTCTCTATAATGAACACCTCACAGAGGCACATACTCGTACCTGACCTGTGACTTCTCTCTATAATGAACACCTCACAGAGGCACATACTCGTACCTTAACTATGACTTCTCTCTATAATGAACACCTCACGTAAGCACAGACTCATACCAAAACTGTGACTTCTCTCTATAATGAACACTTCACAGATGTACAGACTCATACCTGAAATATGACATCTCTCTATAATGAACACCTCACAGAGGCACAGACTCATATCTGAACTGTAACTTCTCTGTATAATGAACACTTCATAGAGGCACAGACTCATACCTGAACTACGACTTCTCTCTATAATGAACACCTCACAGAGGCACAGACTCATACATGAACTGTGACTTCTCTCTATAATGAACACCTCACATAAGCACAGGCTCCTACCAAAACTGTGACTTCTCTCTATAATGAATACTTCACAGAGGTATAGACTCATACCTGAACTACGACTTCTCTCTATAATGAACACCTCACAGAGGCACAGACTCATACCTGAACTACGACTTCTCTCTATAATGAACACCTCACAGAGGCACAGACTCATACATGAACTGTGACTTCTCTTTATAATGAACACCTCACAGAGACACAGACTAGTACCTGAACTATGATTTATCTCTATAATGAACACCTCACAGAGGCACAGACTCATACCTGAACTGTGACTTCTCTCTATAATGAACACTTCACAGACGCACAGACTCATACCTGAACTACGATTCCTCTCTGTATGAAACACCTCATCTTCATAACCTTCAGACATAAACCTCTGAGCTTGTGTAGCTGTCTCTGTCACCTCTCTCCGCCTCTGTTCGTAGTAGACAGCCCTTTCTTCGGCTGTATCCCTGTGCTCCTTGTAGAATGGCTCAAAGCGACTGGCAAAGTCATACCCTCCCTCCGTCCTCTGTTTAAGCTCCTCCCCCTTCCCAGGTGTACCCAGGGCAGAGTCTAACTCCGAGAAATTTGTGCTGATCGACGAGCTTAAATCAGGCGCGATGTCAGAAAATGTGAAATCTTCACTGTCGCTACTTGAATGACATTGGTGGTGCAGCCCTGGTGAGATGTTATCAGATGGATGCAGCAGCATTTTCCCTTCACTACTGGGTGTTTCCATGACGACGTGTTCGTGGTATTCGGCATATAGGTCAGCGTCGCTGTCGTCTGTGTTCCGACCAGGCACTGGATTGCGTTCAGTGAAAGGGGGTGGAGGAACGACACTGCAACAACAAGCCGACAGGGACACTTAAACACACAACACCACACCAAACACCACGTATTAGCACAAATGAGGATGACATCTACACCATAATTATATCATCTTATTTGTTTTATGTTAGTATTTTTTGAAAAAAATATTGTTCTCTTCTGTTCCTTGAATGTCTGGTATGACGCTGGCTGTTTCGATATCATTCTCCACTCTTCACCCGATCTCTCCAAATCTCTCCCATCTCAGTCTTGGTCATCCTTGTGTCCTTTTATCATCCACATTATGAATATTTTATAATTACACAGGTGGTCCAATATTCTTTAAAAAATTACTAATTCTGTTTCAATAACGTAAATGTTGTGTATTTTGAACAAGAAAATATTCTTAATTGTTTATAATGTGAAGTAATAAGATGTATATTGCATTGCTTAGCCACGAGTACTATATTCATTTATTTTATTCAATCGCAATTAAAAAGGAAATACTGTCATTTTTCACATTCGCTCAATGTATCTTTATTAAGGGTAGCCGCTGGTCCTAAAATAACCACGGGCCATATTTTGGTAAAAACTCACCATACCGTCATAAAATTAGAGGATTATATTACTTTGGCGAAGGTTGTTGAACATGTGAAAAATTTGCTAATTTGCATAATTATAATTGCCATGGTAACGGCGATTTATGTGCCTATGGCCATATACCCTCACAGGAAAAATATTCAGAGTAAGTGATAGCAAATACCATCAAACTACTGCAATAACTCATTGTTGGGATGTTACCTTGCACAATAAGGTGGTTTGGGGCTCTGACTTCACGTTACGCCATAAAAATTCCCTAATTGGTTGACCCTTGTTTACAAACCCTTGAAATAAAGCTATGACATCCAAAATAGCTCACTGCATCTGAAACACTCTACAGAATAACTGGTGAAAATTACAATTCTCTCTCTTGTGTAGTTTTTCCAGAATAATGTTTTTCCGTTGTCACATATGGTCAAAAATATTGTTTTGAGAAAACGGCCAAAACAAAATAAGAACTTCATACGTTAAGTAATATGGACAGGTATACATCATCTAATTATAGGTATTTCTATTCAGAATCTTGAAAAATGCAATGTACTGGGAATGCATAACATGTTAATCTACTGGAAAATTATGACATCCCAAAATGGCAAAAAATCAAATTTAAGACCAGTGGCTACCCTTAAACAGAACACCAATGAGACAAGTATCCATTACCAGAATCTCCCATTCCGTCACACTGACAAGTGTAACACTTACGTTTTTCGGTTGATAACGGTGCGGCACTCTCCTGTCGAGGAATCCCAAACCCTCAGTTGGCCACCCAAACACGAACTGATGATGAGTGGACCATCACACGCAATACACTCCACCTCCTGTCAATCAAAGTGAGTGACATATGTCAATCAAACTGATACCCCAATCATGTCAATAAGTTAAATATAAGTGATATGATTTTTGAAGGGTGTGATGCTACTTATAGCTTGCTTAGTTCATCCCACAGTTGGGATGAATGATAAAGTATGAAACACAGCAAAGCAATTCATGAATCGATACAGTTTTTACTATATAAAATTAATATGTTAGCACTGTAGCCGGACAAGAATAATTTTGTCAGACCTCATTCTCTGTTGGTTGGGCTAAAAAACTGTATTCTTGTGTTATCCATCAGCATTTAAAATGATTTCAGGCCTGCAACCCGGAAGCAAAAGATCAGCAAATTTTTGGTCAGTCTGACAACTCTAAAAACGTGACGGTCTGAATATTTGGTATGTTCTTGCAGCCAGTATTACTGACATGCTTAATGTTGCTATCCTAAATTTACGTTTTTAGGTGGGAGCTTCGTCCTTCATCAGAGCAAAAAGTGTTAGGTTTAGGTTGAAGGTTAAGGTTAGGTTGAAGGTACGTACGACAAGACTGGCATGACGTGCTTACAGGCATTTGTAGGTGAAGGTGTAGCAAAAATAGCCATTACCAGGTTACAATGTTAATATGTGGACCATCAACTGTTGATTCGAACCAATCTGACTGACCACCAACTTTTTAATGCAGATTTCACACACCGGTTGTGATACTGTACCTGCATGTGTCCGGCCAGTACCAGAGGCACGGCGTCTTGAATCTGATTGAAATACAGCGAGTTCCTCTTACGCCTCCGCCGCACGTAGCCCCAACTGGAGCGCCACCTAGCATAGTCGCGCGGACACATGCACTTGTAGAGCATCATGAGCGTGTATGTGAGCAGTATTGTGCTCGCAAAGCCCAGGATCAACGTCAAGATGAACTCCGTGTATGTTCGGGGGTACACAGTCAGTCGATGCCTCATGATCGCAAGGAAGCTCAGTGATTGGTTGGGAGCCTGGGCCAATCGCTGCTTGTCGCCAGCTGTGTCGACGGAGCTGTATTTCGAGAAGAGTGCCGCAGACTTCACCTCCATGGGGTGTCGCTCGGACATGGCATTATCGGGAGAGATCAGCTTCGACAGGTGAATGCTGGGTAGGATTGTGATGTACCTGGCGATTTTGAGAGGTTAGTTATGCAATAAACATATTGGTGCATCATCTGTATACTATATATTTCCAGTGCATCTCACATAAGCTGGGTGACAATTGTGTGTATTACAAAAAACAATAAAATGTTTGTATCATAACCTTACCAAAATGTACTACATAACTAATATTGTTGTCAAATTATTACTAGCATTAGTCTCTTGCATTTCTAACACATCTGCTCACTCCTGAAGGTCTGTATTCTTGTGTTGTTTCACAAATGGGCAACGAGCCGGTAAATTAAACTACATTGGTAATCATTACATTTTCCTCCCTATTTCTAATGCCTAATGTTGTCAGATTATAAATGTTTACTGGTTATAGAATTCTTTTACCTGTTTGTCACATGACTTGCATGTTGATTGTTTGTTACACTACCTTCCATGTAAACTGTTACATTACCTACCCTATAAACTATCACAATATCTCCCACATAAACTGTTACATAATTTCCATGTAAACCGTTATATTACCTTCCACGTAAACTGATGTTGTAAAAACCAAGCAACTTTGGCCAATGTGTGTGAGATAGGTGGCGCCACGACTCCATGTCGTGATGAGCGACCAATGAGCTTCCGTATTTCACAGCATCCTCCTCGTCCACACTCGTCTGTTGCTTATCCTCTGACTTTCTTTCCATCCAGTCTTGCGGCCGAGATAATTTCTCAAATGGTTTTAAACCTGGGTGCGAGTTACTGGTGCTGCCACCTATATCATCGAGCTGTGTTGTGTTGGTGCCGGTGAGGTGATCAACTAGTCCGGTCTTGTACACGATCAGTGCAATCCAAATGACGACACATGCCTAAAGAGCAAATGCATTTTTGAACGAAACTAGATTTAACAAGATTTAACAAGATTGCCAACCAGAAAATTACTCTGGATGGCAGTTGGACAAGGAAGCCTTTTGGCTTATCGAGAGTCCAATACTTTTTATCTACATGTATCCCGCCTTTTTAAGGTGTGTGTCGATTTTATTTTTAAACATATTCACGCTACTAGCACCAACACAATCAGGAGATAATCTGTTCCATTCATTTACAGTCCTTTGTGAGAATGAGAACTTTCTTATATCTAATCTACAGTGCTCCTTTACTAATGTAGCTTCATGTCCTCTGGTCCTTCTATCTTTCTTAACTGAGAAAAAAATGTTTCTATCAATATTTTCATAACCATTCAATATTTTAAACACTTCTATGTGATCTCCTCTCAATCTCCTGGTCTCTAGTGTTGTTAAACCACATTCTTTTAGGCGTATTTCGTAACTAAGATCCCTCAGATTTTGTATCATTTTAGTCGCTCTCCTCTGTACTCTTTCTAGCATATCTATGTCCTTCTTGCGATATGGCCTCCATGCTTGTATACAATATTCTAAATGAGGCCTCACTATTGTTTTGTACAGCGGTACTATGAATTCTTTTTTCTTATACGCTATATTTCGCCTAATTAATCCAAGGATTTGATTTCCCTTTGATGCTGCAATTCCGCACTGCTCTGAAACCTTCATATCAGCACTAATGGTTAACCCTAAGTCCTTTTCTTTTACAGTAGTACTTAGAACAGTACCCCCCATTTTATATTTTACCTCTTCATTCCCATGACCTGTGTGGAGGCATTTACATTTCCCAAAATTGAACAGCATTTGCCACTTTTCAGACCATTTGATCAACCTATCAAGATCATCTTGTAAATGCTGTCTGTCTCCATCACTTTTAATCCTTCTAAACACTTTTGTATCATCCGCAAATTTTAACACCTTGCTTGTTATATCATCGTCCAAATCGTTGATATATATTAAGAATAATATAGGTCCTAGTACTGATCCCTGTGGTACCCCACTCAATACCGATTTCCAGTTTGAAGCCTCCCCATCAACTACTACACGTTGTCTTCTGTCATTCAGCCATTTTTCTATCCAGTTTATTATACCATTTCCTATGCCATGGGCCTTTAGCTTAAGGAGTAATCTTTGATGTGGTACTTTGTCGAAAGCTTTTTGAAAATCTAAATAGATGATATCTACTGGTGATCCCTCATCTACCCACCTAGTGATGTCTTCCAAAAAACATAACATATTTGTTAAGCATGACCTCGCTTTTAAAAACCCATGTTGAGATGGGTTTATCAAGTTATGTTTAACAAGAAAATCCACCATGTGATCTTTAATTAGTCTTTCTAATAATTTGCAAATCACTGATGTTAAACTCACTGGTCTATAGTTCTCTGACTTGTTTCTCGAACCTTTTTTAAATAACGGTATAATGTTTCCCTCTTTCCATTCTAAAGGAACCACTCCCTCTTCTAATGACAAATTGAAAACTGTTGCAAGCGGTGCGCTAATTTGTTCTACAATTTCCAATAGTAGTTTGGGAGGAATCCCGTCCACTCCAGGTGATTTATTTTCCTTCATAGCCCTTATTTTCTTAGCTACCATTTCCGAGGTTACAACTAACTGTCCTAAATAGTCTGAATCTGCCCCCTTGAACTTAGCCTCTGGTACTGGCAGTGAACTAATATCTTCCCTGGTAAACACTGAACTAAAATACTCATTCAGGTCTTCTGCCATTAAGAATCCCTCTGATATTGTATTTCCAGCACTATCTTCTAGAGGACCGACCTTATCCTGAACTTTCTGTTTGCTTCGAATATACGCATAAAAACTCTTACTGTCATGTTTTATATTACTAGCTAATTTTTTTTCATAGCTTCTCTTTGAATTTCTAATTTCAGCTGTAGCTTGATTAAGTGCTTCTTTATAAATGTTGTAGTCTTCATCATTTCCAGTACATCTATATGACTTCCACATCATTTGTTTATACTTAATTTTTCTAATGGCTTCTTTCGACAAGTGTTTCTTTTTAGACCGTTTCCCTTGTTTTTTGAAAGGTACAAATTTATCGACTATGCACTTAATTTCACTATTTAAGATATTCCAGCATTCGGTTGCTGTCTTATTCTTCAGTGTGTTATTCCAGTCTATCTTTGCTAAATATTTCCTCATGTCCTTATACCTTCCTTTGTGGAAATTTCTCCTATACTGCTTTTTACTATTCCTTTCTGATTTTACTTTGATGGTAAAATGTATCTGGTTGTGATCACTACTCCCCAGTGGCTCACATATCTTGACATTGTCAACTAATTCTTTCTGTGAGGACAAAACTAAGTCTAACACATTCTCTCCCCTGGTTGGTTCTAGCACATGTTGAGAAAGGAAACTATCTTGTACTAAAACTAAAAACTTGTGGTCCTCACTCCCCATACTCTGTAGAGATTTCCATTGTATATGCCCATGGTTAAAGTCCCCCATAATAATACAGTTCCGTTTGCTTACTTCCCTTATAGCGTTTTGTATTTTTTCATTCTCTTCTATGCTTATGTTTGGACTTCGATAAACTAACCCAACTGTTAACGTTGAGTTTCCTGTAACTATGTTACACCAAACAGCTTCTCCGCAATCTGCTTCTCTTTCTAATTTTATTTCATAAGCCTGGATAGATTCTTTAATATATAAAATAACTCCACCTCCCTTTCTTCCTATTCTATCTTTCCTAAACATTACATATCCTGTTAGTCCCAATTCAGCATCTGATATATCAGTGGTGGCCCACGATTCGGTTATACCTATTATGTGAGGGTCAATATCTTCTACCATAATGTTTAGTTCACTTCTTTTGTTTACTATGCTCCTTGCATTTAAACAAATGCATTTATATCCTGATTCAGAACAGTTTTCCAGGCTGTTCTTTGCCGATTTATTTCTGCTGTCTTTATCTATGCCTCCAGTTTCAGGCTTCTCTGTGAATCCCCCCTGCGAATCTAGTTTAAATAGATGCAGCCTGTCCCACTGTCAACAGATTGCAGCAAGTTCTCTGAGAAAACTGCTGCCCCCTTTCCACTTAGATGTAGGCCATCTCTCATGTACATATCTTCCCTCCCAACAAAGTATCCCCATAAATCTACGAATCCCACCCCCTCTTCTTTACACATCTGCTCAACTAGTGCGTTGATCGCCATCCTCTTGCAGTTTCTATATGTCGGCCCCCTTCCTCCCATTACTGGCAAAATTCCTGAGAGGATAATCTGTTCTACGCTTGTCTTCTTTAACTTCTTCACTAACTGTCTGTACTTCTGAACTATCCCAGTTGTTCCCTCCCTCTCTGCGTTATTTGTCCCTACATGTACTAGTACAGACCCTCCCTTGCCATGCCCCAGTACCTTCTCTACCCTTTCAGTTACATGTTCTATCCTAGCCCCCGGTAGACAAACAACGATGTCCTCCCCCTCGCTTAGAGTCTTATCTGTCTTTCTCATACTAGTAAATTGTTGTTTATTTTTGTTCAGTTTTTATTGACTATATAACAAAACTACGAATCCAGAATATGCATAAACTGACACCATTTCTATCACATATCTGAATACTAACATTTGTAGACAATACAGTTCAGTGGTGATGCCGAGTATCTTTGAAACAAAATCTTGTCGGCTTAATAAGAGTGGCTAGTTCCGTTGAAACCGTCAAATGAACTGACTAATCACAGTCACCTCTGACCACTTTCCCACTTAGTTTCAAAATCAAACAAACCAAAATAAATTTAATAGTTGAACTGAACCTACATAATATTGAGAAAGGCACTTTAGCTAGCACATTAGTACGCTTTGTTTATCAAGTCAAGATTTGGCAGGAAAAGCGGCAAGAGTTTCTTGCCCTACAATGATTTACCCACTATAACATATCACAAAACAACAGGTATTCACCGTTTCACAAGTTACCCCATTTAATGATCCAAGTCAATTTTTTGACAATTTTACGTTACAATTACTATTATATTAAAGGACATAGACAGTTCATCTACCCGGAATTAGCAGGTGTTGTAATTTCTAACTGGAAGTCTGCTGTGTTTACGTGGGAAAGTGAGCAATGTTGAACATCAAATGGGATAGTAGTCAACTCAGCCCGACTTGGCTGTATTGCCAATAAAGCTTACTTTGAAACTGGATGTTTTGTTTACTGGTTGAACATGCATCCGTGGTCATACCTTCAAATTTCGACAATTGTTACAGGCTTACTAAATGCAATTTGGCAGGCATACTTCCAAATTGTACACCTTCAACAAGTGTATACCTTCAACAAAGTTGGTATACTCTTAAGAACATTATATTAATTAATACATGAAAAACTACAAACCTTTTAAACCAACTGCACATAAAGATTTCAAAAATTTACGCACTGAGCATTAACAGTCTTGATTTTTCAATGGCTTAAAATGAAATCCAAAGAGGAATGTTTCAATGCTGTACAAACATGCTCATTAACTGTTTCCTCCCCTGAGAGCACACCCTTACCATGATTCCTCTCTGGGCAACCCGGGTTCTCGCCCAGAAATTCCACAGCCGAACCCGGCGGGGTAACTTCAGTACGTAAGGCTGATCCCACCTTCCGTCCCCCCTCCCAAGGTGATTGGGAGAGGGTGGGGGAGTGGGGAGTTGGTAGTAGGCGGACGAGTGGCTCCCACTGAGGTGCTGAGTCAGATGTAAATTTGGCACCTTCGCTTGCGACGGATGTGGCGCACTCTGCAGGCAAGAACAGACACTACCACTGTTACCATGGAAACACGACTATTTAAAATGCACACACAGGGGCAATCTACAGATGTCTAAATCCACATTTAATACAGCTTTCAGGGCACGACAAGATCAATCTGTTTTTTGGTTTTTGAGAAAAACTAAGTTCCGGGAGTCATCAACAAAGTGTGAAAGGAAACTTGTACCTGATGTTGGAAATTGGAATGTCTGAAGAATGCCAAAATAAACAGAGTGTAGCAAGGACTGGAATCTTTATTGTAGATTTCAATTATCAAATTTTGTCCATTAGAAATTTAACGTGGATTGAAATTTATTTAAAAAAATTTGCTGTGAAACCCTTCTTATACAGGATGAGACATATTATTTGATACATCATATACAGGATGAGACATCTAATTTGATACATCATATACAGGATGAGACATATCATTTGATACATCATATACAGGATGATACATATCATTTGATACATCATATATGTACCCAGGGTACTTGTTCTTTATTGCAAAAAACAATTTTTATACAAAATATTTAGAAACAATTTATAATCAAGATTTCCAAATTGTCAAATCTTTGCAATATTTGAACTATGTTGGGAGCTCCATTTAGTTGACCCCTGACCTTTGTTGTTTACATGTTGTCTGTTTGACACCAAGCATCTATTTTGTTATCAAAGAGATGAGGATAACAGTAAATGTTATTTTTGAAAACTAAATTTGTTTAGTGCTATTGTAAAGTAACTTGTTACAATATAAGCACTGAATATAAACATAATCGGACTATTACACGGAACATACAATACTTATTATTGATTATTAATTTAATGACTTATGGGACATTGCATAACCAATAACAGTAGTTGCATATTATATTAGTTGTACAGTTCCTTTGATAGTTTAATACCAAGTAATGTGGTTACATTTGCAATGTTTTGTTATTACCTTTAGCTGCATTATGATGCCGTAGTTGGTTTCACAAAACAGATAACTAGTACATACCTCCGTCATCAAGCAGGTCAATACAGGACAGGACATGATCCCACCAGAGGGCGCTGTTGTTGTCATGGTAACCTCCGACGATGAGCTGTGGATCACACTCTGTCTCTGTAGGTCTGACAACTGAAAACAATGAAGTGCAGTGAATTTAAAACAGTGAGGTACAGTGAACTTTTGGGAGGCCCTGAGGTGCCCTTAGAATGATTCAATCAAGTATTAATTTCTTGTGTACAATGACACTATCCTAAGAGAGGTCTATGCAAAATTAGGGAAAAAGTTCCTGAACAGTTTTATAAATAACAGAAAAGACAACCTCTGATCCATGCAAGACCCAGACTCCACATGTGACAGATGTTGTAGGAAAAGGGATTAGCTGTGTGACAGGGTCTAGCCAGCCAGCTATAAATAGAGATGCAGGGCAGTTCTCCTGCAGTAGACAATTTAGTTAGCAAATTTATCATTTTAGGGGACCTTTGGTGCCCTTAGAATGATTCAATCAAATACATATTTATTGTATATAGTGGCACTACCACATGAAATATCCATACAAAATTAGAGACAAAGTTATTGAAGAGTTTTTGAAAAAATAGACAAAATGTGAAAAGTTACCAGTTTTGGGGGCCCTACAAATGATTCAATCAAATACAGATTTCTTGTGCATAGTGGCAGTACCCTAAGATATGTCTATGCAGAATGAGAGAAAAATTTACTGAACGGTTTCTGAGATATGGCAGCTAACGGCAGATGCAGAGTGATGGCATTAGTCCATTGAACCTTCGGCACGAAGAACTAAAAATTAGTAGCATATATAACTTGGTTGTGATACATCCATGAAATGTAATGTACATGTGTAATCAGTCTTCTCAATGAAACAAATCAGTCAATAAATTACAGGAGGGTATATATAATTCATTCTCAGCAGGATATAGAGCTTATTCAGAAGCATCGTCAAATGTTCTACTCAAAAGACACATCAACAGATTAACAGTGACATGTTCATACATATTTCAAATGCACGATATGCAAAAATATTAATGAAATACCACCTATGGACGTGATAGAAAAGCAACAAAGTCCAAATTGGAGAGAAAAAACTGGGTGAGAAGCACTGAAGAAAAGAAACGCATAGAGACATGGAGAACAGAGGAAAAGAAAGACATAGAGAACAGAGGAAAAGAAAGACATAGAGACATGGAGAACAGAGGAAAAGAAAGGCATAGTGACACGGAGAACAGAGGAAAAGAACGGCATAGAGACATGGAGAACATAGGAAAAGAAAGACATAGAGACATGAAGAAAAGAGGAAAAGAAAGGCATAGAGATATGGAGAACAGAGGAAAAGAAAGACATAGAGACATGGAGAGCAGAGGAAAAGAAAGGCATAGAGACATGGAGAACAGAGGAAAAGAAAGACATAGAGACATGGAGAACAGAGGAAAAGAAAGGCATAGTGACATGGAGAACAGAGGAAAAGAAAGGCTTAGAGACATGGAGAACAGAGGAAAAGAATGGCATGGACACACGGAGAACAGAGGAAAAGAAAAACAGAGACACGGAGAACAGAGGAAAAGAAAGACATAGAGACATGGAGAACAGAGGAAAAGAAAGGCATAGAGACACGGAGAACAGAGGAAAAGAAGGGCATAGAGACATGGAGAACAGAGGAAAAGAAAGGCATAGAGACACGGAGAACAGGGGAAAAGAAAGGCATAGAGACACAGAGAACAGAGGAAAAGAAAGGCATAGTGACATGGAGAACAGAGGAAAAGAAAGGCATAGAGACACGGAGAACAGAGGAAAAGAAAGGCATAGAGACACGGAGAACAGAGGAAAAGAAAGGTATAGAGACATGGAGAACAGAGGAAAAGAAAGACATAGAGACACGGAGAACAGAGAAAAAGAAAGACGTAGAGACACGGAGAACAGAGGAAAAGAAAGACATAGAGACATGGAGAACAGAGGAAAGAAGGGCGTAGAGACATGGAGAACAGAGGAAAAGAAAGGCGTAGAGACATGGAGAACAGAGGAAAGGAAAGGCGTAGAGACATGGAGAACAGAGGAAAAGAAAGGCATAGAGTCATGGAGAACAGAGGAAAAGAAAGACATAGAGACATGAAGAACAGGGGAAAAGAAAGGTGTAGAGACATGTAGAACAGAGGAAAAGAAAGGCGTAGAGACATGGAGAACAGAGGAAAAGAAAGGTGTAGAGACACGGAGAACAGAGGAAAAGAAATATATATATATAGACATGGAGAACAGAGGAAAAGAAAGGCGTAGAGACATGGAGAACAGAGGAAAAGAAAGGCGTAAAGACATGGAGAACAGAGCAAAAGAAAGGTGTAGAGACATGGAGAACAGAGGAACTGAGGGAGGAGGTTGGTAGGAAAGAGAGTTTCAGGAGGAAGTTTGTGAGGAGTTTATAGAAAGAATGGTCGTAAAGAAGAGGGTTTGTAGGAAGAAGTCGGAGAAGTCACCTACCTCCATGCGAATGATGTCTTAGAGAGAATGGTCGTAAAGAAGAGGGTTTGTAGGAAGAAGTCGGAGAAGTCACCTACCTCCATGTGCATGATGTCTATAGAGAGAGTGGTCATAAAGAAGAGGGTTTGTAGGAAGAAGTCAGAGAGAAGTCACCTACCTCCATGCGTGTGATGTCTATAGAGAGAGTGGTCATAAAGAAGAGGGTTTGTAGGAAAAAGTCTGAGAGAAGTCACCTACCTCCATGCGTCTGATGTCTATAGAGAGAACAGTCGTAAAGAAAAGGGTTTGTAGGAAGAAGTCGGAGAGAAGTCCAACTACTGCAAACAGGCAGAATTCCTGCAAGCATAAATGTTTACCATTACTATTTTTTTAACATTTAATTTCTGATGATATTAACCCAAATTGTTTCTCACCTCAACTAACATATAATTGTATACAAATGTATACAATAAAAGAATATGTGTGAATAAAGAAGTACTTATTTGAGTCAATATCTTGACAGTATATTTTCAGTACATGTAACTACAACAGTTACAATGACAACATATTTTCATTACAGTTAACCTTGAAAGCTGTCTTTACAATTTGCAATGACACCTTTCTTTCATAACTAATAACTATGACAACAGTATTGACAGTTACCATGACAACATACCTGGACAGCTGGTACAAAGGTGAAGAACCCAACAGTAAGAATGAGCAGCTCAGCCATAAGGTTCTTGAAGATGTGCCATCCCTCTTTGCTCAGGCCTGGAACAAGCACAAAGTGAAACGCTTTTAGCTCACACTGACCATAGTAGCTTCTCAGGAATTGATCAACACAGGCAATCACCGTGGTCAGTACTCATGCAACTCGTTGTCATGAAACAGGACATAGCATCAGTGAGACACAATCGTTGACAAGTTGGCAGTTCATATAGAAAAATGAGAAATCAAACAATCAAATTTGAGCAGATGTCCACTATGTGCAGCTATAAAACAGATGTCCACTCTGTGCAGCTATAAAACAGCTGTCCCCTCTGTGCAGCTATATAACAGATGTTCACTCTGTGCAGCTATATAACAGATGTCCACTCTGTGCAGCTATAAAACAGCTGTTCCCTCTGTGCAGGGATACAACAGATGTCCACTCTGTGCAGGTATACAACAGATGTCCACTCTGTGCAGCTATAAAGCAGATGTCCACTCTGTGCAGCTATACAACAGATGTCCATTATGTGCACCTATACAACAGATGTCCACTCTGTGCACCTATACAACAGATGTCCATTCCGTGCAGCTATACAACAGATGTCCACTCCGTGCACCTATACAACAGATGTCCACTCTGTGCAGCTATACAACAGATGTCCACTCTGTGCACCTATACAACAGATGTCCCCTCTGTGCAGCTATACAGTAGATGTCCACTCTGTGCAGCTATAAAACAGATGTCCACTCTGTGAGGCTATACAACAGATGTCCACTCTGTGCAGCTATAAAACAGATGTCCACTCTTTGCAGCTATACAACAGATGTCCACTCTGTGCAGCTATAAAACAGATGTCCACTCTTTGCAGCTACACAACAGATGTCCACTCTGTGCTGCTATACAACAGATGTCCACTCTGTGCTGCTATACAACAGATGTCCACTCTGTGCAGCTATACAACAGATGTCCACTCTGTGCAGCTACACAACAGATGTCCACTATGTGCAGCTATAAAACAGATGTCCACTCTGTGCTGCTACACAACAGATGTCCATTCTGTGCAGCTACACAACAAATGTCCACTCTGTGCAGCTACACAACAGATGTCCACTCTGTGCAGCTATACAACAGATGTCCACTCTGTGCGGCTATACAACAGATGTCCACTCTGTGCGGCTATACAACAGATGTCCACTCTGTGCGGCTATAAAACAGATGTCCACTCTGTGCAGTTATAAAACAGATGTCCACTCTGTGCAGTTATAAAACAGATGCCCACTTTGCGCAGCTATAAAACAGATGTCCACTCTGTGCAGCTACAACAGATGTCCACTCTGTGCAGCTACAAAACAGATGTCCACTCTGTGCAGCTATAAAACAGAGGTCCACTCTGGGCAGCTATAAAACAGATGTCCACTCTGTGCAGCTATAAAACAGATGTCCACTCTGTGCAGCTATAAAACAGATGTCCACTCTGTGCAGCTATAAAACAGATGTCCACTCTGTGCTGCTATAAAACAGATGTCCACTCTGTGCAGCTATAAAACAGATATCCTCTCTGTGTAGCTATAAACCAAATGTCCACTCTGTGCGGCTATAAAACAGATGTCCACTCTATGCAGCTATAAAACAGATGTTCACTCTGTGCAGCTACAAAACAAATGTCCACTCTGTGCAGCTATACAACAGATGTTCACTCTGTGCAGCTACAAAACAAATGTCCACTCTATGCAGCTATACAACAGATGTCCACTCTGTGCGGCTATAAAACATGGTGCACGTACAATTTGAAAGTCTTAGCATGATATGCCTTAGCATGAGCTGATTGTTTGTTACGTGGAGGGACACCAACTAGTGTTCCTCTCACGCGTACCTAGTATGGACAGGAAGTGCAACTTGAATTATCTTCCGGCCAATCATAAAACCTCTGTGTTAATGCCATGCAAAACGTCTTGTATGCAAATTGGTTGTGCCAGATATGTATACCGTCATTAACACAATTTCACAGTTGTCTGTTTCATTTGAATGATTCAACCCAAAAAACATGTTTACATGGCATGTCATTTGCTGAATACCAATGCCGATATTCATAGATTCAACAATCTATGTCAGTAATGTCACTAAAACACATTTCAGTGGTAAAGAAGTTACAACAGATATAATGTCAACTGGAAAACATGATTTTATAAGCAGATAATCTGAGTTGCATCTCTAAAGAAGCCACAATTAATGTGAAGTTGTCTACATGGTCTACACACCTTGGGCCACCCTCAACTTGACATCCAGTTGGATGGGAGTGGACACGATAGACTTGGTCATCACAAGCACATTCTCCAGGCCAATGATGACCACCAAGTAGGGGAAGATCTCACTGCAAATATCCAAGCAGCAGTTGGAGGATTTCAAACGCAATCAGGGATAATCTCAAACACAACAAAACCACTGTGATTTAACCTCTGATCCCCCTCTCCTGGCTAACAACTTTAAATTACATGAGCCTATGGACACACGACATTCATCATAATGCCAAACTGCTTCTGCATGCTCAATATAAGCATGCTTATGAAGCATGATAGCAAAAAATAATCAACTTATGGGTATACAGTGATGTACGTAGCTAAACAAAGCATCTATAACCCGATCTCTGCCATGAAACCTAGTTTGTGCGGTGTCATTTACTGGTGCATTGAGATCATCTGTAATCATAACAATTTATTTCCTTGCAATCGTGAGATTTAATAATATAATTTGTAAATATGTTAACAATTTTACAATAAGGACAGGTTCTTCAAACCACACATTTTTTGTTGAGGACTCTGTACTAATATTTTAGCGGTTTCTAAAGTTATACAAAATGTACTGAATAATAACTGAACACCCACCCCCATCACAGACTGTGGCCAATATTGGCTCCCTACAATGCACCCATATTTGAATCTGTCTGACCTTTGACCCATTACATCACTTTTGACCCACCTGCCATTGAGACTTGGTGTAAGTCCAAACGAGAGACAGAGAGAGACAGACATGAGCAGAGACGCAATGACAGTGACCACGGCACTGAAGGCCAGCCCCCACTTGGACTTCACCATCTCAATCTTGCCTGAAAAACATGATACTTAAAATAAAAGTTCAGACTTATATAGCACAGTATCCAGTCCTCAGGACTGCTCAAAGCTCTTTACACTTTACTCCCTGGCAGACCTGTTCAATTGAACACCATCTCGACTTCTCTGGGAAGCATTCAGTCATGTGGATATTAATGTGCAAAGACTATTCGTACACAAATATCGACCACTGTCTGTAGCCAGGTACTCATTCATACAGCTGAGTGAACAAAATTGCCCAAGGTTCGACACTGCAGCACAGGATTCGAACCCGGGTTCTCTCGGTCGAGAGTCCAAAGCTCTAGCCACTGCGCCACAGCGCTCCACAATACTGCGTCACGTATATCGCATCTGTCTCTTTTCACAGGACCATTTGAAGATTTCACCAGTGACGCTCCCACTTACGACTGAACGTTAGTATCATCAGTGATGCTAAATGTATCATTTCTGCACGAACTATGCATGGAGAGGATATACGCCCTAAGGTATGTTATCTGTGAATCTTATGCATGAGATGGTTTCATGCAAAAAACATTACCCAATACTCATCACAGATTGAGCTATAAACAAATATGTCTGACTCCTATTCAGTTGTTTGGTAAACCTGCGCAATAATCTTTTATATCTAAGCTAAACCTCTACAAAAGAAACAATCAAAATAGTAAATAATCTCAGCAGAATTTACTTGGCGCAATATCCTGATGAAAACATTCACCTACATGGAAAGCATGCTTTGAATGGTCTTAATAATATCAAAACAAAGCCCCAATAAATGTGGATACACTGTGTCTTTAAAATGTAACACACTTTGAACGGTTTCTCATGCCAGATGATCCACTACATAATAACTTACCTTCGCCTTACTTGAAAACAACAATGAATGCTCGCAATATTAACTCATACAGTAGCTGTAACATGGCTGCAGACTAAGAGAGGTCGACTTACGCACAGAGAAGTAGATGTAGAGAAATAGAAGAACATATGACACCATCAGGGGGGTGTACTCGACAAAGTGGTTGATGGCACGGAAGTGCACATGTGCAAGGTGGTCGACTTCGCTGTTGTTGAAAGTGACGCTGAGCGGGTACGCCATCTGGAGTTTGTCTTGCAAGGCATCCATGAATCTGAATAATTAGATTTGAAATGGTTAAATAATAGTGACAGTAAAGAAACGAAAACAAGAAGTCAATTAAAAGTTCTTCTTCAATTGATGCAGCATATCACGAACCAGGATCATTAAGATTCAAATTTGCATTGTTGGTTCAATGGACAAATGGGTACATCTGTTAAAATATTGAAAGAACTTACTACAGTCATCAGGCTGAGTATCCAGGGCTGCCTACCTGACAAAAACAATTTCTGTAATGACCCCCCCCGCCACATCCCTCTCCCCTGCTGCACTCCCACGCACCAACCATCCCTCTCCCCTGCTGCACTCCCCCGCACCAACCATCCCTCTCCCCTGCTGCACCCCCCCCCCCCCCGCACCAATCATCCCTATCCCCTGCTGCACTCCTCTGCACCAACCATCCCTCTCCCCTGCTGCACTCCCCCGCACCAACCATCCCTCTCCCCAGCACCAACTACCCCGCTCCCCTGCTGCACTCCCCCGCACCAACCATCCCTCTCCCTGCTGCACTCCCCTGTACCAACCACCCTGCTCCCCTGCTGCATTCCCCCACACCAACCACCCCTCTACCCTGCTGCACTTCCCCGCACCAACCATCCCTCTCCCCTGCTGCACTCCCCCGCACCAACTACCCCTCTCCCCTGCTGCACTTCCCCACACCAACCATCCCTCTCCCCTGCTGCACCCCCCCGCACCAATCATCCCTCTCCCCTGCTGCACTCCTCTGTACCAACCATCCCTCTCCCCTGCTGCACTCCCCCGCACCAACCATCCCTCTCCCCTGCAGCACTCCCCAGCACCAACAATCCCTCTCCCCTGCTGCACTCCCCCGCACCAACCATCCCTCTCCCCTGCAGCACTCCCCAGCACCAACTACCCCGCTCCCCTGCTGCACTCCCCCGCACCAACCATCCCTCTCCCTGCTGCACTCCCCTGTACCAACCACCCTGCTCCCATGCTGCATTCCCCCGCACCAACCACCCCTCTACCCTGCTGCACTTCCCCGCACCAACCATCCCTCTCCCCTGCTGCACTCCCCCACACCAACCACCCCGCTCCCATGCTGCACTCCCCGCACCAACCACCCCTCTCCCCTGCTGCACTCCCCGCACCAACCATCCCTCTCCCCTGTTGCACTCCCCCGCACCAACCATCCCTCTCCCCTGCTGCACTCCCCCGCACCAACCACCCCGCTCTCCTGCTGCACTCCCCCGCACCAACCACCCCGCTTCCCTGCTGCACTCCCCCGCACCAACCACCCCGCTCTCCTGCTGCACTCCCCCGCACCAACCACCCCGCTTCCCTGCTGCACTCCCCCGCACCAACCACCCCGCTCCCCGGTCCACATGGTTGCCAATCAAACCAATACAGTGACAAGCCCACCCTTTTTATGTGCCTGGGAATCAATTAATTTAAGTTACTAATTTAATCATCAAATGTAGATATACTTTGTTTCAACAGTTCATGTTGCTACACTGTAACTTCTGTCTGCAGTTAAGGTGGGGGGGTTAGCACTTCAAAGGGATGCTTGTTTAGCAACATCCAAGAAGTTACATTGTGTTGATTACAGCTGTCAAAGTGCCTGCATGGCCAGACATGTCCAAGTGTTTACGTCTGTAGAGCATCACAGTGGGAAAGACAGCGCCAGTGAATAGCCAATAATCATCCAACGAGCTTCTAAATTTACAACACACAGCAGAAAACATTATATTACTAACAGTCAGTGACAATGTTAAAACAATAACTATTTCACGTAATTTAATGGTTTTACCTAACGTCATCTTAATTTATTTATTTCATTATACAATTCTACACCTGTAAATTGTATTAATGTCTAGACGTGCATTAATTACTCATATTTTTTGTGGCTGTAATTGCTGTTGACTGAAAGATGCAGTGGTACTATATGCCGACATGCCAGGCAGTCATCAGCTGGTTGCTGGCAGTTGAAGTTGTAACATTGTACACAGGCACAGCATTGGCTAACGTCATCTATGGACTTCATAGAACTTATAGTAGTCTAAACAGTTGATGATAAATTGTAACAAGTTAATCATATCAGTTTCTTCAGGGCATCTGGAGCAGCATTATTTATAGATTTGGCAATTCTTTAAGTGTATCATTTTCTGTAGTCGGATATTTGTATTCCCGTCCTAGTATAATGGGGTTGTCTTTTTTACTGGATCTAGTTAAAAATAATATTAATGAGTGTTAATGTCACCGTAAATAAATAACTCATTAATTTGGAACAAATGAGCCGGCATTACGCAGTGGACATGGGTATGTTCCATATTTGGTGAAATAATTATGAAATGAGATGAACAAAAAATCTAACTGACGAAGAACCTTTAAAATCTTACCAAGTTTCAATGAGCAAGTAGATAGAATAGCTGAATGATATTACTAAAGTGTGTCTAAGAGTAAAACAGGAGTACCGTCTCTATCTAAGTCACAACAGAACTGTACAACCAAATTTACCTCTGATTTATTAATAATTTTATTCTTGGGAGAGAAAAATCGGTTTTGGACCTCCATGACATCAGTGATACGGATCGTCACACGTACCTTTGGTCATACTTCTTGAAGACGATGGTGACAGCGAATGAGATGACTCGCTGTCGGTTGCGGAGGTAGAACCTCTTCACCCCTGTTTCCTTCCAGACGACCCCAAAGAGGATGTCTACGGGATGGAGAAACAACGTATGTCATGTTCGGTAATCTTAAAATCAAAGTTACGTTCAATACGTGACCCGCCACAGTGAACCAGGTATTAAGTCACACAGGCCTATTAAGCACGAGCTAAAAAATAGCTGTCTAGGTCATGTGACCCACCATAGTGAACCAGGCATTAAGTCACACAGGCCTATTCTGCATATGGGCTAAAAATAGCTGTGTAAGTCATGTGATCCGCCAGAGCAAACCAGGTATTAAGTCACACAGTCCTATTCTGCACATTGGCTAAAAATAGCTCTCTAGGTCATGTGACCCGCCACAGTGAATCGGGTATTAAGTCACACAGGCCTATTCTGCACACAAGCTAAAAATAGCTGTCTAGGTCGTGTTCCAATTCAATTTTGTGTTAGCAGAAATGCAAAGCTTATAATCTTATATTTCAATGTCCAGTATATTTTCCTCAATAAACAATCCAGAACTAATAAAAAACACCCATTTATGAACCCATAGATTTAAAAACCGTAATTATAGGCAATATCAGTCAAAATTACCTAATTTCTCAAAACGTTGCTTTTAAAAGTTTGTTTCAATTTTAGCAATAAATCAAAAAGTACTGAAGATATTTCAACAAATCAGGTATCATTTTAAAGCTTGTGTTCTCTGGAAAGGCATAACACTTAATTTCACAACTTTGTAACTTAATAGCCACTTTGCTGTGGCAGGTTGCATCTTATGTGCCAGAAGGCATTATATACACACAAATGCAATATATGGTGTGAAGTATTTGTACCAGACATTTGTTGAAGATTACATAATTTTGAACTGCTCTTTCAATGTATACATGTTTTCTACGATTGTTCCAAGTTCGGTTAACATTCCGGCGATAAGTTGGGGATGCTTTGTGTATGTGAAAGGGCAATGGAGGGGTGAATTTAAAAAAACATGTTACAAATCCTTCATTTGGTCATAGGTGTATGCTTAAAACTTTCATACATAAGTACATACACTATACACATGTTAGCTCAACTGTAGTAGGATATAAATAATTCAATAAGACTTTTATTTTTAAAAGTCCATAATACTTATATTTTGTGTGTGGGTGTTAATGTAGGGGGTCCATACATACCTTTCAGCGATGGAGGTGTACTGAAGGGTGGTCGGAGATCTCTGTAAATGGTGTTGATGATTTCTCCATCATCAGAAAATCTGCCACACATTAAACACGTAGGTTGGACAACTTAGGCTGTGTCCTGTTCCACAAGTAGTAAAAAGGGACTTGGTGAAATGTCTTAATGTTTGTGCCATAACTGTGGTCTTTTTTGCAGTGTGAGGGACATCTTCTTTGTTGTTCAATTTAATTACCTTCAGTATTTCACTCAAAAACGACTTCTCCAACAATATGTTTGCGGTACAAGTTTGCCATGTTTTGATATTACTTCAGCCCATTTCAGGCATTGTGGAATCAGCCTACTATTAAAACTAATACAAGAATATCTGTCAATGTAACACAGCAACTGTGGGCTTGTGGATCAGTTTAAAGCTTGTGTTCTCTGGACTCTCAAAAGGCATAACACTTTATTTCACAACTTTGCAACTTAATAGCGTATCCCGAATGGTACATATTGTACACTGCTTTCACTGTTACAGACTCACTTGTTGACATCTTTGTTCCAGAAGAACGCAGGTGACACAATGAGACAGCCGTATTCAGGGAGCATGCCTTGTGGTATTTTCTTCATAGTCGTCTCTGACACGTGTAGGCAGTAATCAGCCACAGAAACTGATTGCTCCCTAACAAAACAAAATAGTGGTCAGTGGTCCTGTCACAAAACTGAATGCTCCCCACAATAGATATAATGAATGCCATTGAGGTCAAATGTCATTATATCAGGCAGGGATTCCCTTGGAGCGCGGAAACATGTCATCGACGCATTGTACACTAGAATGTCGCACACTTTTTGCCGCATGTGCCCAAAAGACACATACAAAAATGTGTCTGAGAAATCTGAGAAAATTGTGGGGCATTTGTGTAGAATCCAGGCCCACCTCGATTTTGCCGTTATTAACTATAGTTTTGATGACATTTGACACTTCAATGCAATAAAAAAATCATTCCTCATCATCCCAGACTTATTTACGCTATAAAAAATATTGCATCTTTGGCTTAGCGTATTTTGAGGCCCAAACAGCATTCCGGTTTGCTCCAGTCTCCGCCCGAACATAGACAATGGCTGCATGGACAACAAACAGAACAATGGCTTGAATGGAGTTCACATCTTACATTGATGACTGGACACTGAGAACAGTCAAATCAATGCCCTTGTACCTTGCCTAGTCCTTGGCTCTTGTTGACATTGTTTATAAGCTTTACTTGAGCACTGTGAACAGCGTTTGTTGCCGCTAACACCATATTATCGCCAATCATCAACTTTCAACTCTTGCCGAAACAAAGTGCAATCCATTCACATCCATATAATTAATATCCATCCATACAAAGCATGTTTATAAATCATGCCTCTGTCACCAAGGTTCACAAATAATGTGAATGTACATTCATTACAAATGCCTCCATCACCCAGGGTCATAAACTTTGGAAAAAAGACAATTCTATGTTCTTGTTTTACATGTAACAGTCTTACTGTATAGTATAATTTAACTGGGCTAATTTAATTGGGTGATTTTCCAAAAACTTATAATCTAATTTCCTCTAAAAAGACTGCACCGGTGCAATTTCAACCACAGACTGAGAGAGGCTATTCCATTCATCTGTTCATTGGTGTATCAATGAGTTTTTTAATGTTTAATCAACATGGTTCTTTAAATATTTTTAGTTGGTGCTCTCTCGTATGTGAATCGTTCACTCAATGTCACAAACTGCTGCATCTTATTTCTCAATTAGAATCTCCCTATCCTTGGTGCAGTAGACTGTAGCAGGGATGAGAATGACATTCAGAGAAAAAACCGGAAATTTTGCTGTGGCCCACGTTTCAGCCCGAAAGGACTGTCTCATCTAATCGGGGGGAGGGAGGATTCCTCAGAGATATTTGTTTAATTGTAGACGACATATGGTGTATTTTAAGCAATATTAAATAGAAAATCTTAACATTTCCAATAGCAAAAAAAGCACACGGACTCACGCACACATTGTCATAGTACTAACTCACTTGTTAATTATATTTTCTGGGCTGAACCCGAGTTGGCTGACGGGCAGCTTTCTCCTTAGCCAACTTTGTCAAAACAGCCCGTTGGTGGGCCATTCTAGTTTTCTTCGTTGCCAGCTCAATTGCTTCCTTAGCTTTGTACTTGGTGGCTGCCTTCGTCTTTGACATGTTCAGCTCAGTTTTCTTCTCTTCCTTTGAGAAGGATGGAGTACATTTTGTGTGCACCCCTCGTGTTGTGAACGAGGCGACCAGTCCTGTTTGTGGAAGTCCTGTATAGCAGTCTTGTTGCTTGCCATGACGGCATGAGTGAGTACTTCACTGTCTGGATAGTGTTGAATGTACTAACATTCTTTCTGGTAGTGACAGTATTCATGATGCTAGACATGTGACTAAAACACCCTTCCACTTGAGGACCATGAAAGCAGCTCATCATTGCAGCCACCAGCTTTGACAAGGCTGGGAACTTGCCAGTAGAGAATATGGTAGCCCACCACGAGTCCAATCTGGAACTTGTGGGTGCTTGTGGAAGTGTGTTGTCTACATGGAATCAGCGAACTTCCATATGATACGCCCTCTGTTTAGGTTCTAATAGAACATTGGTGACCAGCGTGGGCAGTGCCAGCGTGTGTACTTCAATGCCTTCGGTTCCCCTCTGACTGCAGTGTAGCCTGTAGGATCCAATCCCCATAGTTGACATCGGCCTCGCACCACAAACAGTAGGCTTTCCCTGGTGCTGATAATTTACTGATGAATATATCCAACATAGTGTCTCCAGGCGATCTCTCCAGCCACGCCCAATTCCACTTATTCTTGACACTTTTGTCAATGTCCTTCATGCAACATTAGTCTTGCCGTACAACAAATCGTCGATTAGCCATTGTGTTCGAAAATGATCGACATCTCCACAAAATACATCTTCGTTTCCTATTGGTCCAATGCTTTTGTGCGCGCACTTTGAAAACGCTGAAGCGAACAGCCGACAGAACTAAGGGTTTTACTTCGCAGATTCATGGGTTCGGTTGGGTCGGTTCTGTCTCTAATCGCCAGGCAGCGTCATTAACACGTGGCGACACCCGGTGGATAGATGGTTAACTCAACCCGCAGATAGATCATCAGTGAATTGTCCAGGATTTTATATGCCCTACCTCCCCAACATTCTTTTTTTTTCTCCCCGGATTTACACGATTCACCAAAGTGATCTTTGGAGCAGTATAAAAACCGGAATTCCGGCAAAAACCGGAAATTTCTCATCTCCGCTGTAGTAGCACGACAAGTCCACGGAAAATGGGGCACACCTACCCAGAATGTATCTAATTTTGTAACGTTACAGATTTTGAAAAAACCTGAACATTTCTGAGCACTTTGATATTGATGGCTATATATTTTGTACCCAGAAATATATTGCATAGGCAGTCCTGAATAGAATTAAAAACAAGTTAAATAGTAACATGATTACATGCCTAATATGTAAAAAATGCAATGTTTACATTTATCATGTTATTTAGGCAATCATACTACCAAGCAAATTAATTAATACAATTTTAATCAACTGATTTGGGGCATATCAAATTTTGAAAAAGCACGTAGTTCTACCTCTGATGTATCCAAAGGGCACATGCATGTCTTTTTCCTGATCGATCCCTGTATCATGGTTCTAATTTCAAACGTAAATTTCAATCTGATTGTTTGTTTGTGTATGTGTGACAATGTTAAGAAGTGGACGGCCCTCTCTATGCAAGAGCTTATCACCACAGCCACTAACAGACAGGATTGGAGAAATATCTGCAGCTGCAGCCTCGCTTATGTCCCCCAACGACTAAGTCGGTCAAGGGACCGAGTAAGTACAGTCGCGCCTCGTTATAACGCAGTAGTCGGGGTCCACGAAATGAATCCGCGTTATAAACGGGGCGCGTTCCCATATCTGCCATCAGGGGCGCTACGACGACGACCGACACCACTGCTACACGAAGAACGCCATCGAAGCCAAAGTGTGCACGTCGCGCAATCTATACGCAGTTTATGAAGCTTATTAAACTGCCAGCCAACGTCAATGTGTATTCTGTTTAAATGTTATACACTGTTGAACACTTGAATGTTGAACTGAATAAAATTCATGAATTGTGTACCGTTTTAAAATAAACAACGGACCAACAAGTCACGGTCAACTGAACGATAATATGGTACCGCTGAAGTAAGATCTAAAATAATGACCTGGCACTCAGCAGCCGAATATGCAAATGGTTTGACAAACTCTTGTGTTAGAGTTGATTAAGGATTTAAAGCTATAAGTACGCTCACAACTGGCTTAACTTCGTCTTTCAATCAATAATTTATCAAAATACCAATTTAGAAAGCACTTTACCGTGCTGAACAATATTACGATTCACCACTTTATATGCGGTTGACGAATTAATATTTTGGCGCACCAGTACAGACAGTAGCTTTACGTTCACCGCAGGGAAAAGCTAATATTTGTTACGCAATGTTAGCTTACTGATCTTGCCAACTAAGCTGTATTAAAACTTATTTAACCCATTCTTAAGCAAGTTGTATTTGTGAATTTCAATTGCACTTTACAAACTGCCCGGCGCCAAAACCAGGTGAACTCGTGATCCGCGGAAGCCATGAGCATGACTAGCAGATTTGAAACGATTCGTTTGATGTTGGCGCAAAACAAACAATACCCCGCTCCACATTTACTGTTCCTAAAGTTAAAATTGACCATAATTATAGTCAAAGAAACTTATAGGCCTACCTTTGATAGCATTGGCAGTGCAGAATAAACAACGGCAACGTAGTGACGCACCTTACACTTGATTCGTTGCAGTTGTACGTCAACGTTAAATTTATTGTCCGCCAACTAGTCTTTCAATATACACATGTCGTGGACAAAAACGGGGATAACTTCACACAAAACAATTGACAGTTATTACCATGTTAATATAGTTTGTCATAGCGCCCATTTTCCCCCTGGCGGCAGAAATTCGGGGTCCACGACCGACCGCGTTATAACCGAATCCAAGTTATAACAGGGCGCGTTATAACGAGGCGCGACTGTATGTGCACGAGGGTTTATATGTAGCGCATTTTTACCAGGGATATAACAATACGTTGAACTATCAATAGTTAAGGTGATAACGCAATACTATCAATACCAAATTTAATCACCGATAGTAATTTTTGATAGTACACTGAACTATCGATACTAAAAATAGCTGGCAAAATAAATTAGCTGGGCTACTTGTGCCACTGCAATACTGCTTGTTTACATGTATTTAATCATTTATACTTACTTATTGACCTAACATCAACAATCGTCAACAAGAGCATCATAATAATAAATGTGAAGATTCACATGAAACAACTATCTTAAAGGCCATGTAATACATATAAGATGTATATAGATATATGCAAACATATATAAATAAATAAATTATATATTATACAGTAGAACCTTGCTATTAAGGTCACCCTAGGGACTGGACACAAGTGACTTGAATAGCAAGGTGGCGTATTAACAGGACTAATATTGTATGCTTTACTGGATGCGGAAATAATCTGGGACTAATCTAAGGTGACCGTAATTGTGAGCTGGCTGTATTACTGAGGTGACCGTAAAACGAGGTTCCATTGTATATAAATGTTATAGATATATATTATATATATATACAAAGTTCTTTAAATAGCAATAACCCTATAACCTCTGACCTGTCGCCAAACTGGAAGTTATTGACGTCCTCCAACACTGCAAACACAGTCTTCAGTGGACCGCGGAATGCATCAGTCGGGATCAACTGTCTCTGTTGCCATGGTGACACGGTTGCCTTGACAACGATCTGCTGGACGTAAGCAACGGGCGGACCAAGGTACTGCAAGAGATTGAAATTACGGATACAACCGGTGACTTGCAACAAAATAAAACAATAAAGCAGTAGCTTTTTCTTTGATCTTTTCATGATCAATATTATGAGCCAGCCCTAAAACAGTGTCCAATGATGTTGCGAGATCCACGATCCGCAAAAATTAAGTTGCAAAGATCACAATACAGTCGCGCCTCGTTATAACGCGCCCCGTTATAACGCGGATTCGGTTATAACGCGGTCGGTCGTGGACCCCGAATTTCTGCCGCCAGGGGGAAAATGGGCGCTATGACAAACTATTGTTTGTTTTTGCGCCGACATCAAACGAATCGTTTCCAATCTGCTAGTCATGCTCATGGTTTCCGCGGATCGCCAGGTTTCGGCGCCAGGCGCCTGGTGAAGTGCAATTGAAATTCACAAATACGCCTTGCTTAAGAATGGGTTAAAAACGTTTTAATACAGCTTAGTAGGCAAAATCAGTAAGCTAACATTGCGTAACAAATATTAGCTTTTCGCTGCTATGAACGCAAAGCTACTGCCTGTGCTGGTGCGCCAAAATATTAATTCGTCAACCGCATATGAATTGGTGAATCGTAATATTGTTAGGCACGGTAAATGTGCTTTCTAAATTGGTATTTTGATATTGATTGAAAGACAAAGTTAAGCCAATTGTGAGCGTACTTATAGCTTTAAATCCTTAATCAACTCTTAACACAGCGTTTCTCAAATAATTTGCGTATTCGGCTGCTGAGTGCCAGGTCATTATTTTAGATCTTACGTCAGCGGTACCATATTATCGTTCAGTTGACCGTGACTTGTTGGTCCGTTGTTATTTAAAAACGGTACACAATTCATGAATTTTATTCAGTTCAACAGTGTACGACATTTAAACAGAATACACATTGACATTGGCTGGCAGTTTAATAAGCTTCATAAACTGCGTATAGACTGCGCGACGTGCACACTTTGGTTGGCTTCGATGGCGTTCTTCGTGCAGCAGCGGTGTCGGTCGTCGTTGTAGCGCCCCTGACGGCAGATATGGGAACGCGCCACGTTTATAACGCGCCTCGTTTATAATGCGGATTCATTTCGTGGACCCCGACTACCGCGTTATAACGAGGCGCGACTGTATATGGTCTAACACACAGCTGCCGTAGCCTGACACCTTGGAATCACAAGTACAAACAATCTGAACAACAAACATTAATTAATGTAAATGTAAACACTTATCAACAGGGTCTTACTCTGTATACGAGTGTCCAAATAAAGATGATTTTTATTTACATGTTTAGGGAACCTTCCACACAAGGAAACTTACTCCAAAACCCCAAGAAACCAGCAACATTTAAACTTAAACTGATTATTTCAAGAAGTCTTTTAATGCGATTTTCTTCACTTCCTTCACAGATTAGTTACAGCAGCATAACACTGATGCATATCATAATATGTTTGAAACTTATTATTTAGGTCACCATCAGGACTGGAATAATATGACTTGACTAGCAAGGTGACCTTACTGTTACATAAATAAGGACTGTCTTAACTGCAAGGTGGCTGTACTACTGAAGTGACCATAATGCAAGGTTCAACTGTAGTTTATATTTCTTATGCAGAAAACACATGTAAGTGACTATCATACACGCGTCCACGTACCCATCTAGGCAGTCTGTGCTCCTCTCCCTGGCTGTTTCCCTCTGCAGGGTTTGGTGGAATCCGAGGGGGGATCTTGTAGCCCTCTATGGGGGTGGTGAACTGGAGAGGTGCATTCCCAGGCAGGGGAAGTCTGGTGAGGGGGTAGCTGGGGGCAGAATAACAAGTGTTATTAATAGTAGATAAGTAGTGTTATTAACAGTGAACAACAACAGATATTAAACCTTTACTACAGCCATTTTTTTTATAAAAAAAACATCCATGTTTCCAAGTTATTTAACCCAAACAGACAAAATTAAGGCCAGTATATTCACAACCAGAAATTTGGGTAATTTGCATACATCATGTTCTAATGCCTTTAGGCTATTTTAATACAGCTTAATCTCATACTGACCACAGGACACGTTCTAGTCATGGAAAATGCAGAACGATTTCCTGATATTATTTATTTTCATATTCAGTGGGAATTCAAACATGTAATTTTCTAATTATAATATCATTGAGCTACGCCAATAAAGGGCAACATTATCTCTGAGATACATCTCTGAGGCATATTTATCAGCGTAATTATAGATTTGTGTATTAACACGATTCATACCAATACAATTCCAGTAGCACTTGTCCTGCTATGAAATATACGTGAACGCCAGATTTCTTGACGGTAATATGAAATAGGTTAAGCACACATGTATTGGTACATGTGTGCTGGTAATACGTGAAGTATTGGTACATGCGTGCTGGTAATACGTGAAGTATTGGTACATGCGTGCTGGTCATACATGTAGTATTGGTACATGCGTGCTGGTAATACGTGAAGTATTGGTACATGCGTGCTGGTCATACATGTAGTATTGGTACATGCATGCTGGTAATACGTGAAGTATTGGTACATGCGTGCTGGTAATACGTGAAGTATTGATACATGCATGCGGGTCATACGTGAAGTATTGGTACATGCATGCGGGTCATACGTGAAGTATTGGTACATGCATGCGGGTCATACGTGTAGTATTGGTACATGCATGCTGGTCATACATGTAGTATTGGTACATGCGTGCTGGTAATACGTGAAGTATTGATACATGCATGCGGGTCATACGTGAAGTATTGGTACATGCATGCGGGTCATACGTGAAGTATTGGTACATGCATGCGGGTCATACGTGTAGTATTGGTACATGCATGCGGGTCATACGTGAAGTATTGGTACATGCATGCTGGTCATACGTGAAGTATTGGTACATGCATGCGGGTCATACGTGTAGTATTGGTACATGCATGCGGGTCATACGTGAAGTATTGGTACATGCATGCGGGTCATACGTTAAGTATTGGTACATGCATGCGGGTCATACGTTAAGTATTGGTACATGCATGCGGGTCATACGTGAAGTATTGGTACATGCATGCGGGTCATACGTGAAGTATTGGTACATGCATGCTGGTCATACGTGAAGTATTGGTACATGCATGCGGGTCATACGTGAAGTATTGGTACATGCATGCTGGTCATACGTGAAGTATTGGTACATGCATGCGGGTCATACGTGAAGTATTGGTACATGCGTGCTGGTCATACGTGTAGTATTGGTACATGCATGCGGGTCATACGTAATAAGTAATATTTAATGAATCTGTAACATATAGATTATTTTAAATAGTAATTACATCCCAATTAACAAAGGCATTCGCTACTATCACACCTTTTTAAAATCGTTTTCACTACTTAAATGAGCGACATATAATTGTGAACTTTTTTGTAAAGCACTTTGAACAGAACTAACAACTGGATACAGCGCTATATAAGAGCTTATTATTATTATTATTACTTTTCTATTACTGAAAACAATACAAACATATTAAATAAATTGGTTAGTTTGCATCTTATTCCAACTATTAGTATTATAAATTGTATGAATCTTTGTGGATTCAACTAATACAGAAGATAGTTATTAGCAATCCTTGGAACAAAAGAAGAACAAAATTGCATTCCTTTGGGGATTATTTATTTGTTGTCAAGTTGTAGAAATAATTCTGCTGTAACGGTTATAGAGATCCAGTAAAAAGTAATAGATTGTGATTAATTTGAGAGTTAGTGTTAGTAATGAACCATCTGCAGTACTTCAATGTCTAACCTTTTACTTATAATATAACAACAAAAAGTCCAGCCAGCTGACAAACTAGATCCTTGGATTGAATACAAAGTTTGGCAGGGTTTCGACACCATAATATGATGCGTAAACTCTTCTGAACCCAAACTAGAGCACGAACATTAGATAAGGCTGTTCACGTGGCAGGGTTAGGGTACCAAAGGTTGGATTAGAGCTCAATACACCACCCTAAAACACGCCCTTTGTCATCTCAGCCATGTGCTACTTTGGGGGCCAGACAGTTAATTTTAGATGTAAGTTACACCAATTCAGTGTATTTACTTAATTCCGAATGACTGTTGATAAACAGTGGTAAAAAGTATGCTAAATAAACATCAAAATACGCGTGGGAAACTAAAGTGAGCGCTTGCTTAGAATTACAACAATAGAACTGTTTAACAATTGATTACATTTAATACTTTGCATGTGCTGCATTTAGCATAGAAGCAGTCGGCAATGCAGGCTTAGACCAACACATAGATCCATATTGACTAGGTTATTAAATTCTATGTATCTTTTTCAAAATAAATGAACAGTACCTGGTATATCTTTTTATATCCATATCTAACCTATTGTATCGAAGTATGGGGAGGAGCATATAATACACATTTTAGTCCTCTATTCAAATTACAAAAGTATACAATTCGGTTAATTATGTCAGCTCCATACAGAACGCACACAGACCAACTCTTCAAGAAGCTGTCCAGTTTACCAATAACAACAAATCTACGAATACACAGTAGTGCTGTATATGTATAACATTTTTATGAATATGTTTCCGTCGGTTATGACAAGGATGTACATTACAAATAACGAACTCCATAAACATTATGGAACTATTCAGTGACAACAGTGGATTGTAAATATGCATCTGTAATGTTTAAATATCAACTCAAGAAAATTTTGTTAGTAAATAATACTAATGACTTATACAAATAGCACTCTTTGTTGCAATTTTAAATGAACTATTTATTAAAATAGTACTGCTGTGCTTTATTTCTTCTTTCTTCAATTACACAAACTGTTATCTTCCAACATGAAATTTACATATGTATTACATATATTGTGAGGGCTAATCAGCCACCAGTGGCTTTATAGTTTATACCATAATTATAGGAACTATGACAATCGGTGTATGTAATCGAAACGAATGTAATGTATCATAGTTTCTATAATAAACCATTATTATTATTATTAAAAAAAGGCTGTGTGCATTACCTGCTGAAAGAAGTATCAAAGCAGAAGTGCCTACTTCCATACAACAGATTTAGTGTAATAGGAGTGATGTTCAGACAGAACAGACAGAGATCAACTATTAAACGGTCTCCACTCACCAGGTGAAGAGGACAATGCAGATGACGAGAGTCATCACTCCAAAAGGGTGACTGGCACAGAAGAGACCGTGGTGGTAGAACAGCGTGGAGATCTTCTCCTGCGACCACTTCCATGTCGACGGAGCGAACCCAAACATGGCCGGCAAATCTGTAGTAGATCTGTAACATGTGCAACTATAGTTTCACAACTGTAATTATGACTATGAGACTGTTCAGATAACATCTGAATGGTATCATAACAAAATGCAATTTTTTTAATTTCACTCAAACAAGGACAAAACGTAATATCCTAACTCAACACATGTTGAGTTAGGATATTATCTATTTTATCCAAAAACGTGACAAATTCCCTTTAAACAATGTACACAAAAGAGCGATTGTTTTTGAGATGCGATAAGTGCCAAATACATCTTTTTTTTATCAAAACACGATATATATCCATTTTCAGCCAATGAGCACCGTCTTGCCACATGTGCAGGTGCACAGAGTGATGGTGCGTGCGGTATGAATATATAGTGTTTTGATAACAACATTATTTAATATCACTTTTTGCATACAAATTTTTGCTTCTTAATATACACCAACTTTATTTACAAGTATTTACTTAAACTTTGAGGATGAAACACATAAGTGATTTTTCCTCAAAACCAAGAAATGTGTTTTGCCTTGAACCCTTCATTTGTTTCCTGTTACATAATCTCAAGTAATGTTAGGTTAGGAAGGACAGATTACATATTTCTATTGTTATTTTCCTGGGGTGAAATATTTTAGTGTAGGTACATGCAACTGGTGTTTTCTTGACCAGTAAGTTTTGGTTGAAAATGTGTTACCCACAATTTATTCAGACCAATAAAATATGTATATATATATATACACATATATAAAGTAAAGGTAAAGGTAAGATCTAGTTATATAGCACACTATCCAGTCCTCATGACTGCTCAAAGCGCTTTACACTTTACTCCCTGGCAGACCTGTTCAATCAAACACCATCTCGACATCTCTAGAAGCATTCCTTTATAGTTAACAGAAAAGCACAACAAAATAATTTTCACCCAACAAACAGTATTTAGGGGTTGCCCCATGTTACACTCATAAATCAGGGATCCCACGTAGCAGAAAACAGTCCTGCACTTGAATAACTATAACATTAGAGCTGCCTTTGATGGAGTGGCACCAGTTAAAAAAGGAACTGTTTCTGTTCTTCATCCTTTGTCAGTGTCTCGTTGTATTTTTGGATCAGGCTGATACCCCTTTCCACCATGTTGTTTACTACTTGCATCCGAGAGGACTGATCCCGAAGTTAGTTGAAAAAAGGTTCGTCCATCCACTGTACGGGGGGTTTCTCCAGGAAGGACTGAGATTTCGCTTTTCCTCCTTCCATCAAGATATCAAAGAAGGAACTGGTCCGTTTTGTCACAAGGTCCTCCAACTTCAGGTCTTCCACTTCATCTGTGATCTCTAGACGTTGAGGAGGGCCGGGTAACCGCGGACACTGAGGGTTATATAATAGGCCTGTGTGACTTAAAGTACTAGGAACCTTAGCTGTGGGAGATGTGAAGAGTACAAATATTTAATTGACAGACGAGTTTTAACACCAGTGTTGACTGTCCTATCAGTGATTGTGTCATTGCCTACAGTCCACCACATGAATAGATGGAATGATTCCAGAAACTGGCATAAGTACACCCCTGGGCAGTTGAATTCCCAGGGGTACCAGTTATCACAATGTATCAACAAGTACATAATATAAACATTGAACCAGCTACACTACAAACAACAAGTATGAAATTACATGCCATACAATCCAAACATCTAGTTAAAAACACTTTCTATATATAATATATAGTTACTGGAAGTTATTGCTTATGGTTGTAGTCTTGTTGAAACATATTTAATAGCAGGCACAGAGTTCTAGAAACAACACACCAGATGGTTTATTTCCCTGAGGTCAAGTAAGTGATGTCGTGTTTCAATGTGCTCATTCATAAATGCATGCACAGGTGTGTGATTAAACATCTGTCTAGACACAATAACTGTTCAGCATTCTTATCTTGTCAAATGCAGGTGTTGTGTTGTGGTAGGATTTATGCTGTCTGAATAAAAAATATCACACACATCACACACACACATGTTTTTGTTAGACAGTCTGTCAAAAAGCTATACATAATTATGGTAAAACATTATCATATTATCAGACACTATTGAGGACCTCCGTGTACCCATGTCTGGATGAAAGTTGGTTAAAAAGAAAGTGCTTCAAAAAAATAAAAATAAATTTTCATTATTGGTGAAATGTTCTAAACTCTGTAGTAATAGACAAATAGTGCATATGTCAGTAGGATGAGCGATGCAGTATCGAGTCTGCAGGATTGCTCAAAGCACTTTACACTCCACTCACATTCAGCCACAAGCAATCATTGGCACTTGTGTAGAATCCAGACCCACCTCGATTTTGTTGTTATAATTAATTATTTTTGCCTAAATTCGATACCACAGTATGTTAGTTCCCTCATTCCAACTTATCCCAGGAATATTTACATTATAATTATAAAAATGTTGTATCTTAGTGCATGTTTGAGGTCTAAATAGCACCCGGATTTCATCAACACGTGATGTTACTGCTCATTTGAAGCACACTGCATGGTAACGCATAGCGTAGACTGGCACAAGTCAGCATGCTATTTGGACCTCAAAACTGCCGGAAGAGGTGACAATTATAAACACTTTATACCTGAAATGATGTGGAATTATTGAATAAAAACAATAAGTCTGGGGTATTAAATTTAGGCTAAATCAAGTGGGTCCAGATTCTAGCATCAGTAATATATATAACTACAAATCATATATGTATATGGGCAAAAATACGGTAATGCATTATTTTCATGGACGGTTTTCAGTTTTAAACATCTCACACCATAAACAACTATAAGAATGTATTCTATGTTTCCCTTCTGTAATATCATAAGTTAAAAGGCTAAGGTAACAGGGAAAACAAGTTATGCTATGTCAACGTGTTTAGTTTTTCCTATTTTCATGTTTAACTGACGAAATGTAATGAAAAATGCATGCCTATTTTGTGACATGCTCACAAGGGTCATTTTATATACGGCTAGAAAACGCTGTTGCAATCACAGATTTATGCAGGTGAATTACTATGTGAATAATAACATTTTGAGTGATCATTACAACTGTTCTTACAGTAGCGTTTGGTCTAGGTAACGGTGAATGTTGTATAAATTGTCAGTAATTGGTAAGTATGCCTTGAGAATAGTGTTAAATGGTTTGATACATTATCTTATATCTAACCCTGTCTGTGAAAGCAATTTTTAAAACACTGATTGGTAAATGTGTATAAGTACTTTTATGTCATTTTTGGTACGTCACCATACATTTTTCCCCAATATTAAAGAAAAATTTAAATAATATTCATGTGACTGTGTGAATGTTAGATATCTTAACTTATGAAATAGATAACTTTCAAAAAGAATTACATACATTTATTTTGTGATGCATGTGTCACGAATTTGTAATGCATTACTGTGCTTTTGCCCATATGTGACACTGGTGGACTATGACATTTTCCCAGTAATGTTGGTAGGCTGGAAGTCATGTTTAGATTTACCCAGTGGAACTGAATATTTATAATATTTTGTACTAAAGTATTATTATTACTTTCCCAACTATTACGATGTGTAACTTTTTAAGTGTTTTATTCCCATGCACGCCCTCACAGCTGTGAAGGGTGGACACTGGAGTTATTTCTCACGTTATTCCTCTACTGCTGGGTTTCCACAATAAAGTGTTACAATCAAAATCAAGAGGAAGAAGCCAAGGGAAATCCTGGTTCCACTGCGTTCCTGATCACTTTCAACCAGTCTGAATACGCCCATGAATCGATGCGTCATGCCTAATTACGAATATATCACCCGGCCACAAATACAGCTCGACTCAGATAATGCTACGCAAAATATTGACATCTGAATTGAACTGTCGCTGTGCAACGGCAACGCCTAAACTTAAAAAGGCTAAAGTAAAGCCCAGTGTAAAGGCTAAACCCATTTACCAAGTAAAATTCCCTAAACGGTAAACCTGCCCTGAATGCGACTGTATTAATCATGAAATTAACGTGCTACCTTATCCTTTTAAATATACTACATCAATTAGAAAACACTCACCGCTTTCGGTGTTTCTCCGCAAAATAGGAAAGGTGTTAGTTGTCGATTATCACGACAAACGTCAGTAGTCTTTTCACTCTTCTCTTGAGTTGAGCTCGGCTAAAAGCCTAAAAACATTGGCACCGCTAGCCAAGCCACACGTGCTTCAAAGTTCATAGGCTAACATGCCGACTACGGGAATTCGCTTATCTAATCGTAACGACGCGAAATGTGATTTAATCCCCTAAACAAACAACATAGCACCATCGGTGTGACGGCACGCAGAGCGAAAAGTCGCGGGATCTTGGATTAGTCAGACTCGGACGAATACACGCCATTTTTGTTGTTGATTGCCGAAGCTTGTGGCGATGCGATAGTGCGGCGATAAACTCCCCATTTCGACTTAAACGTGTGACCATTGAAATGTAAGGGTCACTTTGCTCCTACAAAATAGCTCTCAACAAACCTGTTGAAAACTGTTTTTTGTAATTCTTTCATCGGCTCATCTTACCTATTCATTATCATAACTAAATATTACATATTATTTTTTGATAATGTCCGGTGTCACAAAAAAGTATTGCCGTTTTTGCGGAGGTCCTAACAATTAAGTGTCGTTTTGCCCCACGGGCGGGACAAGACGCCCACCACTGCATATATGGGACTTATGTATGAATTAGCTTCATCAAGCTATTTATTTACTTTTTTCATGTTATAAAATTATGGTATTATTGATACATTTAAGCACAGCGAAAAGTTACTGCAAAACCACACCCATAGCTGTTTTATAATTGTGTTCTCCAGAACCTTAATTTAATCGTTAATTAATCAATCATTTATTTGATATGTAGCAAGGGCGTTAAGTTTTAGGATATTAATTATATACTCTTATGCAGCCAATTTACTCGCTTTCATAATTATATCCATGACAGCTATATAGTACTCCGACCCTCTACGTGTTTCCATTACTATGAGCACTATAGTACTATACTTGGCATTTTTGCACCCTAGCTATGGTCAATATTCAAAACGTTACCATTCACACATTATTTTATTTTATTACACGCATCCACAACATTCGTAAAACACAATTACAAAATGTGTCTAATATGTAAATCCAATGCTTTGTTTCGGTGTTCTGTGCATGGTTACTGCCGTTACACTACTTTTTGACATTTTATAATTTGTAGAATAAAACAAATTACTAAAAAAGTTTGTATTGCGTTTACTACGATCATAGTTTAAACCAATGGTTACTACGTGCTGCTCCGTATGCGGTGGGCCCATGAGGATGGCGCGCAGAGTGCAAAACCGTGACTGATCGAGTTAGGATTGGAGGAACGCACCCCTCCTAGCAATGATATTATGTCTAACTATACGTTACACCAATTAAAAGTACACATATTGTGATAGACCTGATGTTTATTATTACTCATGCATAGCCTACATACCTTACTTTGTTCTACTATAATTCACGAATCAATACAGATAGGGTTATATATATGCAGCAAGTGTAAATTGGTGGAGGCTGTGCAACATACATAGAAGGGGGTCTTTATTAAAACAGACGTAAGACAGGCGGGGTGTACAGGCCAGTGTCGCACAAGTTCGCAAAGTTTCAAATACGTTAAGCAGTAGGCCTACGTGTGGAACAATTTTGGTCGTCATCACGAACGTATCGTGGGGGTGGGGTAAATTGATTTTTTTGGATCACATAATCACAAATCCCTCACTTGCTATTTTAATGCCTCTGCCTTTCTAAATGTTCGCAATGGCGAACATATGACAATATATGGCGAGTTTCAATCTCGAACACCAGGAACGCCTCAAACTGTAGGCCCTAAGTCGAAACAATGACACGTACGCATGGCATTCCATAACGGCTGCCGATAATGTGTTCTACCGAATCGATAATATACCCCGTGTTATCATGCAGTGAACTTCGTCTTTGTGCTTATATGTATCCAGCACGATCTGGCCGACACATACGCTGAAAGTTCTACCGAGAAACAAAATACTATTTTCGAACATAAACTCTCAAAGGTCGCGCGTGGTGTTCAAAGAAGGTGGTTATAGTAGAATGTGGTCAGGTAAATATGTAGCGGCGATAACGCTAGTATATGGCGCACTACTTCAGAGCAAACCGAACACTGGCGTCACCAGCGAGCACTTCCGGCGAGTTGGCTTCTTCAGTGGGGAGACTTCTTCCTTTATTAATCTGACGACAAGAAGCCTCGTCGAGTGTGCTGTCGTGTGTTTGAAGAAACAGCCGCGATGCAGTGGGATGCTGGTCGAATTGAGTCCCGAGAAAGGTATTCAGTGTTTTCTGACGACATCCACGGTGTTACAGCGTATGTTGGCTTATGTTCGCCCAGAAGTGACGTCAGCGAAGTCAGTCTACATTCTTCAGGGCGCGTACGATGTGAGTAACTGAATAACATAAAATATAATTGAATGATACAACAAACTAACTAACTAATATATATATATATATATATATATATATATCATGTGATAGTGATGGTGGGGGAGGAGGGTGTGGTGATAGTGATTGTGGGGGGTGAGGGTGTGGTGATAGTGATGGTCGGGGAGGAGGAGGAGGTAATAGTGAAGGTGGGGGAGGAGGGTGTGGTGATAGTGATGGTGGGGGAGGTGATAGTGATGGTGGGGGAGGAGGGTGGGGTGATAGTGATGGTGGAGGAGGAGGAGGAGGTGATAGTGATGGTGGGGGAGGAGGATGTGGTGATAGTGATGGTGGGGGAGGAGGTAATAGTGAAGGTGGGGGAGGAGGGTGTGGTGATAGTGATGGTGGGGGAGGAGGGTGTGGTGATAGTGATTGTGGGGGAGGAGGGTGTGGTGGTAGTGATGGTGGGGGAGGAGGGGGAGGTGATATAGTGATGGTGGGGGGAGGGTGTGGTGATAGTGATGGTGGGGAGGAGGGTGTGGTGAAAGTGATGGTGGAGGAGGAGGGTGTGGTGATAGTGATTGTGGGGGAGGAGGATGTTGTGATAGTGATGGTGGGGGAGGTGGGCGTGGTGATAGTGATGGTGGGGGAGGACACACAACAGACATTCACACACACACACACCCACAAACACACACACACACACACACACACACACACACACACACACACACACACACACACACACACACACACACACACACACACACTGACAAACACACACACGCACTGACAAACACACACACACGCGCGCGCACACACACACTAACAAACACACACACACACATACAGAAACAAACACAAAAACACACGCACACACACGCAAATGTGTAAATTGCCCAGAACTAATTGTTGCACACAAGAAGACGGTGTCGATCGAATCAGTTCGGATCAACACACACACACACACACACACACACACACACACACACACACACACACACACACACACACACACACACACACACACACACACACACACACACACACACACACACACACACAAACACACACACACACACACACACACGCACACACGCAACCGTAAATTGCCCAGAATTGTTACACACAAGAAGACAGTGTCGATCGAATCACTTCGTGTTATTCATCGTGTGCAGGTGTCGTGTGGATACACAGCTATTTCTAAGATATGGGAAGCTATATAAACATATATAAATCAAAGCTTCCTTCCCACGAACGACACACACATACACACACACGCACACACACACACACACAAACACACGCACACACACGCAACCATAAATTGCCCAGAACACAAGAAGACGGTGTCGATCGAATCAGTTCGTGTTATTCCTCATGTGCCAGCGTTGTGTGGAGACACCGCTATTTCTGAGATATGGGAAGCTATAAACATCCATAAATCACAGTTTCCTTCCCGTGAACGACACTGCCGCTTCCTCCCGACACCCCGATCGACTAGATCTATGTCTGCATTTATTACATCCCATTCAATCATACAAAGCTGGCCGGACCTATTCATCACGTCGTGTGATTAATGTCCAGTTTATCTTCGCCCAGCCTCCCGCTGCATTTAACTGAACCATTCTTCGTACGTTCGACCGTTGGGATGTCGCCATTATTGCACTAGGAGGTTATTCCTGCCAACTTTTCTTTTGAATTCCGGGATATTCACCAGCGGTCCAGTGCACTTCCCATGTCGCGCTGTCTCGATCGTCGCGCTGTCGTCTCGGATCTTGACATCGGAAGACGGGGGTGCAGTTGGAGATTTCTCACTGGAACTTCAGCGATTCTCAGAACGTCTCCCGTTATGTCGCCCTGTCTCGGATGATGACATCGGAAGAAGGGGGCGGTGATGTTGGAGATTTTATGCGAAAGTCCTGGAAATTTGCCTGTATTCAGGGAAACCAGGAGAAACACAAAACATCAAGCATACTCCCGGAAATTCCGGCAGAGTTGGGGGGTATAAGAGGTCTACCCGTAGTGTCAACCTTTATTCAAATTAGGGGTGTAGTTCTTTAGGATTATCTGTTACTAAACAATTAGTTAAACTTGTTTACGCATAACTCAAGTTGGAACTAACACACAATTACAGTACCATTGCTATATAGGATCATTAAAATATGTTATAACAGATATGTATGGCTGCCATGCAACAGTTTGGGCTGCACGGCAGTTTTGTATACTATGATCTTATAGCAGATGTTCTATGTTCTCGAATACGTGGTCTGCTTGTGAAGATCTGGCTACAAGAACAACTTGAACAACCCTCACCATATTCTGGTTATACATGTTCGCACTGTGGGAAGCTGTGTCGAACAAAGATTGAACTGATAAGCCACCTGCGGGCACACATACACACAACCTTCAGGCTCTTCAAAAACTTCGATTTGCACCCCACCCCTTAGGCTTGTCAAAAACCCCACCTTCAGGCTCTCCAAAATCTTACAATTCCATCCACTAATGGACCCTTCCCTAAATATTGGGGTGCTAACCCTATCTCTAGCCATTCAGCCAAACAATGTTCACAAAAAAATGCACACCCCTTCCCTAAATACAGTAGTAAAACAAACGAAATTTGTTTGTACGTTGGCACGCAGGAGTTGGTGTTTTGCTTTAAGTGTGTGGTACTTTTGGTGGTTTTGACAATTCATAAAGGCAGTTCGTTAACTTTCAGGTGACGTCGACGTCTTCTGCGGTGACAACGGCGGCTAAAGTGACGAGGACAAAGGAGCCCGAATCTCCGTGCATATATGGCATGCACTGGCACTTGGCCGTGAACAACAGCCAGCACCGCGAAATATCCATCTTGTGTAGTGCCATCTGTAATTCAAACCATATCCTGGACCAGTTCACAGAGACTTGGAGCAAACCAGAGCGCGCGCGTGAGTAAGCCTATACTTACCGTTTCACTTTTGCAACATTACATGCATGCAGTTTGCGTGCGTGTCTGCATGCGTACGCGCGTGCGTGCGTGCGCGTGTAACTGTGTGTGTGTGTGTGTGTGTGTGTGTGCGTGTGAATGAGTGTGTATGTGTGTGTGCGTGCATGCGTGCGTGTGTGAGTGAGTGTGTGCGTGCGCGTGCGTGCATGTGTGTCGTTCTTGGGAAGGAAGTTTTGATTTATACATGTTTACAGCTTCCAATATCTTAGCAATAGCTGTCTATCCACACAACGCTGGCACATTAGGAATAACACGAAGTGATTCGATCGACATCGTCTTCTTGTGTGTAACAGTTCTGGACAATTTACGGTTGACACATTATTATGTTTACGTCTAGGTTTTGTTGTAATTGATGGGTGTCGTAATAGGCCTAACGTCTAACAAGACGACGTATCAAATGTGAATTACTCACACACAGATGTGTGTGTGCATAGGCAGATCCGGGGGGGGGCTGGGGGGCATGTGCCACCCTAGACCATTGGAACTTCGCGTGCCCGTAGATCTTTTTGAATGGGCTAACGTGACCGTACCCCCCTAGACCCTTTGGAAATGTGTCTCCGTTCAAGAATAAGGTGAAATTATGCCAACATGGCGGCGAATATTTTTCAACAGCACAACCCCCCCCCCCCCCCTCCTTCTCAATTAGTCCTACAGGAGGTCAGGATTGACCACAAATGTATTAGGTCTCTGGCTGTCTGTACATTGTAGGTTGCTGCAAGGCGGCAGACGGGTCGTGCAACGATGCCATGGCCTGGCCGTGCTGCGACAAAGGACACGCGCAATGCCACAAACAGTGCGACTGTCAGCCGAAGCAAGCATGCATGTGTCGCAGGGCATTCCGGGCTCTGCTCTGCGTTTCAACCAACGCCACGAAAAATTTCATCAATGAGAAATACTTACTCTAGCTTATACAATGGACGCACACATAAATGTGTCGACACGTTATATAATGTTACACGTATCGCCATTTAAAAAAACGTACGTCCTTGTGACTGTTATTCAAATACATGTGGACATATGTAGAGTGAAACGTGTTTGAAAGAAACATCAGCTATAGTATGTACACATAGGCGTGACACAGTTATGTAATCAAAACACGTTGTTTTGTAACATAACAAACTATATAATTATTACACGTTGAGGGGTTGACAGTGTAGGTCTTTTATTTATACATTTTACGTCCGTCCTAAATGTTATCAGACACAGATGTTTTAGACATGATTTTTATTCAGAAAATTTGATCTTTTGAAGAACTTCTATGTTATTTAAAGGATCGCGGTAACGGATTTCGTAGTGTTGTTCTGTTAATCTAATCAAATGCTGTAATTTATGCTATCCGTGAGTTCACAATATTTTTTAAGCAGCGTTATGGGAAAACGTAGCATTTTCTTCTGTCATTTTACATCATCGGATGTTAAAAATTAAATTTGCCTACTGTTTTCGGCGCCATTTTGTTTGGCTGGAAATGGAAACTCTTCTTTACGAGTCAAACTGCTGACGCATGACAGAGCATGACATGTCCAGGTTGTCATCCTTCCACACCAGTCTCAGGAGAATCCTAAGGATCTTCTGTCCCAGAAGAATTTCCAAGAAGCAGCTGCTGGAAGCGGCCAGTCAAGAAGACAGTCTCGTTGCCAAAGGGCTACTATTTCACATACTCCACGCTGGCTAAATACAAAATATTTGAAAAAAATAACGTAAATCATCTAATTTGTTTAATGTGTTGGCATTATGTATAACATGGTCTTGTCGTCGATCGTGTCAATACTATAACCATGCCGTTTTCATAACAAGATTGCCACCCAGAGAATTAACTCTAGGTAGCAGGTGGACAAGGAAGCCCTTGGCTTATCGAGAGTCCGACCCTTTTATCTATGTGTATCCCGCCCGTCTGAGGTATGTGTCGATTTTATTGTTAAACATATTCACGCTACTAGCACCCACACAATCAGCAGGTAATCTGTTCCATTCATTTACAGTCCTTTGTGAAAATTAAAACTTTCTTATATCCAATCTACTCTGCTCCTTTGCTAATGCAAGATCATGTCCTCTAGTCCTTCTATCTTTCTTAACTGAGAAAAACATATTTCTATCAATATTTTCATAACCCTTCAATATTTTAAACACTTCTATTTGATCTGCTCTCAATCTCCTGGTCTCTAGTGTTGTTAAACCGCATTTTTTTGGCGTATTTCGTAACTAAGATCCCTCAGATTTGGTATCATTTTAGTTGCTCTCCTCTGCACTCTTTCTAGCATATCTATGTCCTTCCTGCGATATGGCCTCCACGCTTGAATACAATATTCTAAATGAGGCCTAACTATTGTTTTGTACAGCGGTATTATTAGCTCTTTTTCCTTATACGTTATGTTTCGCCTAATTAATCCAAGGATTTGATTTCCCTTTGAAGCTGCAATTCCGCACTGCTCTGAAATCTTCATATCAGCACTAACGGTTAACCCTAAGTCCTTTTCTTTTACAGTAGTACTTAGTACAGTACCCCCCATTGTATATTCTACTTCTTCGTTCCCATGTCCTATGTGGAGGCATTTACATTTCCCAAAATTGAACATCATTTGCCACTTTTCAGACCATTTGATCAACCTGTCAAGATCATCTTGTAAATGCTGTCTATCTCCATCACTTTTAATCCTTCTAAACACTTTTGTATCATCCGCAAATTTCAACACCTTGCTTGTTATTTCATCATCCAAATCGTTGATGTATATTAAGAATAATATAGGACCTATTACTGATCCCTGTGGTACCCCACTCACTACCGATTTCCAGTTTGAAGCCTCCCCATCAACTACTACACGTTGTCTTCTGTCAATCAGCCATTGTTCTATCCAGTTTATTATACCATTTCCTATGCCATGGGCCTTTAGTTTAAGCAGTAATCTTTGATGTGGTACTTTGTCAAAAGCTTTTTGAAAATCTAAGTAGACGATATCTACTGGTGATCCCTCATCTACCCACTTAGTGATGTCTTCTAAAAAACATAACATATTTGTTAAGCATGACCTCGCTTTATAAAAACCATGTTGAGATGGGTTTATCAAGTTTTGTTTAACAAGAAAATCCACCATGTGATCTTTAATTTGTCTTTCTAATAATTTACAAATCACTGATGTTAAACTCACTGGTCTATAGTTTTCTGACTTGTTTCTCGAACCTTTTTTGAATAACGGTATAATGTTTGCTTTTTTCCATTCTAAAGGAACCACTCCCTCTTCTAATGACAAGTTGAAAACTGTTGCAAGTGGTATGCGAATTTGTTCTACAATTTCCAATAGTAGTTTGGGTGGAATACCATCCACTCCAGGTGATTTATTATCCTTAATAGCCCTTATTTTCTTAGCTACCATTTCCGGGGTTACAATTAATTGTCCTAAATAGTCTGAATCTGTCCCCTCGAACTTAGCCTCTGGTATTGGCAGTGAACTAATATCTTCCCTGGTAAACACTGAACTAAAGTACTCATCCAGGTCTTCTGCCATTATGAATCCTCTGATATTATATTTCCAACACTATCTTCTAGAGGACCGACCTTATCTTGAACTTTCTATTTGCTTCGAACATACTCATAAAAACTCTTGCTGTCATCTTTTATATTACTAGTTAATTGTTGTTCATTTGAATTTCTAATTTCAGCTGTAGCTTGGTTAAGTGCTTCTTTATAATTGTTGTAGTCTTCATCATTTCCAGTACATCTATATGACTTCCACATCATTTGTTTATACTTAATTTTTCTAATGGCTTCTTTCGATAAGTGTTTCTTTTTGGACCGTTTTCCTTGTTTTTTGAAGGGTACAAATTTATCGATTATGCACTTAATTTCACTCTTTAATATATTCCAACATTCTGTTGCCGTCTTATTTTTCAGTGTGTTATTCCAGTCTATCTTTGCTAAATATTTCCTCATGTCCTTATACCTTCCTTTGTGGAAATTTCTCCTATACTGCTTTTTGCTATTCCTTTCTGATTTTACTTTGATGGTAAAATGTATCTGGTTGTGATCGCTACTCCCCAGTGGCTCACATATCTTGACATTGTCAACTAATTCATTCTGTGAGGACAAAACTATGTCTAACACATTCTCACCCCTGGTTGGTTCTAGCACATGTTGAGAAAGGAATGTATCTTGAACTAAAAACTTGTGGTCCTCTCTCCCCATACTCTGTAGAGATTTCCATTGTATATGCCCATGGTTAAAATCCCCCATAATAATACAGTCCCGTTTGCTTACTTCCCTTATAGCGTTTTGTATTTTTTCATTCTCTTCTATGCTTATGTTTGGACTTCGATAAACTAACCCAACTGTTAACGTTGAGTTTCCTGTAACTATGTTACACCAAACAGCTTCTTCGCAATCTGCTTCTCTTTCTAATTTTATTTCATAAGCCTGAATAGATTCTTTAATATATAAAATAACTCCACCTCCCTTTCTTCCTATTCTATCTTTTCTAAACATTACATATCCTGTCAGTCTCAATTCAGCATCTGATATATCGGTTATACCTATTATATGAGGGTCAATATCTTCTACCATAAAGTTTAGTTCATTTCTTTTGTTTACTATACTCCTTGCATTTAAACAAACACATTTATATCCAGCTTCAGAAGAGTTTTCCAGAATGTTATTTGTTGATTTATTTGTGCTGTCTTTATCTATGCCTCCATTTTCAGGCTTTTCTGCGAGTCCCCCCTGCGAATCTAGTTTAAATAGATGCAACCTGTCCCACTGTCAACAGATTGCAGCAGATTCTATGAGAAAACTGCCGCCCCCTTTCCACTAAGATGGAGGCCATCTCTCATGTACATATCTTCCCTCCCAACAAAGTATCCCCATAAATCTGTGAATCCCACCCCCTCTTCTTCACACATCTGCTCAGCTAGTGCATTGATCGCCATCCTCTTGCAGTTTCTATACGTTGCCCCCCTTCCTCCCATTCCTGACAAAATAACCTGTTCGACTCTCGTCTTCTTTAGCTTCCTCACTAACTGTCTATACTTTTGTACTATCGCAGTTGTTCCCTCCCTGTCTGCATTATTTGTTCCTACATGTACCAGTATAGACCCCCCCTTGCCATGTCCCAATACCTTCTCTACCCTATCAGTTACATGTTCAATCCTAGCCCCCGGTAAACAAACAACGATGTCCTTCCCCTCGCTCAGTGTCTTGTCCGTCTTTCTCATAATGGAGTCACCCATAAACACCCTCTCTTTCCTCATTGCCCCCTCAATCACTGCCTTAGAATAGCTCCTTCTTCGGTTTGCATCTGTCTGGTTGTTGTCTTTCCCCCCTGCCGTCTTCTCTCCTGTCACATTCTCTTCCGATCCATTCTTTCCTGTCGCTTTTTCTCTTGTCACCTTTCCTCCTGTCAGCGTCCCTTTTATCGACTTCTCTTCTATCACATTTGCTCTCACTTCCTTTCGTCCCTTCTTCTTTCTTCTTTCGTCCCGTCTCATTTTCCTCTCTCCTCTCCCGTTCCATCTTCCCTCCCTCCTTCTCTACAGTCACTTTCTTCCCTGTCACCTTCACGCTTGTCACGTTTTCTGAAGAAACTGAAGAAACATTTGCGAAATATATCCATATTGTAACTCCTTGTCATTCATGTTATGCAACTAAAGTGTCAGAAAAGTTGGGTTTAGTGAAATACTTACAGTTTCCGTACGAAAACATAGCTCCGCGCGAAAGGTTTGGTAACAGAGTTTACTGTGCTAGATATGAACAATGCGCAATGAAAAAGATATGTTGACGCACGTGACGTAATTGCCTGGGAAGTCATGCTCCATTCTCATTAGTCATACACAGAGATCAGCGGAAAGATCTCGCGAGATTCAAAGCGACGGATTCAAGCATACATGTCAACCAGTGAGGATCAAAATGACTGAGACTTTTTCACTCGACGACACGCGCGCGCGCCCAATCGCCTGTCGCACACTCCAAACACAACATTAAAGTAACCAATTCTGTCACACAGCACAATAAACAATTAAGAGGCATCTAGTGAACTTGTGTACATTTATATACATATAATGTGTGTCAACAGTGTTCCTGTGTGTAATACTTCGTAAGTTTGTAAAACGTCAACTATTCAGTTTTTATAAATTTATTGCCGTGTGCTTTTGATAGTTACACTCGTGACCCTCGTACAACGGAAGTGTCTATTAACCAAAAACAAAGCTTCGAAATTAACGATTCTCGCGGTCGTACTCGCAATATAAATTGAACTAGTAAGCGACATCTCTACACCTTCCTACTAAAAAATTAATATGCACTTTAAATTATTACACATAATGTTCATGTGATATTCTTTCTTCAGGTTCCAATGTCTGTCTTTGCATCTGCGTGTCCGTTGCACAGTTCACATTCCTAACCTAGGAATTCATATTATTGTACGTATTACAAAATGAAATGTTCATGTAATGAATTACATTCTTTACGCTAAACGTCTTTCACAATGTAATCATTGTAACGAAACTCGCTGTTTGTATTGGTAATAAATCACATTTTATTGAGTACTGAACCTGATGCCATCGGTGCTGAGTAACCTGGGAATTGATCCATCGACATCTGCCTCATATACGTATTGTCACATCTCTCCTCTAAAAAAAAAACTTGAACAGTGAACACAACTAGAACAGTCAAAACTAGAACATGGCAACAGTTGATATGATGTGAATCGATATCGATCTAATCATTCGCATGATGTAGTCACACGTAATCATGTAGATGGCTGGGCCTGCGTGTGGCCCGACCTGATCGCCGAGGGCTGTGCACCACTGCTGGCTGAGGTGCTTGACCATTCACCTGCGCATCACACTGCCGAGGGCTTTGCCACACTGCCGGCTGAGGTGGTTGACCATTCACCTGCGCATCACACTGCACTGACTCAGCTGCACCGTTGCCCTCGACCGTTGGCTTGTCATCATGAGGAGACCCATTATATTCCATCGGGTCCCTCACGGGTGGTTCGCCAGCAGACACGAGCTGACGACGATTTCGCCGATACGTAACGCCATCCACGTCGACTTTGTAACTCCTTGGAGCTACTTGGCGTATGGAGGTGCCTACACTCCATCGCTTCTGGCCCGGTAACCGCATACGAACGGTGTCTCCAGGCTCAAGCTATGACAGCGGCTTCGCGTGTTGGTCTGCGTAGAATTTCTGTCGTCGTTTTGCGCCCATCAGCCCCCGCGTCTCGTCCTCGGTAGAGTGTCGCGGCATCAGTAGTGTGCCCGCCGCTGGTAGCAACGTCTTACACCGACGTCCCATCAAACGTTGCGCAGGGCTGGTGCCGACACCCTCAGTAGGTGTGTTCCTCAAGTCTAACAGCGCCAGAAACTCGGATTCGTTGGAGTCACGACATTTCGCGAACAGTCGTTTGACCGTTTTCACCGCATTTTCGGCTTTTCCATTTGAAGTCGGATATCGCGGTGATGACGTAACATTCTCGAAACGCCACTTTGCTGCGAATACCGCAAACTCAGCAGATGCGAATTGCGGCCCGTTGTCGCTCATCACCATATCCGGTATGCCGTGACGTGCGAATTGCTGCGCCATCTCATGGATGATACTGCGTGATGTCACCGACCCCAGACGTGCAACCTCGAAAAAATTGCTGTAGTAGTCGACGATAGCGAGGAGTGTACGCCCATTGCTTTCACATAGATCGACCGCGACTTTCGACCAAGGTCTCGCAATGACTTCGTGTTGCATCAGAGATTCCTTGCCCGGCGCGTCTCGCATCGACAGGCAGATCTCACACGCCGACACGTAGGCTCGAACCTCTGCCGCCATACGCGGCCAGTAGAGCGTGTCGCGCATTCGGCACAAACAACCCTCTATACCCATGTGTCGTATGGGCCACCGTCATCAACTCTCTGCGCATTGACGTTGGCACCACCAGTAGATCGCGCTTGAACACTAGCGCATCCTGTACCGTTAGTTCATCTCGTGAATCGAAATACGGGCGCACACAATCGGGCACCCCCGACTTCGTCGACGGCCATCCTCGCCGAATGACATCTCGCAGCTTCTGCAAGACCCCATCCTGCTCCGAAGCCAACTGCAACTGCTGCCATCTCTTGTCTGTCACAGGCAGAGTCGTTCTGTGGTCTATCGTCTCGCACTCCTTCGCTATCTCACACGCGCACACTTCTGGTAGATAAGCTCGGCTCAGGGTGTCCGCCAAATACATGGTGTCGCCACGCTTGTATTTCAGGTTAATGTCGTACTTCTGGATAGCAAGAAGCATCTGCTGCAGTCTTTTGGGTGCCGAATCGAGTTTTTTCCGCATGATGATTTCGAGAGGCTAATGATCACTTTCGACGTTCACATTTGCTCGACCGTAAACGTCGAACCGTTGGCATGCAAACACAACAGCCAACAGTTCTTTCTCTATCTGCGCGTAACGCTCTTCTGTTGGCGTTAGGGCCCTAGACGCATAGGCCACCGGTTGACCCGCCTGCAACAGCGCCGCTCCTAAACCCGATTGCGATGCATCGCACTGCAGTGTCACTTCCTTGTCTAGGTTATTGTACCTGAGTACCGGTGTGCTCGTTACTGCCGATTTGATCGCCTCAAACGCCTTCTGTTGTGGTTCGTCCCACTGGAAGTCTGTCTCCTTCAATGTCAGCTCACGCAACGCCTTCGTTGTGTCTGACAAGTGCGGCAAGAATTTCGCCAGGTACCGAGTCATTCCTAAGAGACGCTGCACTGCCGGAACATCCGTGGGTCTTGGCATCTCTAAGATTGCCCGCACTTTTCTGGGATCCACTTTCAACCCCTCACTAGTCATGACGTGACCAATAAAAGGAATCTCAGGTATGCGCAGTTGCATCTTGTTTGTGTTTAGTTTAACACCTCTATCCTCGCACCGTTGAACGAAAGCCATCATATTTGTATCATGACTGCGATGTGCCTCCGCGATGTTATCTCCGAAACCAACGACTGCAAAATCGTCTGCAATGACTTCGATTCCTGACAGTCCTTCCACGAGTTGGTGCATTTTCCGCTGGAACACCTCCGGAGCTGAGCATATGCCAAATGGGAGCCTTTTCCATCTGTACCGGCCGAATGGAGTGTTGAATGTCGTAAGAAACGAGGACGGTTAACAAAGTTTATAGTGCCAGAACCCGCTGCGAACGTCGAGTAGCGAAAACACTTTCGCTCCGTGTAGCCGAGTTGCTACGTCCTCAATGGTTGGCAGAGGATAATGCTCTCGTTCTATGGCGCGATTCAGATCTTTGGGATCCAAACAGATCCTTAGACTTTGCGAGTCTCTTTTCGGCACCACGACCATACTGCTTATCCACTTGGTGGGCTGTCACTGGAGCGATTATCTGCCGTCTCTGTAGATCATCCAACGAGTCTTTCAACCGCGCACGGATTGCCACGGGCACGCGTCGTGGGGCATGTTGCACCGGATCTACTCTCGTCCACCTTGATGTGGTATTCACCTTCCATACAGCCGACACCATCGCCGAACACTTTTGGGAATCGCTCGATCAACGACTCACGATTTATCTGCATATCATCTTTGCTCACAGAGTACACAGGCGATGCTTGCGTTTCTGGTTGGTTGAGTTCATCATTGTCGTGGCGCCCCAGGATAGGACGGATCTAATCGCTGTCGACGAGTTTACACTCAAGTTTGCAATGAATGTCTCTGCGTGACACCCGAATCGTGACATGACCCACGACAGCAAGCTTACCCCCACCATACGCCACGATCGACGACGTCACTGGTCTCACGAAACGTCTGTTATAGTCTTTGGTTGCTTTCTCGTACAGAGACAAAGGAATCACGTTGCACTGTGCTCCAGAGTCTATCTGGAACCGCAGATAGTTTCCCGACTCCAGTTTGACGGTGACTACCTGTGACGCGTCAACCGTCGATACTTCACTCAGCATAAAGATCTCTTCCTCATCGTCGACTGCGCGCAGTGATCGAGTCTTAGTCGTATGCCTGCATCTGTTCGAAAAATGTCCGATCTGCTGACATTTGAAACACTTTTTATCGAATGCGGGGCAGTTTGTCTCTTCCGTCAAGTCATGTCTCCGCCCGCACTTCCCGCAGTAACCGGCTGAGGCGCCGTCTCTGCCTCTAACAGCCGGCCCTCATTGTTGCCGCTTGCTCTCTGATTTCACAGCGTGCACTGCTTGATCACCGTCTGCCATTATCTTCATCGAGTGGCCATGCTTTCGGCTGCCCTGCATATTTCATCCGTTTTCTCTAACGTCAGGTTAGTCTCCCTCAGCAACCGCTCTCTAACTTTATTGTCTGTGATACCGAAGAGCAACCTGTCCCTGAGGATTTCTTTGGGGATAATCACATCAAATTGGCAGGATTCTGACAACTTTCGTAGTGCCGTTCTGTAGTGTTCGTATGGCTCGCCGGGTTCCTGTTGTCGCTTGTTGAAAACGAATCTCTCAAACGGTACATTTTTCGTCGGCTGACAGTACTGGGCAAACTTCTCCAATACTGGCCAATCCGCTGTTCGTCGCCGTCTGTTGTCCACTCCCTGAACGTAGAGAACACCCTCCGCGCATCTTCCCCAATGACTGTTAGAAGGGTGGGCTCTGGTTTGTTAGCCAGTTCAGTGGCTAGGGCATAGTTCGACCATGCACTGTGGAATTTTCGCAATTTTTCAGCCGCATTGACGTCATTTATTTCTAACGACTGCGGTAATGCGAAACTCGCTGTCATTATCGCCCACTTCTAGTTCTAGTTCTAGTTGTTTCCAGCACTCGGCAACGTTCTATTAACTGACTAGTCTGTATATATTGTGGTTACAGTGATCTTATGAGGTCTCATTCAACTAGTCAGCCTTTTTCAGAACATTATCGCCAAGCCGACCTTTCTATGCTGGCACTGAGGGTGGTCACTGCCAGGGTGCTTGTCGTCCTCAGTGGTTCTTTTACGTCCCAAATTGAGACGGGACCGACATTAACATGATCTCCGATCACTTCACTCAACATGCGACTTTATTGTCTTTGTTATTGCGTTTTGTTCTGAATAACCGAGTGCACAGTTCAACAATGACTCGATTAAAAACACCGCTGCCACCATGTAACGAAACTCGCTGTTTGTATTGGTAATAAATCACATTTTATTGAGTACTGAACCTGATGCCATCGGTGCTGAGTAACCAGGGAATTGATCCATCGACATCTGCCTCATATAGGTATTGTCACAATCATTCAACAAGATATTCTAATCTAGGAACATATCTATCCATATTTCCAGATGAGTTGTAGCTATGTTATTCTGATTGCTATCTTGAGCATCTAATTTTATGTCTACTTTACACGTTTTCTAGAAGTTTCTCTGGTTGTCGGTGAATCCTGGCAGATCTTTGGTATACCACAGGAGTCACAACTAGACTTCTCGGCTCATTCAGCTCAGGTTCACTTTCTTCGTGTTGCTTTTCGTGTTCTTCTGTTGCAGTTTCAGCTGTTTTTTCCAGGTTACACGGTTCTGCCACTTTCTCTCCGAGTCGTACACTCTGTCTCCTTGCTTAAGTGGTTCAAGTGATCGAACTCCTCTTCTGTCATGGTAGTATTTCTGTTTCTCTCTCTTCTTAATTTTCTTAAAGTTCCTGGCATATAATTATGCTTTGGACGTGTTGTCTCCATGCCTTGGAAGATTACGTCTGGTGCTTCTTCCCAGATTGAGCTCTGATGGGGTGTATCCACTTTCAAGTTGGGTGCTTCTGTACGTTAGTAAACCCATTTGTTTATCACCACGTTTTCCAAGGATGTTCGTTAGGGTCGTTACTGTTCTTTCCGCTAGCCCATTGTATTGTGGGTACGTTGGACTAGATGTGGTGTGCTTAAATTCTTCAGCAAATTGCTTGAATTCGGTGCCTGAGTAGCAAGGCCCATTATCGCTCGTGTGGGATTCCGATTCTCAAAAAGCTTTCTTTCATAGCTTGTATAACCGATTTGCTACATTGGTTAGGGATCTGGTACATATCTGGGTAGTTGGAGTGATAATCAATAATCAGAACATACTCCTCGTTTTCCAACTGGAACAAATCCAATCCAACTTTCGACCACGCTTGTGTTGGTACTTCATGTGGAATCAGCGGCTCTGGACAGTCTGGCTCTCTGGTCTAGACAGTCACTGCACTGACTTACCATCTTCTCAATGTCTTTGTTGATACCACGCCAAGACACTGTTGATCTCGCTCTTCGTTTACATTTCCCTTGACCGAGATGACTCGTGTGTAGTCTTTCAATAATGTTTATCTTCATCTTCCTTGAAATCACAATTGTGGTTCCTTTCAGCATCAACGTGACATCTACCACATTTTGTGGACTCCAAAAAAACGTTCGACAGAGTATGGGACGCAGAACATCGGACAGAACCTCATCCATGGCATTGAACAGCTATATACAAAGCCAGCAGCGTGGTTCTTTTCAACGGTTCCATGAGAGAGTGGTTCTACACCAGTCGGCATGAGACAGGGCTGCTTCCTGTCTCCGACATTGTTCAACATTTCTGGAGAGAATTATGACAGACGCCCTTGAAGATCATGAAGGAACAGTCAGCATTGGAGGTCGTCCTACCTCAAACCTCCGTTTTGCAGACGACATTGATGAATTGGCAGGCAGTGAATAAGAACGTGTACGCCTGATAGATTGCTTGGAGACGACATCTTCCAAGTATGGAATGGAGATCAGCGCGGAAAAGGCCAAGGTGATGACTAACAGTCCAAAGTGCACCGAGGCTCAGATCACTATCAACAACCAGAGACTGTAGATATTGACACAGTTCAAATATCTGGGAGCAGTAATCTCAGTCAGACGAAGGTTCCAAACCTGATATACTTTCCCGAACTGCACAGACAACAGCTGCGTTGGCAAAACTGAAGCCCATTTGGAGAGGCAGAAACATCAGTCTCAAATCCAAGCTCAGATTTATACGTGCCCTGGTCATCCCCATCTATCTGTACACATGCGAGACATGGACAAATAACAACAGGACTTGACAGAAGAATACAATTTATGGAAATTAGGTGCTTCCAAAAGATCTTTGGCATCAGCTACACTGACCATGTCACCAACGAGACTGTGCGCCAGATGACTGAAGCACACACTGGGCCTTACGAGGAACTGCTGCCAACAGTGAGAAAAAGGAAGCTCCAGTGGTACGGCCAAGTAACAAGATCGGGTGGCCTAGCCAAGACCGTTCTCCAGGGCACGGTGGAAGGAAAAAGACAACGAATACAAAAGAAGAAGTGGGTGGACAATATACGCGAATGGATCGCAATGGACTTTGCTACAACCCAAGCCTATTTCTGCGATACTCGCCAGCACATGTCCTGCTGTTATGGCATCGACATAAGTGTTCGCAAAATTGTTTTCCTCTTGTTTCTGGTCAACAAGTGTGGTTTACCGAGTCGCTCGTGACAATGTGTCCGCCGTATGCATGTACTTTCCTAGTACATATGTGAGTTTCAGATCATATACTACTGCAACCTCAGTCGAATTCGTTGTATTCGTGGTGGACGCTTTTGAGAAAATCACAAGTGGCTGTGGCCGGTCTCCACTGCCACTGTCTGTCCAAACACGGTGAAATCTTTCACAGGCAAACTCCACAGCTAAAGCTTCTCTTTCGATGGGCGCATACCGCAATTAACAATCGGCCGTTGATCTTGATGCATATACGCAACTGGTAACCACTCATCACCGTGCAGCTGTTGTAATACTGCCCCAAGTCCTGACTTGCATCACACGATATTTTATTTGGCAATCCAGGGTTGTAGAATTGCAGCACGGGCTTGCTCGAGACCACCTCTTTCAGGTTTTCAAATGCTCTCTGTTGTTCCTGACCCCATTGCAAGTGCACTTTCAAGTGGTAACTCATTTCATCTCAGATCTGGCAGAAATCTTGCGAGGTATTGGACCATAGCACGGAACCTAGTCAGTTGTTCTTTGCTTTGGGTGGGTCATGTGCGTGATAGCTGCGACTTTCTCCGGGTCTGGCGTCATGCCTTCTTTGCTGACAATTTATCCCAGAAATTCCAACTCTGTTACGTCCATTTCACTTTCTTGAGGGATAATCCTGTCTCTCGACACTTGTCAAGGACTTTTCTCACAGTGGCAACATACTGTTCTCGAGTCGAACCACGTATAGTGATGTCCATCGATGTGTCTACGTTTGGAATTGTTTCAAACAACTGATGGATGGTTCTGTGATATATCTCTGGAGCACATGAGACTCCAAACGGAAGTCGTATATAGCGGTACCTGCCAAATGGTGTGTTGAATATGCAGAGTTTCGAGCTATCTGCGTATAATTTTAACTGCCAAAACACTCGGGTGCAGTCTATCTTTGAGAAGTACTTCCTTCCCGACATTTTTGCCATGATCTCTTCTCGTATTAGACATTTGAAGTGTTCTCTTCGAATTGCCTTATTCAAGTTTCTCGGGTCAAAGCACACTCGATGTGAACCATCTTGCTTGTACACCAAGTGTAGGGAATTTACCCAATCAGAATCTTCTTCGATCATTAATCATATCATTTTATTCAATTCTCTTCAATTCTTCTTCCACCTCTTTGAATTTCCCTAATGGTACTTTCCTGCACGGTTCTACTAACCGGTCCCGCATATGATTTGAGCTAGATGCTAACTTCTCCTGGTACACATCGAACAATGCTCGCTTTGAGTGTCCTTTCTGCATGTCCTGTTACAGCAACTTCGTCCTCATTGTAGGCGGTAAGCTTAATTTTTGTAGCTCTCATTTGCGGGCCTGCTTGGAAGGGTGTTGTAGTCTTTCATTGGCATTACGTTCACATAACTGCCTTTGTCAAGTTTCATAGGAATGACATCATGTACACACAGTGGTACAATCTAGGATGCTATCTTCTTGTGTTCTTCTATAGTGTCAACCACAAAGTCGTGTTCTTCTACCACGTGCACTTTCTTCCGTGTTGTCACGTTTGATTTTGGATTTCTGGCTCTACAACATCTTTTGAAGTGATCTCTTCCATGACATATGTGGCATGATTGTTCGACAGCAGGACAGGGTTTTCCTTCGTGACCATAGCCGCACTTCATACAGTTATGTGTGTACGCGTAGGTGTAGTTCTTATTTCCGTGGTACTGTCTGAATCCTCCTTGATCTTGCCGTGGACCTTTGTTTTCTTACTTTCAAGTGAACCTCCTGTCTTTCATCAAGACATGTACATCTCTGTCATCAGCCAGTGACTTTTCCTTCATCCCGGTAACGTTCAACTCATCATTTAAAAAATCATGATCGCCTTGTTGTCAAGTGTAAGTTCGTGAGTGCATGTCCATTAGTTTTATCGGTGTTTCTACACTTCTTAATTCCCTATAATAATCTTGTTACGAATCCTTCGGCTAACTGTTCGAACTCGCATTGTTTTGCTATCTTCTTCAAATCTGTGAGGTACGATGCAAACGACTCGCCTTGTTTCTGTGGTCTTTCGTTAAAACACACTCTTTCATACGCCACATCTTTCTTTCCTTGTATATGTTTCTCAAATTGTTCTAGAAAGCAATGTTGAAAGTATTGAATACTTCAATTGCTTCCTCACCTGCGCAGTGTAACAACAACGCACACTTTGTCGGACCGACTAGACTTGTCCGTGGCGTCGAGGTAGATTTCGAACTTTTTGGTCTTTTTATACCAATTTCGCAATTTGTTTTCGCTGTTTCCCTCGAAACTCGGTTTTCTGGGCAGTTGTAGCGATTCCATTCTATTTCGTCTCCAAGTCTGACACCGTATAATACTTCGTAAGTCAACAATTTATTGCCATGTGCTTTTGACCACGAGCGCTTGAGTCGTTTGTGCAATGTGTACTGTACAATATAGCTATTATAATAGACTGTGAAGTAGGTTGTAGTTCGCTGTGGCTTTCTTGGACATATACAGCAAGGTTGCAAGTGGCAGATAGGAGTGATTGTCTGCCGTACAGTTCACCTTCACTGTCAGAAGGGCAACTCCGAGTGGTGCTCCGTGTCGATCTTGTTGACCACGGAGAAGGCCCACTCTGAGTCGGCGTTGCTGTGGGGCATGAGTAGATAAACCTTCATGACGGCTGAGAGGGTGGCGAAGGGGTGATGTCCCGTGCAGTGATGGGTGTTGCCATGGTGGCCCAGAACGCATCCCAGTCCCCATCCATCGGGTATCAGAGTAGATCTGCGGGAGCGGGTGTTCTGGCAAACGCTTGGTCAGATCGTGCACTTAAACGCACCAAAGCAAAGCACTCAATACAAATAAAGCAGAACTTTTCATGCACTGGCCATGAACACCAGATCCAGCACTAAAACCTACCAAAACATTACAACAAAGAACATACATACCATTGCCTCATTATGTAATGTGCTAAGTTTAGTACTGTTAGTTTGTTAACTTGCCTATTTTATATCAATAAATATAATATAGGTTGTTAGAATGTATGATGCATATCTACATGTACCTGTGTTAGGGGTGAATTTCTCCCTCAGACCTGGCCGGAGGACCTCCAACTCAATCAGCAGCTGATTGTTTATTTGTTTATTATATTGGTCACCAGGGCAGCGCAGAAAAGACGAACGTGCCTGAGTGATAATTAACAAACAAAATAATATAAACAAACATGCTTCTGCACACAATGGTGATGATTACCCTGCTGCAAAAGAGAACTAAAAAATTGTTTTTTCTACAACAATAGAACACTTGACTATCACACCATGCACTAAATAAAGAGTCCAAAGTAGAATGACATTTCTCATTTGCAGGCTAATTGCTTGTTTTGAAGGCACCTACAAATATAATTTAATTTATACGTTATGTCTTCACTGTTCGCAGAAATTGATACAAATCTAATTAAATATAAATTACGTGACTCACTGGAAGAAGCGAACCCGCACATCACTGCATAGATGCAGAGCACCCTCTGCATCTATGGCGTCAAATAACGTAAGTTACGGGACAAAAATCATAGTAGCATACGTCATTGGTTTTAAAACGTAGGTAAGAACCAAAAATGGCAAAATGGAATGAAAATTGTACTTGAACCAATACCGAAATCACTTCTACAAAACCGGGCGTAAGCACTGTCCTTGTGGCTCCTGGTGGCTCCTGTCTATCTTGCTACGCCATTCTTTAACCTAACTGTTCTGGAACTGTGTTATGTATCTCTTTTTCTTTGGTGGTGATGCTTCCGCTCGGGTGACATGTTGTTGCTTCTTCGTCGTGCGGAAATCAGATCGCGAATGAGCGCGCACTTTGCCGCGAGACCAGGATGTAGGTCATGCGTTCGCGAGAGAAACAAAATGTCGAAACGGAGTGAACATTTCGTTCCGTTTTTTATATTAATTAAAAAAAGTACATACATTTTGTTTTCGCAGTGACCTTCAAATGACAGAGATGTTCGTCTCCGTGACAGAGGTTTTCAGCGATGTCGACTTTTTGGAGTCTTCGTACAGAGGGTTGACATGTATCATTGTATGGATTCTGGTGTAGGTCAAACCATGACCCGGTAACTCTACGAAACACTTCGAAAATGTAACCGTGGTCTGACCCCACTCGCAGATCACACAGCACGGCTACAGTGGCTCCCCCGTCTGGAGAATGCTTCAACGAACACCGTTGTTTCACTCTTCTCCGCTAGGTGCAAAAGGAATTGAGAAAGAGGACATGATAGCGAGCTAAAGGCTAGACACTCGTCATTACGACAAAATAGGTAATTCATGCTGCAAATGACAATTACATTTATACTCCAGTTGTACTGTCACACACACATGCCAACACAAATACACCTGTTAAGTGAATTTCATCCCGTATGCCATGAAACTGTATTTTCGACGCGTTTGTAGATGTTCCGGGCGATAAATGGTGGAATTGTGACGCAAAATCAACAATTTCGACCCGTTATCAGGCCTTATTTCAATTTGCCTATATTGTGGTATTATACTCTATGCTGTATTACGGTAATACTCCCTTTCTTGTGATCTGCTAATGTATGTTTCCACTAGACTACAATGACGTGCATAGTTAGCTACACCAGAGACCTCTGGGGGCGTCGCTGTTTACTGTCGCCACATGACCGTCATGATGACGTGTTATGTTTCTGTGTCCCACATTGGGTAACTCAGTTATAATTTTAGACTATATAATTCACTAGGCCATTGGCACTGTATGTGATACGTAGATACTAGAACATCTTAGCATAAGTTTAAAATTATATGCATATCACGTACGGTTGTTTGCTCAGACCCTATTTTATCAGCCCCGACTTTGGACATTTTTTAATATATGACCTGGTGCTGACCTGGTGTTTGCTGTTTGTAGGCTATAGGGCAAGAGTTGCATTTTAAAAGAAATATAATTAACATTCGTTTTTTGGGTCACAACTTTATATTTCACAACAATATCTTTACTGGATATTTCAATGATTTCACATATCATAGTTATAGACCAAATATGATGGCTTGCGGAATTGCAACCTTCACCGTAGGTTAAAGGAAATAAAAACAAGGCATTAGCTCAAACATGTTTTCCATATGTACACAAAGTTTAACATTGTATGTAACATTTGAGAACATTAAAAAAAATACAGAAAAATACATTTGTAGCATTAATTCGATTTTACACCCATAAAAATTTACTGAGCTAGGTGATCATGTGGTATCCTGACGTCACATATGACCCATACTCACATCAGGCCAACCCTTTCCATGCATTCAAAGCATGTTTTTATAACGATAGCTTTTGGGTCGAAATGAGCGTCAGAATGAGTTATTGTGTAGTAGTAGTTATCTTACGATTCCACATGAATCCAATTTTATTCAAAACTAGGTTTTGCCGAGCTTTGGCTCATTTTCAGAATCATTATATTGAATGCAACCAACGGGAGATAATCTACACCAATATTATACAATAAACATACATAGCAAACATATATTGTATCTAGCTACAGAAAGTAACGTGTATAATCTCACAATATCACTAGAATATTGATATATGAAGGCGGAGTTGTACAATTTATTATAACAACTTAAAAACAAACCATTGATTTTCTTTACACTTTTTTGTTTATGTTTTCACAACGTAATATAAACCAAGTCATTTTGTATAGTATGATGCACTGTTTGTAAATATATTTTTATTTTTGTAGAAATTATTTGTTCGCCACAAAAATTAAAATATGGTAATTATATAACGACGTTTCAAAATTGTATTTATCCCGACAGATCACAATTTGTTTTCACATATATAATTACAATATATTACCATACAATATATATATATACAATTAATAAATTAAATATCCATCACATTATATATGTTTGGATAAATAACATTTTGTTTGGATCAATACATTTTTTAGGCTTGGTGGACATGGAAATAAATAACAGGATGTAATCTAATATGAATTCAAGCAATAGGTGTTTTTATTCTCTTTAACAGGGAGTCAAATCTATATTTTGATTTTTCTAAAAATTAAACATTGCTGTGCATGGAATGTCATATGACTGAAGTTGGAAGTGTTGCATCTGATCAGCAAAATGCAACATCTTCTTACGGCTGAGATATAAGGGGATGGCCGTCTTAGACGGTGGGCCATCTTACCTCACCTTCTCCTATTAAGTATTATATGCATTAAATTATACCACTTGTATCAAGTACAACATCATAAAAACAGTTCAGTGCAGTTTTAGTCCTTTGGCCGAAGGTCCAAGGGACTATTGCCATCACTCTGCGTCCGCCGTTAGCTGCCGTATCTCAGTAACTGTTCAGCAACTTTTTCTCTAATTTTGCACAGACATATCTTAGGGCACTGCCACTATGCACGAGATATCTGTATTTTATTGAATCATTTTAAGGGCTCCATAGGGCTTCCAAGGACCCCAAAACTGGTAAAAATGTAACATTTTGTCTATTTTTTCAAAAACTGTTCAGCAACTTTTTTTCTAATTTTGCATAGATACATCTTAGGGTGCTGCCACTATATACAAGAAATCTGTATTTGATTGAATCAGTCTAAGGGCACCTAAGGGGCCCCCAAAGTGCAAAGGTTTTACATTATCTAGTGATGTGGTTTTGAGAAGGGCCCTTGAGACCACCCCCAACAGTAGATTTTGTTTAATGTTCCACAAAGTCAGTAGTGTGACTAAACTCTGCAGCCTAGTGGTACTGTTCCATTGAGACCTTGACTAATCTTAAATTGGTCACATTGCCTAGGCAGAGTAGACACACTTGACCCCTGTTAGACTGAACAGTTTCCTAACACCTTTAAACTGCATCTTCAAAACTATTGATTTTCTATAATTGCAAGTTGTGTTTATTTTGATGTTCATTTAATTATTATAAAATGGTGTGACTATGGCATCTATTTGTTAAAGATGTATTGTCTGTAGAAACCTGTAGGTGACAAATATAGAAAATTAATATTCTGTCACCTGTAGGTGACAAACATAGAAAATTAATATTCTGGACAACTATAGAGTGAAATATCCTACACTTTATTGATATCAAATGCATTCTACTGTTCTGTTTACGCTTGCCATGCCTTGTGTAGACATGGTACTGTGTAAATCAATTGTATCAATATAGACTAATAATTACAGATTCACAATATAGTTGAGACCTGAAACAACCAAATGTCAACCATTAGAAGTTCCGCTATACACAAGCAAGAAATCTGTATTTGATTGAATCATTCTAGTGTCATCAACATATAGTAGAACATACATTTTCTACATCATCATCACTAAGATTGTTGTAAATTTAACCAGCTGCCTTGTCAAGTCCGTTATAATTGTGACTAACAGTGTTCATAATGATTCAGGTAAATAGCAAATAACAAAGGACACAAGTTTTCACCTTGCCATACCTTTACACATGAGAAGAAGGCTGACACAGCCCGGCCCTGATTTATACATGATTTAGCATTTTTTTACATGTTGTATACAACTTTCAACACATTACCATTAATACCGCATGAAATTATCTTAGACCACAGTGAGGACCGGTCTACTAAATCAAATGCTTTCTTATAATCGGTGAAGGCACAATAAAGCCTTTTGTGTCAAGACAAATACAATTCAACCAATACCCCTATCTGAACACTGCCTGTTCTTCACCTATTACATTCGCTTTGTTTAGGTATGTGGTCAGTCTGGTGTTCTGAACAATTGCTAAGGATTAATGAACACTTGTGCAGAATGTCACCCACTTGGCAGGTTTAATTGATCTATTCAGCAATGAGGACACTGCTTAGGCCTCACTCTGGACACTGTCACTCACAGTGTTGTGTATTGTCTTAGTTGGTGCATTGAGCTAATCTACTTGACCATGAATCAGTGGTGATTTGGTATGTATTACACCCAGCTGTGGAGCTAAGATTCTCTGCCTGCTATTGTTTGATGGAAACTGTGACTAATCTGTAATTGGTCACTGGCAGTAGCTTGTGTCAACAGACAGTATTAAGCCACTAGTTTTCTAATTTTGCTCAGGGCCCCCAAACATGCAAAATTGTCCTCCTGTATCTCTGCTGCTCCCTCCTGCAGTCCCACTGATCTCTATTTATAACAGACAAACATACAGACAGACAGTATTTTTTTGACCATCATAAGCATATAAATTACAATATAATATTCATTGTAAGGTCAGGGAGGCTCCCATTAAGACAATTATATGCAGCTATCATGGGAGCCACCTTACTGATGTAACTGGATAGTGGACTTTGCCCTGATCACTTAATTCCATCATGACCCTTAATGATCTGTAACTATGATTCACCAAAAAACATTTGATTAATAATTACCTACAGGGTTGTTTGATTTAGCCGGGCATAAACTGTTTCTGCCTGGCAGAAACAGCAACAATATGAAATACATGTCATTGATAGGCAAACATGTTCTTTTTATAGAAAATTTCAGTTTCTTTCTGTACCTGTCTATGTATGATAACCATTTGTCTGCCCTGCTCACAATAAACATCACATGAATGATAAAAGGACGATCACTGCCACTTAACTTGTGGATTATTATTATTATAAACTGTTCTGCTACTGCTTGGTGGACAGTTAATTAGTGGGTCAAGTTCAAATACATCAGCACGTTTTTCACACCTGCAAGGTAGTTTAGGCTAAGTAGCATGCTGGCAGCTACTAAACCTATAGGCTTGTGTGAAAAGGATAGTTGGCAGAAGAACTTCAAAGCACCATTGCATCCATTTAGCCAGGCAGCAGTCACACTGTCCCAGTGTCTGCTGCTATGTTTATATAATAATTATATAGGCTTAATGATCCCAATACACCAATCTGTTGGCACAATGTCAGATAATGGAACTAGGTTAAACATCTTAACAATAACTATAATTAGTTCTGTGGAGCTGTTTTTTTCAGTGAACAGTAAGCATGTAAACATTTTACTTTCATCATAACCCTTAATGATCTGTAACTATGATTCACCAACAAACATTTGATTAATAATTACCTACAGGGTTGTTTGATTTATGCCGGGCAGAAACTGTTTCTGCCTGGCAGAAACAGCAACAATAGGAAATACATGCCATTGATAGGCAAACGTGTTCTTTTTATAGAAAATTTCAGTTTCTTTCTGTACCTGTCTACGTATGATAACCATTTGTCCGCCCTGCTCACAATAAACATCACATGAATGATAAAAGGAAGATCACTGCCACTTAACTTGTGGATTATTATAAAACTGCTCTGCTACTGCTTGGTGGACAGTAAGCTGCAACTGTCTTTGAGTTTGTTAAAATTTTTACAAACTACAATTATATAGCACTAATTTTTGAATGAATCACATTTTTAGAATGTATGTAATTGTTTGCGGTGTAACTTTTGTGTGCTTCGTTTTCTGCTGCTACAGGTTGCATTCATCTGAAAGATTATTCAATTACCTATCCAATGATAATACATATGTTGTGGTGTTAGAAATATATAGCTTTGGTATATTGTACACGAGGGTTGTGATAGGAAACTATTGGACATTGCGACATTGCAGAAAGACAGTACGAGATGTGTCACTCAATATATGAAGTGTGACTTTCAGATACTTCATTTTGTAGTGCTATGGATTATGATGGGCCTCCATTAGCTCCCTATATATTTGTAAGTTAGGTGAGTAACACCTTCAAAGTTCTGACAGCAGGACACTGCCTTCGGTGAAGTCGAGACAAAAGTTTTACAAAGGCTTCAATTTCAAATGGTCTATCACCATCCAGCTGACCCATTTTTTCTTTTCTTTAGACTACCTTTTGCTCTAAAATAACCTGTCCTCTTAATTTTATACATAAAGACATAATCTGGCATAATTTTATACATTTGTGTAGCAGCACATTTGTACTTCCAGTGTATCATATATTTATCACTTGTTGTGTATTACACCCAGCTGTGGAGCTAAGATTCTCTGCCTGCTATTGTTTGATGGAAACTTTGACTAATCTGTAGTTGGTCACTGGCAGTAGCTTGTGTCAACAGACAGCATTAAGCCACTAGACCCCTGTTAAACTGGACAGTTGTTTTTTATTATAATTATTCCTCTAAATGCAAGACATGGTACAATAAGTGAACAGTAAACATGTCAACATTTTACTTCCATCATAGCCCTTAATGATCTGTAACTACGATTCATCAAAAAACATTTTATTAATAATTACCTACAGGGTTGTTTGATTTCTGCCCAGCAGAAACGGCAACAATAGGAAATATATTCCATTGATAGGCAAACATGTTCTTTTTATAGAAAACGTAAGTTTCTTTCTATACCCATCGATGTATGATAACCATTTGTTTGCCCTGCTCACAATAAACAAGAAACATCACATGAATGATAAAAGGAAGATCACTTCCACTTAACTTGTGGATTATTATTATTATAAAACTGCTCTGCTACTGCTTGGTGGACAGTAAATTAGTGGCTCAAGTTCAAATACATCAGGACGTTTTTCACACCTGCAAGGTAATTTAGGCTCAGTAGTGTGCTGGCAGCCACTAAACCTATGTGTGAAAAGGATGGTTGGCAGAAGAACTAAATTCAAAGCACCATTGCATCCATTTAGCCAGACAGCAGTCACACTGTCCCAGTGTCTGCTGCTATGTTTGTATATATATATATATAGGCTTAATGATCCCAATACATCAATCTGTTGGCACAGTGTCAGATAATAGAATTAGGTTAAACATCTTAACAATAACTATAATTAGTTCTGTGGGGCTGTTTTTAAGTGTTCATTTATAACATTATCAATACCACATGCCTTTTTGTTTTTGATTTTTTGATTTGCATTAGTACCTCATCTTGCGTGAATGGTCTGTTTATGTGTTCGTTTGACTGGGAAATCTTTTTTTTATCAAAAGGTATCTCACAAGCTGCAGTTTCACTTTTAGGTTTTTCCCTGAGTTTTTCAAGGAGGTTCATAAACATATTTCCACATTTTTTACTGCTGTTACTTGCTTTATTTATTATTATTATATCCCAGTATTCTTCAGGCTTGCTGTTTTAGGTTGCTCAAGTTTTCATGTAACTGTTTGTGGTAGCATTTTGATATTTGTTTTATAAAGCATTTATACCCACTAGCCAATCCTCTTAACTCTGCTTTAGCTTCATCATTTTTAATTTTATTTAGTCTACCTTTTGCTCACAAATAATCTGTCCTCTTAGTTTTACACATAAAGACATAATCTGGCATAACGTGATAAGTTTTTGTAGCAGCACATTTGTACTTCCAGTGTATCATTGCAACATAACATAAATACTGTGTGCCACATTTGAATGTCATGCATGTAATATTTCATTGCAATCCACTTGCATATATAAACTTCAACAGCCTTTCTTCATTTTCACTTTTAGACCCTTACCATGTTCAATGCTCCATAAGTTCGCAAATTTTTGTAGCAGTCATAATTTTTGAAACCGTATAAAGCACCCTACCCAACTTTTACAAGAATGTAAGAAAACAATGTTACAATTTTTCCGACTTATCACTCATTTGGTCAGCCGGGGTCACATATAGATGTATTAATAATAATATCGCTTGCCGGCAAGTTCTGGATGTGAGGATGTGCTGCCTCAGTGAATTGCATTTAATGTTACTAAGCCCTAAAACACCTGTAAGTAGCTTTGAAGTTGCCTGGTTCCCATGCTCCTGGGAACCAGGCAACTTTGCCACACCATCACAATATAATTTCACACATTATTATTGCAGTTGAACGCTTGCATTACATTACATTGTTTGATACTTTCAGGAGACTTTGGGAGTAACATCAGGCAACTCTCCTGCTGCTATTGAACCATTCCACCCAGAGACATCTGTGCTGGAGAGGGTCCTGTCCGTCCACAGGTGTTTGCCTCAGAGCAGGGGGTCTCCTGTGTGCTGGAGTAAGAGGTAGCAAACAGCACCTGTGACTTATGTAAGAGGGATCTGTGCAGGACAGACATGCTGAAACACTGTCTGAAGGTGTGTACATGATGCATTTAGACTGTTGCACTAGACAGTCAGCCAGATTATTCACGTGTACTGAGAGGAATGTGATCGAGGGGATTACTGTGCATACTGACATTTTCCCAACTGGACGCTCCTAGTGGAGATGTTGATCAAGTTCTTCCTGCATTAAAATATAGACAGACATTCTCTCCTCATTATAAAAGGCACATGATATGCTTTGCTAAGTGACTTATGAATAAGTATCAATAATTACATTCTGCACTATAAATCTATCTATTCTAAATTATATATTAACGTAGTCCGTGTTTGTTTCTGTATGTTTTTCACAGCTCCATGGTGATGGAAGCTAGAAACTTTCTGTGGCTTACTAAGGGTGTGCTCATGCTAATTTGCTAATACAAGTTTGCCAAGTGAAAAACCCCAGTGCAACCCTTGTCACTTCGGCCCATGGTGAATTCAGTTATGTTGACGGGGCTGTGGGTTTCAGGTGTCAGTGGGAATGTAGCAGAAGTAGCGACAGCCAACAGCAACAGTACAATTGAATGTTTTCTCTATATTTGTTTTTACACTGAAAAATACACGGGCTTGCACTGTAGCTGTCATTGGGCTATGGGTACTGTGTCATCATCGCTGTCTCTCTCTCATCAGTACAAGATTGAGCCTTTATTTCGCACCATGGCTTCCACCACAAGCACAATATATGCGAATCAAACTAAACTGAACGCAAAACAATTAAAATAATGAGTTCATCCCGGGATGATATCAGATCTTTGTGGATGACATCAGATTTGTTTACAAGCACACGTACGCGCTCGCACACACACACCAGGCCAGGAGTCAATGATATCACAATGTAATATATTACTATTACTTAGTTTCCTTACTATTACTATTACATGCTGAATTTGATATATTACTATTGAAGCAATTACTATTACATTTTTGATTGGAACTTTTAGTATAATACACGGTATGCATAAATATGTACCATAACATATAAATATCATATTTAATATTATCTATTAACTACACTCTGTATGGATAGAACATATTTTTCATTTTATATTTCAGTACATTATAAGGATAAAAAACAAAAGCAGTGTCGCTATCACTTCGGTTGTTTAATTATAACCAACTTCAAAGAACTATTGAATCCCTTTAATCTGCAGCTGTCACACTGTCTCAATGTCTGCTAGTGCTATGTAAATCCAGGGTGAAGCTGACTGAGGGCCATGATTCACAGAGGAGCAAGCATAAAACCTGGTGAAACTAGTGGAATATTCTTTTCCTTGTAAATAATAAAATAACGAGACCGCAAATAAGCACAACTCAAATTGAACTTTGAAATGTCCAATAGTAATATAAAAGTGATATGTCAATTACTATTACATTGCTTCCTATTACAATTACATTGTGTTTTTATTCAACCTATTACTTCAATATTTGTAATCGTTACTATTACATATTACTATTACCCAAGGCCTGACACACACACGCACGCACACACACACACACGCACAAACACACACACACACACTCATACACATACACACACATACACACATACTCACATACTCACACACACACACACACACACACACACACACACACACACACACACACACACACACACACACACACACACACACACACACACACACACACACACACACACACAGCTTTATGAGCATAATTAAGATTTGTATTTGATTACGGGACTTCCACATTTTAAAGTACGCATCCTTTCTGTTTGCCCCGTTTAGACGCACGACATCCAGTACATCGTCAAGTGCACAGTTTGCGGAGAGGAGTTCGAGTCGAGCCGGCTGCTGGATGGCCACCACACTGCGCGGCACGCCGACGTGAAGCGATTCCGCTGCGGCTTCTGCGACGCGTCGTTCTCGTGGGCCGCCAACCTACACCGGCACGAGCGCACGCACGCCGCCGACACGCATGACTGCCCGCACTGCAACAAGGGCTTCCTGGACGCGCGCAGTCTGCGCGTGCACGTCAGCAGCAGGCACATGACCTCGAGTCAGGACCGCGAGAAGCCGTTCCTGTGTCGTCTCTGCGGCAAGTGTTTCCGGTACGACTTCAGCTACGACGCGCATATGAACGCGCACGAGATCCCGCCGGAGCGGCGGGCGGCGGCGCTCGTGGTGTTGAGCAATGGGCGTGGTAAGAAGGTCATGAAGGAGTACAACATCGAACTGATCAGTGAGCCAGGTCAGTCCGCCCGTCGCAGCGTGTCCGTCGATCCGTACTTCTTCAACGAGAGGTTCGTGGAGCTGCCCGTGTGCGACAACATGGGGAGTGAGCAGGGCAAGGAGGACGATGTCAGTAACAGGGCGGTGACAGAAGAGAGTGAACTTTTGGATGTTGGAGCCACTCAGGTGTTTGAACTCGTAGAAGAAGATGTGACGGACGCACATGTAGACGCAATACTGTGCGAGCTGACGGCAGATGGTAAGGCGGTAAATATGCAGAATGAGGTGAACCCGATTGAAAACTCACGTGAAATGGAACACGAAAGAAAACCGGCTACACAAAGAGAACATGTCGCTGATGTGTGTATTTCGATTACAGCGGTGACGACTAACATGGACGACACGACGCACGAGAATTCATCAACAGGGATGAGACGGAAGTCGCGGACGAAACGACGACAATGTGATCTTAACACTAGCGAAGAAAATACAGACACATATGGCCAGAACAGAAAATCATTATATCGTGGTACCTCGTCAACGTAGGAGAAATAACGATACGGTTTGTAGAGGCAGTTGACAAATAGCCCAAGCAAGACAGGAACCGATAAGTCACTGCAAGAAAGCATCCTAAAGGCAAACATTTGTATTGTGGCTGAAATAAAGGAAAATTAGAGACAATGCAGCATCTTCTCGTTTCATATTATACGTGGTATGACATTCAGTGTACAAAACAGCCAAAGGCTTGGCAAATATGCGCATGACATGATTGTAATTTTCGAGATTTTGATATCGTTCATTTACAAGAAATATTTAATAAACGGTTCACGTGAAGACAATACACAGTAAATTATGTGCCTTTTCGAAACAGGTGTTGACAGTAGTGGCACCCACATAAGAAAGTGATACCAAATGGATATCTTCAGATTTGTTTACATACAGTGGACTCTCGCTGCAACTTGGTCAAACTATTCGTTGTATCTGGTTTGTTAGACCGAGGTGGGTGAGTGGGTGTTCTTTATATCAGGAGTCTAAAGCTATAGTTCACTATAAATATACAAATTTGAGAAAGCAATAGAGATCGGAGAGAGGCGACCAGCCATCAACCGAGACACCGGGTACAACCTTCCCGCGATATTCTTGGAACTGCTGTCATGTGATGACCTTCAACGATGTCACACGACGACCGAGCATTAGCAGTCCAACGCTGCCGAGGGTGTCGTGAGGACACCAAAAGCTACGTAAGAGAAATCAAGGATTCGGAAAGGTAACTTAATACTTCCAAATTGTGTGTGTATCGTTCGAGAAATGTACGGACAATTGTTATATTTTGTTATAGGTCATTGGATAGAACAATCAATGGCATTGTTATTGGTGTACACCACTTGCATAACTTATGTACAAACATATCAGGTAGGCCTATATAGCTTGGATAAAGCACACCCGTACATTTAAATGCACACAAAATGAACCGCATCTATACATGACATGATCCAGTACAAACCAAAACACCATCGTACAGGTTTACTGTTGCATTCCACTATGCCAGATAATTACCATCGGAAACAATTAACTGACTCGTCAATATAATTTGTAGCATCGATCACATGACACTGACCGGGTGTACCAAAATACAAAAACCCTCTCCCATCATGCAACTGACACTGCCTCATTTCCATTTTTCGTTCTATCGTTCGCCAAGACACATGTTTTCGCTTGTTGTAATAATGTATATATATTCCTTGGATCTGTGGAGTGTTTAAAATGTTTTTTTTATTTGTAAGATTACATTCTTACTGCGTATGGACGTATTTTAGCGTAGGCGTAGTTTGCCATTTAGCTTGTCCTTATGGATGTCATTTTGACTTGTTCAGATCGAGACAAATTTTCATTTAATTTCTAGTTCAACGTAGTGCTTAGTCTGGGATGACATAGTAAATTACTGTCGCCTTTTTAGGTGTGCTGACTACATTTAACAGTATGTTTAGTTAGAGTTGGGAAACGTTGGTTCTACACGCTGTCTGCTCAAATTATCCGGTTAACTTACAACTGTATTATCGCCAGTGGCGTAGGCATGATTTTGTATTGGAACAAGCAATGAGTAGCGGGATCTGACGCACACGCACTCACACACGTATGTATATGTGTGTGTGTGTGTGTGTGTGTGTGTGTGTGCGTGTGTGCGTGCGTGCGTGCGTGCGTGCGTGCGTGTGTGTGATGAGGCGCTGGCGTTCAACCAATAACTTCACAACAAATCCGGCGGCGCCGTCGAGTGAGCTTCACACAAATGTTCGTGTCATGTGTAACGTTGTCGCTTATTAAAATTAATTAATTCACGACACGAAGTTCCGACTACCCAGTGGAATATCGACTAGATAAATTGCTTTGGCCGTAAAGTGCAACTTGATCTTAGTCCAGTAACTAGTCATCTTGCAGGGCAATTATAAATTTGCATCCTTGTGTTGATATATTAATAGGCATTAACCATCAAGCACATTGTGAATGATGACATATTCGTTGCACTGCCACCTCTTGGACTGCAGCCTGCTGGATGCTTATCGCCTACGGCAGAAGCGGCGGATTCCTCCACTTTGAGTAACTCAATCCCATTTGAATGATGACAACTTTCTTTGCCAAATACTTGGAAGTCCTTAAATCAGGCAACCAGTTATATGTCTTCAGTCCCCTACCCTCCTAATTTTCCGGGATCGGGGGGCATGGCCACCTTGCCCCCACCCCACCCCACCCTGGCTACGCCACTGATTATTGCCCACTCACTTTGTTGCGCCAGTCGCTTCTTCGCCGCGCAACTACGAGTGTGTGTGTGTTTGTATCACAATAAAGAGTGTGATTGTTTAGTCGATTTTTTTTCAATATATGAGAAATAAGACCTGCAAGTAAAAGGAGATATCACAATCAATCACAATACTATATTGTCCACTGGGAAGGAAATTCATTTGGGGTGTAGCAGCATATTAAAACAAATAAAACAAATGTACCTGCAATGTAAAAAAAAAAGTTATATCGGTTAAATAAATAAATCAGTTAAAATTAGTTAGATATGTTAAATAAGTTACACAATTTAAAAAATATTAAATCATCTCACAAACCATCTCAGGCTCATTCAGTGTCAGACTGGCAGAGATGAGGGGGACGAAGGTCATTTACTCATTCATTATTCTAATTGACGAGGGAACAAATGAGTTTCGAGTGCGATTCAATTTACAATGAGGAAGTTTAAAGCGGCGACCAGAAGGAAGTAGTTTATAGCATGGAAACAGGGGATGTTCGGGGTCTGAGGAGACATTCCTTCCCTTTCTCTTTGCCTGTATAGATCCTCTAGACTGTTTTGCGTTTTTCCCACCACCTTGCTACTAATCCTGACTGTTCGTTCCGGAGTGTTGCGATGCTGCACAACACTCAGGCCACCGTACCACACAAGAAACCCAAATGTAATATAGCTTTCCATGTAGCATCTGTAGAAGGTTTGTAGAACGTGTGTGCTGACACTGAGTGACCTGAGCTTGCATAAGAAATACAGCTTTTGCTGACACTCTGTTAATTACTGCTGTATTTTGACCAAATGTGACCTTTGCATCAATGATAGTGCCGATATACTTGTATTCATCTACTCTCCTTACATACTCTCAGTTAATGAATAGTCTCTTGGGAGAGATAGGATTTTTCCTAAAATATATTATGAATTCTTCAGTTTTATGAACGTTCAGATCTAGGAAATGATGATCACACCACACTGTGAAATCAGCTAAAGCGCACGCACACACTTGGTCAGAGCGACGATAGCCGTGTCATCGCTGTATTTGATTAAATTGACGCTCTCCTGTGTGCTACAACAGTCGTCTGTGTAGAGTGTGAACAGAACAGGGGAGATCACCGAGCACACATCACCATTATAGCGCACTACTTGCTTACGTTCAGTAAAAACTGGTTTATACAAAAGATGACGTGTGTGTTCACATGCATTTTAACAAGTTTACTCATCATGGTGTGTGGCTGGATGGTGTTGAAAGCCGACGAAAAGTCAATAAAGATTTATTGGAAAGCAATCATGTTTCTCCGGTATCTCACCAGCCTCCTCTCATCCTCTTGACTGTATTCTGAAGCGACAGCTATGTGCACAGTCTATTGATTAAGGAAGTGTTCCTGCCTACGGGCATCACGACAACACCAATCCTCGTCCCGTCTCTTTTGTGAGTGAATAGACAGAGAACACCAGGGGATCTGAGCATGGGTTACGATCTTGCTCAGTGGATCATACGTTGGTCACCGCTAGTCGGTCACCAGACCAATATGACCAGGGCTCCACTAGCCATTCAGCTGACACTGGTGGACGCAATGGTACCTACCCTTGTTTGAGTTCTGGGAATGCTCGCTCGAGTTCACATCCCAGACCCACTCATTCAAAATCTTCTTTCTCGAAATCGTCTCGATCAGTAGTTTCACTCGAGTTCGTCTGACGAACAGACAGAAAAAAACATCAACTCCTTATCCATTTGAGATCTCGCATCAGGTGGTAGAGATCAACGAAGGATCTCTTCCAGATTCCGAATATTTGTATTGTAGGGAGACAGAGGAAATTCTTCCCACTATTGCGGCTCATTTAGATACGATTCACCACTTACTACAGGATCATATTTCTACTCCTGTTCTAATAAACAAGAAATTATGTTTGCCGTTATCACTTTCGTTGTCAGAGACTGACTTTCAGGAGGAGTGGCCTTGTACACCCTCCCAATGTCTACGGCTACGAGAACTGCTTTCGGTAGGGGAGCTGGGTATGCAAGGCGTTCTTAAGCAGAAAGGTAATCTGACTCCAACAGTGGTTGTACCACCAACAGACCTCGGCATTTATGGTGTCGGTCCAGGCAACGTATAACGGTCTCATCTGCACAGGATTGAGATCTGGCAGCTCTGCAGAGTTCAGTGGATTATATCCACTCACAGTTTTCTGCGGAGGTGTCTGACCAGTTGCCTTCGGTCTCATTTGCAAGATGTGGGGAGATGGGATTGCCACCGATTCGCAATCTGCAGCCAACTTACACCGGTCCTTCTGGGATGTCTCTTTAAACCAGATTGGCTTTCTGCTAGAAAGTCAGAAAGATCATTTACACCAAATCCCAGTTTTTGGTTCAACCCTCTTTAATGGCGAGTTTGTTGGTGACGCGTCACAGAGATTTCGTGATCGTCAACTGATTGATCCTGTCACTGCAATGCGCGTACCATCTTTCCGTTTTTCGAAAGAATCGGTACAGGAACAGACCCAATCCCTTTCCTAAACAGGTCTTTCAACATTCTTCAAACACACCCTCTCGCATTTATGTTGCACGAGGGCACGACCGCTGTCTTCCACCCCCACCTACAGGGATACGGTGAAGAGGCTTTAGCCGTACTTGTCCCTGACGCTATATGTCACCCTTCAATGTATACAGAGAACTGCTTACGCCCGGCGTAATAATAAGTGCACCCGATTATTATAATACAATACAATAACCTTTATTTGTCCACAAATGGTTCTATTTGTCCACAAATGGTAATTCATGTGGTACAAATTTACACTTTAACTCAACAATATTAGTACATTTAAAGCTGATTAAGTTCAGTGATGTAATAAAAATTTGCCGTCACAGAGTACACAACAATGTTAGTCACAGTCTTAGTGTCTGGTGTTTCATAGCGTTCATCCATACTTGGCAGCGTCACGCAACGGTTTTATTGACTGACCGGATAACGCGAACTATCTGGATCCAAGTTTCCACCATTGTAATCGTTCCACCATCCTCTTCTCCTTTCTCTTCCCTCTCCTAGACCTAGCATTCAGCAGCCTGATGGGGGTTTGCAGGAAGGTGTTTCGATATCTGTTGGTTCGAGCCCTTTCCGATACGTACCTACAGCCAGATTGAGCAACACAATAGAACTCGTGCTGTGGGAGTGATGGGTCTTTTATAATTTCTGCTCTCTTCTCAGTCACATATGTTTCATATAGTTCATCCACAGTTGGTAGTGTCACCCCAATGGCTTTACTGGCTGACCTTATTGGTGTAAAACTGAATTATTGTCCAATTTACAATCATGCTCCCTCGAATCTAAAAATGGTTGGCATTTTATTTCTACATTCCGGATGGAAGCATGAGAACGGATTTACAGTTGTCTGCATAAGAATGCATGGTGATTTCTTTCGATCTGAAAGATGCTTATTTCCATTTACCCAATCACCGGACATCCTGGAAATACTTCCGATTCCAGATCGAGGTTCAGTATTTTCAATTTCGGACTCTGTCCTTCGGTCGTGCGTCAGCTCCGTGGCTGTTCACGAATATTGCGCAGGAAGTAAAGACGATTGTACACATACATTAAATTCAATTATATCAGTATATCGACGACTAGTTAAGTCAAGCGTTGTCTCAGGTTTTATGCAATCTCACACAAATTCTGTAGACATCTTCCCTGATACCAGTTGAGTAGTTTCTTTTTCTAGGCTACCAGTTCGATCTGGTCAAGTACCTTTGCACTCCGCCAATAGATATATATCGCAAGATTGTGGAGCTATCCAATCGCATTATCAGTCAACACGGAGCTCCTGTCCGTCTTTTGCACATCTTGCTAGGTTTGTTGACGTCCTACGAGAAACTGATACCTCTCGGTCGACTACATTCACGTGAAATTCATTTCGCACCCCGTACACAGCGGGATTTCAGTCAGTACACAACTAATTTATTCGCACCTGTTCTCCAAACAGCCGGTCAAAGCCCAGAGGTACAGGGCGTTCGCATCTTAGCCGACCATGGACCGACATGTGCGTGCGACGTCCTCTGCATATTCGCCGCGCCGTAGGTTGGTGACGTCCGCCTGGTGATGGTGGGCGAAAACAACAGAGCCACCGACCACCTAGTACGTCACGAGCCGGTGTAGGTCCTCATTCGCCTCGTTGAACAGCGTGAAGTGGGTCGTCGTCGGCAGATCATTGAATAGATAGAGGAGCGTCAGTCCGGGTAAGCTGATACCGTCTTTGAACATGTCGATGCGTCGGTGTCGGTAGAAGATGAACTGCTTTTCGACCGCCTCAAGGAACCGAACCACGTCTCGGTTGTTATACCACATGATAAATTATCGTTGTGTCATCATGCGTTCCTCCCGCCAAACAGTTCGGCAACGGTCGTAGGCGTCGTCGGAGATGGCCTGCCGTATCAGCTGGTGGTAGAAGGCGTCTTTCAGAGGAACCTCCCAGTCGTCCAGTTTGGCCAGGTTGTCGAGATATTCGTACGGGAAACTTCCCTTCACCAGCTCGCACCCGTAAATCTTTAGGTCCTTGTCGTAGCTAACACTGGGTGCGAGATAGTTCGTGATGTCGAGGAACTTGAGCGTAGGTGTCGAAAGGCACATCAAGTAGTTGATCCTCTTGATGACGAACGCCGACGACACGTCCCGGTTGACGTCCCCGGCGACGGCCGTACCACCAGCAGCAGCAACAGGACCGACGGAACCGACGGTTGGAGCGGCCTCGGCGGTTGGAGCGGGTTCGGCGGCACCGCGATCGCACAGGAGGAATGGCGCAATGTACGTTTTCACAAACGTTCATGTCATACATTCCCGAGTTGAAGCCGAGGACGGGGAGCTGATGGAGGTGCACGCGCAGCTTGATGAGGACAGTGTAGCGGTTACACCTGTTCGCCTTCGAACGTCACCGCCGCCCGTCACTTTTTCTCGCGACTCGGCCTAGAGTGAGGATACGTCTCGGTCGGACGGTTCCAATAATCTGCGGGCTGTCACGCTTATTTCTTCCAGGACTTCCTTCTCACACTTCGTGAGCTCGTTCGAATCCCCGGCGGTAACGAAGCATCGCGCCGACTCGTAACCGAGGGCGTTCGACGCCAGGCTCACGCTCAGTGCCAGCTTAGCCACTGGCGTTTGTCACAGTTCGGTAGCAGTCTCTCAGTGTCTATGTAGCACTCGAAATTGAATGCTGCCCTGTACGAGTAGTAGCGCAAGGCCTGGGTCACGTCGATGCCTTTGTCCTTCAGTTATTGGAAGACGGGCGGTTTCGGATGGTAGATACCGTCAGGGTAATTGTATCGGACGCCTCCGTCGCACGTGCGTTCGTGTCACCGGAGAGACCACGACGTCGTCCATGGCGAGTCGCCACAGTTGCTGCAGCGATACGAGCGACAGAACATCTTCACGTCTCGTATGTATGAGTAGTGAGCGTCGCATAGACTCACGTTCAGGGTGACCGGGTAGTGCTTCATTGATCGCCGGACCAATTCAGCAGTCGTATCCCCGTCGCCCGGTTCGACAGGTCGGTAAACGATCACTTTCATTTGGAAGACAGTCTCCACCTGGTCGAGTTCATCTAGCATGAGACTGCTGGAGGAGCGCGCGTCTACCGGCTCGACAGGCCGCTCGTTGTAGAGGGTGTAGAGTGCCGCCGTCGCCTTCTCCAATCCGCGTAAGTCGCACCCTCGACTCAAGACCAGGCAGCGGAAAATACACAAATGGCCGGTGTAGGGTCTGCCGGTGTTTTCGTTGTTCTCGAGGCTTACGACTGCTTTTTTATTTATCACGTACTCGGGGAGTCTCACGTCGAGACAGCCGGTGGGGTGACTGACGATTGCATTCGAAAAGAAGGTGGCGTTAGACACTAGTTCGGCCGTCCAACTCGAGTCTGGGCGCTGGGCAATAACGTACTGCAGGACGTCCTCGTCATCAATACTACCAGTATTGGTGACGAGGACGGGTTGCTCCAGGTACCGACCGCAGCAGTTACACGACTAACAGTAGTACCTATACCGTCCCGTCTTCTTGTGTCTCAAAAAGAAGCCGAAGCTGTTGTTGATTTTGAAGGCGTGTGTCTGTTCCTCGAACATGCCGGGCAGTCGACCTTCTAGAACGCGCATGTCCAGATCGGTCAGGTGGAAGTTATACCTCGTCTGTACAGGACCGATAGCTGTCGACATCCGTATGCTCGACCAGTGTTCACGGACGATGCAATGTAAGCCCTCGGACACGCTGTCATTTCCCGGTGCTGCCGGGCCCTCCACATACTCATCGGCGCCGGCGTCAGCCCCGTCAGTGCGAGCAGCAGCAGTGGCAGCAGCACTGGCGGTGGTAGGAACGTTCGGTCGATGCAAGGGGCTCTCCCGCCGCCGGAGTTCCTGTGCCGGCGACCTGACGCCTCGACAAATCACTATCTCATGCGCCTGCAGGTTGGATTTCCGGCCGAAAGTATGACCACACTTGTCGCAGACGTAGCGTCCTCCTATCTTCGTCTTCAGCGTCGGTTGACATATGGTATGCTGCGTTTTCGGATTGTCCCGTCGACGGAAGCCTCTACCGCAGGTAAGGCAGTCGAAAGTGACCGGTTTCGTCGAAGGCGGCGGCTGACAGACACCGGTCTTGTCGGCGGCACCGGGTCCCTTAGTGGTAGTAGTTGCGCTCGGTCGTCGGCCGGAGGATTTCCGTCGGTGACGTTCTGACGGTCCGTGTCGCTTCATCCTCTACCGACAGGCCTTCCCGTCGTCATCGTACGTCTGTAGGTCGCGTTTCAAGTCAAAAGCGTGATCGCCGTCGTCGAGGTCGTAACGGCATCGTTTTGTCGGTCTATCCATAGGAGCGACGTGTCCTTGAACAGTAATAAAGGTTCGTTGTCATGCGGAATATCAAGAAGCGATCGTCGTAAAGGTTTTCTACTGCCAGATTTACTGGCCTGTCGAAAATCAAGGCGGGTTTTTATAGACACGCACGACGGTATTGCGCAATCGAAGTACACCAAAACAGCTGACGGTGCACACAAAAGTCCAGAAACGTCTTGCGAAGACGGTAACATGTGCAGTTCGTCAGAAAAACAAAGAAGTCCAGATACGCCTTCGTGTGATGTCGGTTGTATTTTTTTCACAGACGAACTTTATTAGTTGTTACCGTCTAGCTGTGGTGTGGTGTATATTTCATGAGGCTAACGCTTATGGTCGCGCCACCTTTCGGCGATGGTCAGTTGAGATTTCGACGGATTTTGGTGAAATGAGCGCACGCTTTAGTTGTTGGAGCCGATGCTAGAATGAGATGTTATGAGAATGAGAAGAATGAGAATAAGAGCTTTTAGGAAATCGACGAATCATTATTTATCCGAGGTGGTGTAAGTGGGAGCTGACAGACGTACTGAACGGTATCATAGTGTGAGCCGTATGTGTTTTTGAAAGCTGTGTCGGTCTTTTTGTGAGTGTGGAGTGGGAGACAGCGCCTGCTGCGCGCGTTCTTGTGTCGACATTTTACGAAAATGTACTGTATAGACCATTAGCCGATTTTCAGACTATTTACGCAAAACGGGTAGGACTTAATCGAATTTTCCAAAATGCAGAAAGATGTATTGCATAGACGAGTAGAAGTTAGCCGATTTTTCAGACTTTTCGCCAGCATGCCGCCGCAAACCGCGTCTCAATAGCTCGGCGGGTCACGATCCGACGTAGATACAAGGAATCTGTGCCGTACTGCCGGCGAGCCGTTGCTACTCCGAGACTTTCTGTCGTCACTTTCGTCGCTCCCCGGGAACCTGCCTGCTGCCGGCGAGCCGTCGCTAGCCTGGGACCTGCAGCCGTCGATGCCCGGGACCAGATGCGAAAAATGTACTGCATAGACGAGTACAACTTAGCCGTTTTTTAGACGTCTCACACAAATCCCTTTTATGGAGAATGTTGCCCTGTTTGCAACAGAAGGTGCCTTTTTAAGGAGAATGTAGCCAACTTTACCTTGCTGTTGGCGAGCCGTCGCTAGCCCGGGACCTGTTGCCGTCGCTGTCGTAGCTCCCCGGAAGCCCGCCGTGCTGCTGGCGAGCCGTCGCTAGCCCGGGACCTGCTGCGAATGATGTACTGGATAGACGAGTAAAACTTAGCCAATTTTTCAGACTTTTCATGCAAATCCCATTTATGGTGAATGTTTAATAAAGAATGTTGGCTTACTTGTAATGGAAGGTGCCTTTTTATGGATAGTGTTGTCCTGTTTGCAATGGAAGGTGCCTATAAGGAGAATGTTGCACAGTTTGCCTTGCTGCCGGCGAGTCTTAAATTTAGAAACATCGTTATATAATACCCATATTTTAATTTTTGTGGCGAATAAATAATTACTAAAAAAATATTTAAAAACAGTGCATTATAGTATAAAAATGATTTGGTTTATATTACTTCGTGAAAACATAAACAAAAAAAGTGTAAAGAAAATCAATGGTTTGGTGTCGGGATTGAACCGGCGTCGCCCGATTGCAAAATAATTGCCAAGAAACCAACGCGTTTACCAACTGAGCTAGCAGGACCGACAGAAATTCGCTGACTGATTTAAGTTGTTATGATAAATTGTACAACTCCTCCTTCATACATCGATATTCTAGTGATATTATGACAAAACAAAAGGATTGGTCAATCTCAAAATCCATAAGTAGTTTTCCAGTTATCAACAGATGGGTCAAGGCGCTAGGGAGCTACGGTGGATAAGCAAGTTGTAAAGATACGTTTTTAAACGACGGAATTGTGTAATATTGTCAACTGATCTAACACTAAGAGGGAGCATATTCCAAAGAGTTGGTGCAGCAACAGAAAAAGCTCTAGTTCCAATGTTAGTGTTGACTCTAGGAACAAAAAGTAGGTCAGAACTAGATGATCGAAGCTGGATAGGTTTTCTTACAGGAGTAACCAATGAATGCAAATAAGATGGTTGCTTATTGGACAGTGACTGGTATACACGTTACTTTCTGTAGCTGGATACAATATATGTTTGCTATGTATGTTTATTGGTGTAGATTATCTCCCGTTGATTGCATCCGGTGTAATTATTCTAAAAACGAACCCAAGCTCGGCGAAATCTAGTCGACTTGTAAGCCCATTCGTATTCATTGTTTTGAATAAAATTGGATTGATGTGGAATCGTAAGATAACTGCTTGTTCCTCTATGATGACTAGTATTTGTATTACATCGGCATATCGCACAATAACTAATTTTGACGCGCGTTTCGACCAGAAAGCTAACCTTGTAAATATGCTCTGAATGCATGGAAAGGGTCGGCCTGATGCGAGTATGGGTCATATGTAATGTCACATCTCGGCATACCGAAAAGTGCACCAAAAATATGCATATTCGAAAATGTCCGGCTGCACAGCATACAATTTGGAATTTCTAATTCATTGAATTTTTTTATTTTGTTTGGCTTGGTGGACATGGAAATAGATAGCAGGATGTAAGATAATATAATGTCAAGCAATCTATGTTTTTATTCCCTTTAACGACGCGATAGTGGCGCCTCTGGCGTGCAGCTGGTCAGTTGGTACCAAAATTCGCAAAATTGAGGTCATGTTAAAATATGGGAAAATTTATTCAAATTGACTCCATTTTGCTGATTTGCGGGTTGTCATCCTCACTATTTACTACAATTTCCACTACCGTTGCATACATCAACAAGCGGGGGTGGGGGACCGAACCATTTCTCTGACACGGCTAGTTGCTCAAATTATAATATTGTGTCAGGAGAGAGAAATCGATCTTCGTGCAAGACATATTCCCGGCATCAGGGATGTTCTGGCAGATCTGTTAAGGATGGGTCAAATTCAGTCAACAGAATCGTGTCCGAATGTGTGGATCGAACCATAATTCCGTTATGGGGAGTACCAATGATGGATCTGCAACCAAACAGAACAGTCGTCTTCCTCTCTCTGTCTCTCCAATCCCGATCATCTGCAGTAGCGGTGGACGGTTATCGCTGAGTTGGGTACATATGTGGGGATACGATTATCGTCTATTCCTCAACATGCACTGAATCCAGCAGTGTTGCAGAAGATTCGACACGACCAATGTCGGATCATACTGGTCGCCCCTCTTTGGCCTGAAGCACGTTGGTTCATAGACCTACTAGCTGTTGGTATATCTACCACGGTCACTGCCACCTCTCCCAGATCTACCACAGTCACTGCCACCTCTCCCAGATCTACCACGGTCACTGCCACCTCTCCCAGATCTACCACAGTCACTGCCACCTCTCCCAGATCTACCACGGTCACTGCCACCTCTCCCAGATCTACCACGGTCACTGCCACCTCTCCCAGATCTACCACGGTCACTGCCACCTCTCCCAGATCTACCACGGTCACTGTCACCTCTCCCAGATCTACCACAGTCACTGCCACCTCTCCCATATCTGCTGTATCAGGGCAGTCTCTACAACAGAAACCCTCCAACTTGCGGCTTCACGAAGTACTATTATTAGGGAAGCCCTTAGAACATAGGTTTTTCAGAACAATTTGCTGGTCGCGCATCGCAACCACAACAGGCTTCTACTCTCGCCATCTATGAGTCTAGGTGGCGGAGTGTTGTCAATTTGTGTAGTGAAAGGAAAGTTAATCCATTCTCTGCCTCTTCGGCTTTAGTGGGCGACTTCATTCTTTTCCTCTTTAATGAGATGAAACTATAGCTATTTCTACATTGAGGGATACAGACAGGCTATAGCAAGTACCTTGCGTGCCACTACTGATGCGGAGGTGGGTCGCTGTAACACTCTCAGGGCTCTGATTAGAAATCTTGGAGTTGACCAGGCCAAAGTCCGCCGTACCGTGCCGGACTGAAACCTCTTCTTGGTTCTCAAGCGACTGTCACAAGCCCATTTTGAGCCCTTAGAGTCTACTTCTTTGAAGCTTTTGACATAGAAAACTGCCTCTTTAGTCATACTTGCTTTTGGCAATAGAAGGAGTGAGTTACACGCCTCTTGTATTCTTCCTTCTCTTAGAAGCCAGACTGGTCCACTATAACTTTGTTTCAGTTAGCCTTTCCTTTCTGGCAAAAACCCAGTTAGCAAAGAAGGGTGCAGAAACGTTACTGTCGTTTCTGTTCCTGCTCTCACTAACGTATTACGAGGGGCGTGCAAGAAGATCTTCTACTGTGCCCTATTAGGGCAGTGACACTTTACCTCCACAGAACCATGAAGGAGATATATCCCCAGTTCCTTTATTCGGATGGATAAGAATTTTAATTTCATTTTGTTATAATCTGGAGGGTGCCAGATTGCGATCTACTTCTTGCGTAGCAGCAGCGGTGATAGTCGTCAATGTGCTATTGTCGAGTTCACGATCCTTCCGCCGCTGTCGTTTTTCGGCTTCCTGTGCTACGTGATTTATTTCCAAATGTTCCAAGCCGGTTTTGTGTATGGATCTCTATCGCACACGGTCTTCACAGTCAGTTCCCCATGTAATCTATGTTGCATTTTTTCATGCTTGTTTTAATTTGGTCTTTGTAGCGTTTCTGTTGCCCCCGGTAGCAAGTTTGCCAGTGGAAAGTTGGGAATAAAATAATTGCTTTGGGACTCCGGTGTCTGGCATGCGCTTGACATGCCCAGCCCAGCACAGATGAGTGTTAATCATGAGGGCCACATTGCTGGTAGTGGATGCCTGTTCAAAAATGCTAGTATTGGTCATTCTTGCCAGCAGACTCCCAGGATAGCTCTGAGTGTGCGCTGTTGAAACTGTTCAAGACATCTGATGCGACGACGATTCGCAACCCATGTTTCACTGCCATACAACAGTGTGGGCAGCACAATAGCTTTGTACACCAGAATCTTAGTGGATAGCCCAAGTCCATATTCTGAAAAGACAAAGGCGTTTTAGTCTTCCATAAGCAGCACAGGCACACTTTATCTTTATATAGATCTCCCACCTGGCATCGTCCGCTAAGGATCCGGTGAAGTTGCTGTCCAGTTACAGAACATATAGGTTTTTTTCGCCAGTTTTCAAAAGTATTCACAGTTTCTCGTTTGGCGAGGCACCATTGTTTTGGTACACGCGAACGTGCCATACCTAATGCGTTTGGTGGCGTCACCCAGCGTGGAGTACGCCGACTGATTGTGGTTGAAAGTTTTACCCCGAGTTTGTGTTGTCGCTAGGCGGCGTAGCTGTCTAGTCATAAACAAAGCCGTATTGGCGCTGCAGTTTCACGTTTCGATAATCCGTTAATTACCCACCCGCTCCAGCACCTGTACAGGTGGAAATACTGTCTATCTGTCTATTGGCGACTTCGCGCCATCACCCACGAGGTCGAGATTTGGCAGCCGCGGACGTAGTGCGCCCTGCCTACGTTTCCCTTCCACCCACCCACCCTGCTATTGTGGGGGCACATCTTGGTTTTTTCATATTTTTAGTATTAGATAGTTGCATAATTTTAGTCACTCATAGACCTTGTAAAGAGAGGGAGACATTTAATGTGTCATTGAGATATTGCTGATTGAACACATGATGTTCTTGGATTAAATGTTCTACGTGTTCACCAAATTAACAAAACATGATAAACACTGGAGCCAGTTTCATGAAGCGGCGTAACTTTACGCATAACTAGACGTCATACTGGTCGTAGTTAAGTGCAACTAGCTGGTGTAACTTACGACCGGTTTCATGAGAACAATTTACCATTCGTGTAACTACGTAGATGCAGAATTAACCTAGTTATGATACGGAATCCCTGTGTAATAATAATAATAAACTTTATTTGAAAACGTGACTAAAACAGAGAATGACAGAAACAAATTTGTGCCGATTACATTGGAAAAATTCACATAATAAAAGAAATGAAGCGTTGCCCACATGTTCATGGTTTCTGGAATTCAAAACTTCCATCTGGCACAAACTGGTTCAGACAGTAGTGCATGCCAGGTTTTGGACATGGTTTGAACTGACCCGCAGTGTATAAATCCCATGAAGATTTGCGCCCATGAATCAACCAATGTTCCACATGCTTCAGGATTTCGTCACCATAGCGATTGTGCATTGTCAGCCCCGGATTTCTCGGACCATTTACCCACACACCACTAATTAACATCTTCGTCGGTAATAAGACCTCCTTCCTTGGGAATTCCAACCACGTTCTCTCCCTCGGTAGATCCCCAAATAACTCTAGTCGAAACCCTTCTGTGGCAACATCGAAATGCACGCATCGATAGTTGCTTTGGTCAAATGTTCTACACTGCGACGGATATTTAAGCGAGAATCTGTATCCGAGGTTCGTAAATTCCTCTTTGTGGTACCAGAAAGACGTCCTGTTAACTGGAATGTATAATATGTCTGCGTCAAGCTCCCACGGTAGTATTCCATTAAACTTCAGTGCCCCCATTGCCGTTCCACTGTCCACCTGACAGTATATGCCTATCTTCTCGCACACAGACATGACGTCACGGATAACCCGTACAAGGTTTCTGATGCAACATATCGGCAAGATGGCTCCGGCTCTGAAACTGCATGATGTCTGAGCTTCCTTGCAGGAAAAGTTCAACTCGCCACGTGCGTCAGGGAAAACTACTCGGTTGAGTGCGCGTTCACGCACAATGGGTACCCAGTCATTATGCAATTCCTGTGCCTTTGCATCGGATTCCGACGAAACATAGAACATAGCATCGGGACAGGACATGACGATTTTCTTGCGTTCGGTTAAACGCAGGAAGTAGTCGAAGAAGGCAACGTCTGAAGGCAGTGCGGCGGTCAGCTGTGTCTCGCGAGCTTCGTTCGTCCTGACAACGAAAGGCGACATCAAGTAGTTACAGTAGGCGCACGAGTGAAGTGACGCATGGTAGCCATCTTTGTATGTCAACGTGTAATTGCGCGTGTCTGACTGGTAGCACCCCATGTGCCAGTGACCGTCAGAAGTGCGCACAGCGCCACCTACGATATCGACCTCGTCGTGCTCAGAGAGAAGTCTGATCATCCTCTCAAGTCTCGCGTACAACGAGAACCGTTCCAGTCTTCGTCCCACGAGAACGTAATCCGTCGTCGCCACCTTCGTCAGGTGGTTCCATGTTTCACCAGCAGGAGTCGTTTTCGGCAGCACGTGCTGATGAACGTCGAGCTTCATATCTGACGAAACTTCCACCTTTCTTGGAAGAGCAAGGTGCACTGTAAGCGACGGGTACGAATAGGCTATTTCTTCGAGGAGTTTCACGATTTTATCGTCGCTGTCGTAGTCGAAGCCGTTGAGAAGAACAGACAACACCGCCGGGAATGGACGCGCGTTCGTGCAATTCTGCAGCGGTCGATTCGTCTCGTGGTACGGATAGTTGTAAACTGTACCCAGGTACTTCTCAGGACACACGTCGAGAATCTCTTTCTGCTTAGTAACGTTCGTCTTCGGCTCCTTGATCGTAACATCACCTACGACAGCGAGAAGTCGATCAAGCGCAACGACCACATCCGAGTGAGCACTAGTTCCCGTTGTGCTACGCGCAGCTCGTCGCAGCGCCGCGATAGCGACGCGTAGATTGACATAGTCGCACTTTGATGTTGGGCCACCGAATAACATGTGTATGAAACCGGCCGACATCATCAGGACAGCTACTGCCACCACCGATATGGGGCGGTTGAATCGTGGCAGCGACATCGTTGACAAGTGAGTTTGGTGGTGACGATGTGGATTGCAGGGGGTACTCTGAAACAACAAATGTATAGATTATACAACCGAGTGTCTTCAAGATTTAAAAGGTTGTTACATAATACAAAGGTCTGCCATCTCTTGGCATAATATTTTCTACTAGGTTACATCCGATCCCGACACTGCACATTGAATATTGCGTAATGATTTTGAGACTGACTAACCAGATTGTCTTGACGCGTATCTGAGCTTGGTTTCCAATGATTTTGGCGCAATAACAAGTTACCTTATTATTATTAGAAGTAGTATCTTGGAGTAACAAAACAGGCGCAGCAAATGGCATCATTGCACTGTTTCTTTTTAAACAAGCTTTGTTCCACTCTGCCTGACCATGTCTTTTCTGCTGTCACCAATGACAATAACGTCACGCACAGTGGCGAGCGCCCATGGAGAGTAGTAAGGCATTTCGTGTGAGCAACGCACACATAACGGCAGACACATGGGTGGATACAGATGGAGTTCACTGTATACCGCGGGCACCCCACACCCATATTTTGGTATTTTTGTTTTAGTAAGTCAGACTATGTTGTTGGGACACCGCGAACAAAATGCTGCCCTCCGGCATTTGTTCCCGAGAATAGGACATTAGTAATAATAATTATACAAATTAGAGCGTTTCCTCCATTCGTTCCGATTACTTCCGTTCCAATCATACCTTGTCTAATCTATTCTCCTAGCTCATTTCCACTAGTCAACAGCCGTTGCTTGCAAACAGGTGCGGAAAATAACCACTTTGAGTTGCCAGACGAATCATTAGTAACAACGGAAACGACAGACAGTTCTCCTGAGGAGCCTATGCCCCAGAGCCAACCACTTTAACAACTAGGAGAATCACGGTGATTTGGTTCTGGAGACGTATTTTGCGACAAAGAAAAACAATAATGCCACGCACGCGTTGAAGATCAAACCGAACGAAATCACTGCTTTCTCCGGGAGTCAGCTAGACTGAGACGAAGAATCAGAAGATCGTGTTAGAAATGCTGAAGGTGCTTTATTACATTAGCGCTGAAGAAGCCTGTGACATACTAAACAATGAATAGTTAAGCTATGTCCTGAAACAGGCAAAGATAAATTCTTCGAGTCTCTTGTGGGACTCTGTAGTTGCAGGCGCATCCGTCGACAAAATGACCAAACAGTTCTGCGTGGAATTCCGAAATATGCGCGGCCAAGCACACGATGACATGCAACGTGTGTTTATTAATAACAGTATCTGTGTCTGTGTCACACCATGAGTTCTTCACTTACATAGCTGGACTTTTGTAAGTGTATCTCACCACAGGCAATGAGCTCCACACACATTCCTTTCTACGTCCAGTAGCTACTTTGGATCACTGACTCGGATTAGCAATGTAGTCAAGAAAACACTACGATAATTAGTTATTTGCTTACACCTTTTTGATATGCTGTGTTTGGCAGGTCACTTCTCCTATCTGACGTTATGGAGTGGTGAACCATTATCCTCTAGGTGGCGCCACTGTGTTGCTCCTTGGGTGGGTATATATTAATGTTTAACGAAAAATGCGTACATTAATTTGTTTAAATTGTCTGTTAGCTATTGTGTCTCGACCAACCGTCAAAACCAATTGCTATGTAGACATTTAGCCTTCGACACACTGAATTTGTTCATCGCATAGTGTTTGAGAGAACAAGAAAAGTAAAAAAAATAACGACAGTAAGTCAGTAACACAAGCATAATTGTACTGCTCATACACATGAATATTCATAATCATACTGATCATACACATGAATATTCATAATCGTACAGCTCATACACATTAATATTCAGAATCTTTAAAAAATTGCATTAAAATTATTAATATTCAATTAATTCTTTGGCAGGAATTAAATAAGCTATTACCTTATCTGTTGACTGTCATACTATCAAAACTACATACAAGTTGCACAAATGAACACAATACAAGATATTTATTCAGACTACATTCAGTTACAGCTGTTTTGGTAGTGGTGACATGCATACATTATGATAAAAACATAATACACTTAACATATTTAACAATATAATAAATTATGTATAAAAGTGAGCAGATCTACTGGGTGGAAATATAATACTGAGGAATAATGGTGGAGTTGCAAGATATTTATTCACAGACTACATTAAGTTACAGCTGTTTTGGTAGTGGTGACATGCAACATTATGATAAAACCATAAGACATACTTAACATAGGTATTAAACAATATAATAAAGTGTGTATATAAAGGTGAGTGAGCAGGTACACTGGATGGAAATATAATACTGAAATATAATGGTGGAGTTGTGGTATCAGCACCTGGGGGGGGGGCATTTTGTTGATGTTAAGATGTTATATAGATATATGATTTTGGGTCGTAATTAGACCCCAATGTGATGAAGCCACAACACTTAACCAAGTAATGAGAATGTTGTGCATACTGGCCTTTACTGGGTTTTTTTCTTCTTCTTCATAAAATCAATTTCAAATGAGATGAGTGAAAAAATCTAACTGAGGAGGCACTTTTAATAAATAAATAACTTTGATTTGATTTTGTAAGTCATTATACCTGTTCAGAAGAAGACTCAGCTAGCTGTTCCTAGCAGTGTGTATTCTCAGAGCAACATAAGCATTTTGTTGTGGACTTCCTGGCTTAATTAAACAAACAAAAGGATTGTGGCCTTGTAACTACGAGTTGCAACCAGGGTTGAGGTTAAGTACATTTGATAATCCAGGGGGCACGGCAGGTATGACAAGATCTTTTGGGTAGGATGGGCTCATTTTGGCTGAATAAGCCTCAATGGGGCATTGAGTTGGACACCATTGTAGATCCAGGAGGCACATGCACGAGTGAGTCTTCCATTTTATGTTAAAGGGGGTGCAGCTGAAGGATTCTGGTGAGCCTCAAGGGGGGGTATCTGGGGAGGTTTGGGGGAGCCTCGAGGGAGGATGCTACACCCACCCCAGAGATATATACTTGAAATGTTTTTGTTATTTTTGCAAGTACAATTGACCAAGTAAATGTACTTGTCATTTCAAAAACTCAATAGCAACTACCAAATTGTTCACTCGGTAAGTACAACTTGACCCCAATCCTGGTTGCAACTGTCTGCATAAAGTAGATATTGACTAACCTAAAATAGAGTTTATTTGGCAAGAAGCCATCATGGGTTCCCTGTCGTCAATGAGCAGAAACTTAATTTTGTTGTTAATATTATCTGTGCACCTCATTTACCGACTTCAATTACAAACACATATAAGCATTAATAAGTAAACAACTCTAATTAGTTATAGTTGTGTTTTTTCTAAATACATCGCTCATTGGTAGTTCAAAGGCTAATGGTCCCAACAAGGGAATGAAAGCAGAATGAATCAAGTGGTCCCCCAGACTTCATCACCAGGGAGGAGATGCACTTAGAGTAATCCAAATTAATACTAACAGATTTGTGGATATCATATCACTTAAAATATTCACACACTAATTGGACACCAGAGACCCGTATTCACGATGGGAATCATGTGCATTCAAATCCAGTCCGTGCATTCTTACATGTGACACCATGGCTCAGCCCATTAAGTGTGATGCTGAATGTCCATATTCTCATATTTACTACGAACATGAGTTCAATACCCAATAAAAGACAAGGTTACACCAAGTGTAAATTGAAGGTCAGCATGAATTATTTTGTGAGCCTAATGTAAAAACGTAAATGTTATTTAGCGCAATATATATCTATACTCAGAGCACTGTACACTTCACTCGGCAGTGTGAATTCATCATTCACTGTAAAGTAATATAAATAACATGATATTCAGCCCTTGGAGCAATTTATACTTCACTCCCAGTCACTTCAGGCAAACTGCTTGTTCATACCTAACTATATAGGTGACTTAAGTAGCCATACTTCTTCAGAAGAAGACCCACCTACCAAAGTTTTTTACTAGTTGTCGTAAGTGTAACAAAGGTCAGGCAAAGGTTTACTTAAGGTGGCATTAACTGGGAGTATGAGAAAAGTTTAAGCGTTTGGGGTATTCAATGTGTGCACAGACATTTGTTCCAATGTGTGAAACATGATCAATACTAGATTAAAATGAAACCACACTGCAAGAAATTCCACTTGCACCAACCCACCAGTGATGGTTGTACAGCTAATTTTAAGAGAACAGTTCAAATATACAACACATCAATACAATTACGGTTACTCCATCTGGAGAACACCACTAAATGTTCTCATATTCTGGACATCTGGATCTATCTGGATGTAAGGATGATAACTCAGCAGAGTTTTTCTAGGATATTGTGCTGATGGTTTATTTCAGAGTATCCTTCTCTAGACTGTGTGAGTCCGCTACAGGTTACACATTTATTCCCTACATCCATCTTTTATTTCTCCTGGCATGGACACTTAGTAGAGGGGACCAATGACACAGGCAACGTAGCATGAACAAAACTGACCCAAGTTTTGGAACAGTCGGTAGTGGAATTTGAACTCTGATCCCTCGACCAACAGTCCGGCACTCTAAAGCTCGCCACTAAAAAGGAGACTCCCTAAAAAGACGTGTAGAAAAGCATCAAAAACATATAAGTAAATAACTCTAAATAAGTATCATCGTGTTTTCTGAAATACACCGTCAACTGGTCGATGGTTCAAGGAAGCAAATGAACCTAAAAACAAATGAGTAGATCTTGGTGCATTAAAGAAGTTCAATTACAATACACAAACGTTACAGATACCATATGAAACATTTCAAGATCTCATTTGCAAGCCTTTGTCTATGTACAATGTAGGGGTCATCCACATAGTACGTCATGGCTATGGGGTCCCCAGGTCAGTGTAACAAAACGTTATAATAATAATAATAAGATAACTTCTATTGCGCCTAAATCCTTGGAAACCAAGCTCAGAGGCGCATCAAAACAAAAGGGTTGGTCAATCTCAAAGTCCATAAGTAGTTTTCCAGTTGTCAACAGATGGGTCAAGGCGCTAGGGAGCTAAGGTGGATAAGCAAGGTTGTAAAGATACGTTTTTAAATGACGACGGAATTTTGTAATATTTTCAACTGATCTAACACTAAGAGGAAGCATATTCCAAAGAGTTGGTGCAGCAACAGAAAAAGCCCTAGTTCCAATGTTAGTGTTGGCTCTAGGAACAAAAAGTAGGTAAGAACTAGATGATCGTAGCTGGATAGATTTTCTTACAGGAGTAAGCAATAAATGCAAATAAGATGGTTGCTTATTGGACAGTGCCTGATATGTAATGGTACAGATCTTAAAAATTATACGATATCGTACAGGAAGCCAATGTAAAGACTTCAAAAGTGGCACAGAGCGAGAAAAACGAGGAGATCTTGTAACTACTCTTGCTAGACAATTTTGGACACGCTGAAGTTTTGTGATATCCTTGCTAGCGATATTATAAAGGAGGGAATTGCAATAGTCAATTCTGCTGCTAACAAGCGCTGTTGCAATAGTCTTAGCAACAGAAAATGACATATACCGGCGAATACGGCGAAGATCACGAATATGATAAAAACAGCAGCAACATGTTTGAGATATATGTTGTCGGAAATTGAAGTTTCTATCAAAGATTACTCCTAGATTATGCACCGAGGTTGCTGGCGTGATGTACTGATTCAAAATACGCGTAGGGAAAAAACCATCCAGTTTACAACGCTGCATTCGAGTACCAATAATGATCAATTCAGTTTTATTTGCATTTAATTTCAACTTGCTGTCAGTCATCAAATGGAAGATATCTTGAAGGCAATCACTAAGTTGGTTAAGGGAGCGATTTGTATCCGGGGTAGCCAACGAAATGTAAATCTGAGTGTCATCAGCATAAAGATGATGATCTAAGTTATGTTTTTGTATAACAGAGCTTAGTGGCGTGGTGTAAAGAGTAAAAAGCAAAGGCCCAAGAACAGAACCCTGGGGAACACCAAATAAAGCCGGCAGTGCAGCTGAAAAGCAGTTCCCAATCTTTATAGTTTGGTATCTATCAGTTAGATACGAAGAAAACCAGCTTAGAGCTGTGCCAGATATGCCGTACCACTTTAATAGGCGTTCAATGAGAATGCTGTGATCAATCGTGTCAAACGCGGCAGAGAGATCTAGTAAGGTAAGTGCAGTCACTTTACCATTATTAATGTTCAAGGTAATGTCATTATGAACCTTTAAAAGGGCAGTCTCTGTTGAATGAAACTGCTTATATGCTGATTGTGACACATTAGTTAACACATTTGTGCTAATGTGAGACCTTAGACGACTTGCTACAACCTTTTCTAGTATTTTGGAAATGAAGCTGAGATTAGAAATAGGTCTATAACTGTTTAGGTCTTGCTTAGGCAGAGATGACTTCTTAAGAAGTGGTGTGACATGGGCGTATTTAAAATCATCAGGAAAACAGCCAGAGCAAAGTGATGCATTTATAATGTTTGTTATAGGTCCAATTAGTGTATCGAGACATGCTTTTAGCAGCATTGTTGGAAATGGATCAAGTGCACAAGATTTATTTGGGGAGGACATAATTATTTTCCTAACTTCATCAACTGTTGCAGGTTCAAATGATACAAGTTGAGAATTTACTTGTGGAAAGTCCACACTGACATTACTTATATTATGATGTGGGAAAGCAGAACGAATGATACTGATTTTATTCTTGAAGTGACTAGAGAACGAATCACATAGAGACTTAATTGATCAGGTAACGATGGAGTAGGCCGTCTGTGTAGAATGTTATTGATGCAGTTCCATAACTGACGCGGATTATCAGACTTATTTATGACCATATCTGTAAAATAATCTGATTTAGCTTTAGCCATTTGTCTGTTACAGAGGTGACATTGCTTAGAATAACGCGATCTATCTAATGGCGAGCGTGATTTGCGCCATACACGCTCTAAATAACGACGACGCCTTTTAGATAGTATAATTTCAGAAGTCATCCATGGAGCCGGTGGCCTTTCTGACACCCATTTGGATTTTACAGGTGCATGTTTGTCAAGTAGTGCATTGAGTACTTGACAGTACTGTTTATATAAGTCAGATAGATGTTTTTTTGGATCTGTGATAAGGTCAGATATAAGGATATCAGCCATTAAAGCTGTAATGTCAATCCTATGAATGGCTCTGTAAGACACATTGTGTTTCGATTGTAAAGGGGCTATAGAACCATTAATATTGGCAATGACAGTATGGTGGTCTGATAACCCATCTGAAACAGTAGGTGCTTGGATATTATTACAAGTTGAACGGGTTATCAAGAGGTCAAGCCAATGGCCATGTATATGTGTCAAAAAGGTAACATGTTGTTTCAAATCAAATGATGCCAGAATATCATCAAACGTAGTTGTAGTTGAAGAAGGTATATCCAAATGTAGATTAGAATCACCAAGAATGTAAAATTCTGAGTGAATGACTGCCAGATTTTCCAACATATCCTGAAAGTCTTCAAAGAAATTGGCAGGATGTCCTGGAGGGCGATAGATACAAACAAAGTGTGCGGAGAAAGAAGAATCTGAAATTTCAGCAAAGATGGACTCAAAACTAGAGTATTCAGGGTTAGAATGTAATTTAACTTTGAACTGCTGTGATATAAAAAAGCCAACACCACCTCCACGGCCGACTAAACGTGGTCGATGGTGAAAGGTGTAACCAGAAGGGGAAACGTCAGCAATGCATGCATGTGTATCATGTGGTCTAAGCCAGGTCTCAGTTACAGCTAGAATGTTTATTTTCTTTGAAATTAATAAATCACAAAGACGAGGGTCTCTGGGCAAGTGTTACATAACAACTAAAAACAAAAACATGCTAGCCTGCTTAGCTGTCAAAATCAGACTGATATAGCAATAATTACCTGGTACTATCGGTATGTCATTTACAATCGGAAGTGTTCTTTCAGTGTTTTGAGCCTATCAGATTTAAAAAGAACTCCCAATGGCTTCAATATACGGGCCTAATAGTTATGATGTACTGTCTTATACTGTGGTGCTGCCACTTAGACATGGCGCTTGTAGGCTTGTAGCACTAACTCCATGATTAGAACAAGGGTTCTGGCAGCATAGAATGAAGCGCATGTAAGCGGTCTTATTTTCTTCCAAAACAAAACAGGCAATGTAAGGTGAACGAAATTACCAAAATTTCTAAACCACCTAGGTCAAGGTCAAACCCCGATCAACAGCCCGGCATGACTACCTCCAAGTTACTGCACCCTCCCATTCCCTTACCAGTCATTACACGTATTAATTGTACATAAGTCCAAACATGGCCAGTTGGTGTTATTGTTTATTATTATGTTACCTCTATTGTTCCTGCAAATTATGAATCAACATAGATATATGCGACGAGTGAAAAAATGTATGTGTCCGTAATAGATGGGTTTTTTTTTTAAAGAAACATACTTTTAGGGGGGTTGTACAGGCCAGTGTTACAAGGAGGTGGGGGTGTCTTTAAAAAGTCCAAATATATCGTGACATACTATAATGATGGCCCCTCATGGGTATTTAATAAATTTGTGTTGTTTACAGAACAAAAAACGAGTGTTTGTTTTTTACAGGGTCAACTGATACTAAATGAAAATTAATTACGAATATTGATCCTGGAAATATGTCTGATTCCTGGGAAATAAGTATCCAATATGTACGCCACCACTGCAACTATATACACACACATATAAATATATATATATATACATATATATATGATACAAATAGCTAAAATGCATCAGTAGCATGAGATCGTGCACAGCTGCCAAGTGGGCGAAGCTTAGCATAGAAACATGAAGTGTCCATGACAGAAGCCTGCCAGGCATCGAGACCCAGCAACAGTTTAACAAGACTACCATACAGTGCAAAAATGGACATTTGAGGCAGATGGACAATGAAGCTAATCAAGAGGCCAACATGTTCTGTGTGTACTCATCCTTCTGAAATATTGTCAATTTTATACCTTAAAATGCCAGTATTAACACAACTGACAGACAATATGTTCCGTTCATTCAATCACAGTCTTCTGACAGTGAATACTTTGTGATATGTGCACAATCTACAATGCTCCCTCACGAATGCTACATTCCATTATAATCATAAATAATTTATCTGCCAAGTCTGATTAGAAAACCAATATCCAGGTGAGGCAGAAATAATGTATGATCCTTTTGTGATATTGCAGTTATCCAGACGCCTGCATAATCAATGCAGGTAGAACGCTACATATGGGGTATGGTCATCAGGCATAACCCCCCATGAACAAAACCCATTGATACATGTCCCATGGACAAAACCAGTCACGACTGTTACACAGACATGGTGGAAGAACGCACAATATTAAAGAAACATGGGCTGTGCTACGACAGGCAATACATAAACAAAAAGAATTCTCCAAACTACCTGAAACCTTCATCATAAACGAACAAGAAAATTATAATTTAAACAAAATTGCAGAATAATTTTTTGGTTGGAATAGGTAAATCAATAAGCGACTCGGTAGCTCTTCCCGTTAAGCAATTTGACACACACCTCCGAGGAAATTATCCGGTAAATTTGTTCATGCAACCCACACAGACAACTGAAATTGAAACAATTGTTCCACTAAACAAACTACTGCAAGCGACCATACATGAAGTAGCCACTCTGCTTGAGCATATTTTAAAGGCCACATGTCTTATGCAGTTCAATTACATAATATTACACAGCCTAATTAGCAGACATTAAGAAAACAATGCCACTTGCTTGTTTGGCCAGAAGGGCCAGTCAGTAGACAGTATCTGATAACAGGGTCCTGCTACAGCTGACTCCAGGTAGTCACTGTCATCAGGGTTCACTGGGTCAATGACAAGATCTTCAAGTGTGTTTAACTAGCAGAAGTAAACAAAAAAGATTGATGGATCATCCTGCTGCAATGCCATTGGTTCATTTTCATACAGATTTGCAAATTGAGGCTTAACTAGTGGCCTACCCACCCACCCACCCCCCTTATAAGACATGTGTTCTGGCACTGTGATTTGAAGAAGTCTGTAATATCCAAAAACGGGTTATCCCGTTAAACTATAGTTTGGCCATACATATATATTATCAGTGGTTGTTTCAAGATATTTGAAGTAAAATGCGTCCTTCGTGATTGTGCAACGACAATAGCATGCTTCCGTTGCCAGGGTCTTTATTGGGGTCAACACACAGATGGTTTTCCAACAAGCGACCATGTTAACGTTTTGTCTGATTATAAGAAAACCTGACCTGCAAAATGTCTTAAACTTCTCACCTGCTGTTATCATTATCTCATTGAAATGTTGATAGACTAAAAAAAAAAGATTATTTCCAGCTCTCGTAAAAATTTGAAAATTATGTTAAAGCCACCTGGAAATTTCACCCTTACCGGCGACCTCTCTGTGGGCTGGCAGAGATGGGTGGAATGCGTTGACTTACATGTTGGCAACTGAAAGAGACAAGAAGGCAGGGGGAATTCAGGTAGCAACATTGTTGATGTTGATGGGACCCGAAGCCATGGATGTGTAGAATGTAGAAGAAAAATATAACATGAAGCAGATGAAAGTGAAGTTTGCATGATATTTCACACCAAGTACCAATGTGATATATGAACGGGGTCGGTGTAAGTTTCTGCACGAAACCAGGAACTTGGTGAGACTTTCGATGCATTTCTGACCTCTTCACGCAAATATCATGCTGATGAGAGAGACAACATGCTGCATGATCAAATTGTGATGAACCTTACATCAAACATGGTACGTGAGAAATTGCTATCAAAAGCAGAGTTGAAACTCAAAGAAACAATAGACATTTGCTGCAGCAGTGAGACAACTGGTCAGCTTATGGCAGGCATGAGCCAGCAGGAACAGACACACACAGTGAAAGGTACTATAGCAGTTGCAGTAACACCGGTAATGACTATTACTATCCGACAGGGCAGCCTTGCAGTGACAGGCCCACCTATGTGGAATAGCTTGCCAAAGTGTGTGCGATCGGTTGGAACATGGGCGACTTTCCAGAAACAACTTAAAACCCATCTATTTCGCCTGCCCTACATGCCTTGATGCAAGCATTGCTGCCACATCTAAATGACACTGGCTTCTATTTTATAGTATTGATTGGTTTTTAATTTCATTGTTTGAAATTGTACTTTTACACCCTATACACTTACTTTTTATCTTAGCTTAGTTATTTAATTAATTTATATTTTAGCATTTAGGCAACATGCCATTTTTATTCATGAAGTGCTTTGATTGGTATTTACTTACTTAAAAAGCGCTACTGAAGCAGACAATGATGTATGGATGGCCTCAGGATAAGAAGTCATGTCCTGAAGCAGTGAAGCAGTACTCGATAGTTCGGAATGACCTCACAGAATACAAGGGGAGCATATTCAAGGGTCATAGTGCCACTGGCACTATGCAAGGCTGCAATAAGTGACATCCACGAGGGACACTTGGGCATTGTAAAGTGCACAGAGAGAGCGAAGATGGCAGTCTACTGGCCAGGGTACATAAATAAAATCCGTGATGCAGTAGAAAGTTGTGCGGAATGCCAACAAAATAGATTGACAAACCCAGCAATTCCACTACAGCCACACGAATTATCAAGTTACCCATATCAAGTGGTAGCAAGTGACTCGTTCAAGCTTGACGGACACTCGTATCTCCTGGTTACAGCAAGTGGCCAAATGTTGTCAAACTAGCCAACACAAGAAGCAGTACAGTGATCTGGCACCTAGGGAAGATGTTTTTCGATTTTGGGATTCCAAAAAAATTTCTCAGTGACAACGGAACTCAATACGGAAGTTCTGAATTCTGTGAGTTTGCGATGCGAATGAACATAATACATGCAACATCTAGTCCACATTATCCCCAAAGTAATGGGATGGTGCAGACGATCAAACGAAGCTTGAAGAAGATGTCTGGCGGGAAGAGTTTGCTGCAGACTCTGGCAGCAGTGCGCAGTACGCCAATAGGTGATGGCTGCATACTATCACGATGCCGCCACGTCAAGGTTCCGACTGGAACTACACCCGGGGGACACCATGAGGATGAGACACAATGGAAAGTGGCAGCCGACAACATTGAGATGACACGATCGGACACCACAGTGTTACTTGTTGGAAATGGAAAGTGGACCAGTGCTGCAACGGAACTGCAACCAGATCAACACGACGGCCAGGGACAGTGCCACACCTGCTACTGACAACACTAGTGACATCACTAGTGGGTGGGCGTGTCCCGTTACTACCCAACCATCGAGAAGTATGGAGCAGCCAACTAACAATTCACAGAGTTGCACAGGCAGATCGGAAGAGTCGACGCTTCGCCACAGTGAACGTACCAGCGTACGTCCGAAATATCTCCAGGACTTTGTATCCAATTAGAAAGCAGTTGTAGTCAACCCAATAGATGACCCTCTGTTCGACTGGCAGCCAGTGCAGTTGTTTTGTTTGAGGATAGGTGTGATGTGTGTGAATTTCCTGGAGAGCGTGACCAGTCTGGCAGCAGTGTTTTGTAGTTGCTGGAGTCATTATAGTTGTGATTTGTTGAGGCCGTGAAGCAGAGCATTGCCCATGTCCAGTCTAGAAGTAGTTCCGCACGAATCAGTCGCCCACTCTGATCTGTGTGATGCTGACCTTTGATCTATGTTGTTTGGATCCGATGACAATGAATTCTGTCTTTCCATCACTCAGCTTGAGGAAGTTCTGCGACATCCATTGACGTAGCTCGTCAAGGGAGGCTTCAATCTGCTGTATTGCGTCATTAATTTTTGACTGTGTGGGATCGGCTGAGAGGTAAATTTGTGTATCATCCGTGTAGCAATGATAATTGAGGCCATGCTTCCTGATGATATCAGCAATGGGTATTGTATACTTTGAGAAAAGTATTGGCCCTAGGACAGAGCCTTGCGGGAGTTCGTATGTTAGTTGCGATGTATCCGATGTTACATTGTCGATGCGCACACAGCAGATTCTGTCGCTCAAGTAGGACTTGAACCAGTCAAGTGCAACACCGCATATTCCGAAGTAGGTTGTCATGCGAGATAAAAGTATAGAATGGTCAACAGTGACAAAAGCTGCGGATAGTTCAAGTAATACAAGGCTAATCTTGCCATAGTTCATGGCCTGCAGTAGATCACTGTGAACGTTTACTATTGTAGTTTCTACACTGTGGTGTGCACGATAGGCTGACTGATATTCATCCATAAGATTATTGTCGGCCAGGAATGAAGACAGTTGTTTGGCTACCACTCGCTTCAGTGTCTTACTCAGGAAACTTAAGTTAGATATGGGGCGATAGTTGGTCATCACAGTTGGGTCCAAGTTTGCCTTCTTCAACACAGGTCGGATCTGCGCAGCTTTAAGAGAGGGGGGGAATATTGCCCGAGTTCACTGAATTGTTGATAATGTGTGTCATCGCTGGCAATACGGCATCTGCACACTTCTTCAGTAGTGAAGATGGAATTGGATCCAAGTCACAGGTTGTTCCTGGCGACTTTGATATCTTGCTTAGACACTTTATGAAAGTTCGCGAATTCGGGCGATGGGAGATCTCTTGTAGGAAGTTGTAGATCATCTACTATATCAAACTCCTCTCAGATCCGTTTTACCTTCTCGTTGAAAAAGAGATGAAATCTACGAGCCAAATCCTGCCGAGACTGACACTTCGGAAGGGGCGAGTTATGTCGCAGGTGAAGGAGTTTGTCAGTCAGACGGAAAATTCGCCTTTGGTCTTTAGCGATGCCAATGAATAGTTGATTATAGTAGTGTGATTTTGCCAGTTTGATCTGATGAATTACCGCTTCCTTCTGATGGCAGTAATTTTGGCAGTCAATTTCAAGACGTGATTTTCTCCATTTACTCTCAAGCTGGCGTCGTAGCTGCTTCCCTGTCAGGATGTTTTCACCAAATCATGGAGAATTTGGGCAAAGTTTCACACACCGTTCCTTCATCGGAGCATGCCTATCAAGAGCTTGGGTGAGAATATTGTTGTATCTCTCAACTTGTGCAGACAGCGCGTTGTTGGCATGAGCAGGATTGTTAAGATCCATGTCAATCAATTCCTCACAGAATGATGTAATTTTTATTGTAGAAATGTTGCGATATTTTATTACTTTATTCTGAACCCGAGGTCATTGTAGGCGGATTTACCCCATGATCGCTGAATTATCAGATATACTGTCAGTGATACTGATATCGTCGATGACAGGTGGGTCAGACTCTCTAATGATCAAGAGGTCCAGAGTGTGGCCTTTCTTGTGAGTAGCCCTGTGGATATTTTGCTGTAGATCACTGCTGGACAGGAGACGTAGGAAGGCGTTGGCAGTATTGTCACACGGGTCATCAACATGGATATTGAAATCTCCTGCGTTAATAAGAGGCATTGGGTTAAGTAAAACGCTGTCAATCAGTAATGTAAAATCTTTGAGGAATTCACTGAAGGAACAGCTGGTGTATTTCTGCTGTGGACGGTAGAGGCTGACTAATCGTATGGATACAGTTGGGGTGATGAATTCAGATGACAGGAACTCAAATGATTTTAGTGACAGGCCTGTCTCTCCGAAACACACATTAAATCCTGTCCTGTACATTAAGGCAATGCCTCCGCCTCGCTTTGGTGCCGAGCGGGGAATTTGTTTGAGACAACATCCAGCTGGCATTATGTCACCGATAATCACATCATCTTCTTGTTTAAGCCACGTTTCGCATATAACAATTATGTCAGGTTGTTCTCAATTACAAACTCAGTGAATTCACTTGTCTTATTACAAATAGATTGTACATTGATGGCACAAAATTTAGCTGACCCCGCTGAAACCGCTACTGCTGCTGCTGCTTTTGCCGCTGGAGCCACTGTTGTAGCTTCCGCCGCTGCAGTCACTGCCGCCGCCACCAGTGTCACTGCTCTCGCTTCTGCCGCCGCTGGTTCCGTTGCTGCTACCGCAGTGGATATTCAGTGTTGTTTACGTCCACCACGGCAGCCGCGCTTAGTAGGAAGTCTTACAGCAATGCCAAGTTTACACAACAGTGTCCATGCGCTGGCATCCAAGCGTGACTTATTGGAATGTCTGCCTTCAGTTGAGTGTAGGTGCAGAAGGCCTGGTATTGTTCTGTCATACTTGACCAGATATAGTCAACTGTCGTTGCTAGTTAAGCGTGATGACCAGTCTGTCGGCTGGCTGGAAGGGTCTCTGGTTCTGTTTGTCGTCAAGCCTGACTGATCACCACCAGTTCAACGATACGATGTCATAAAAACAGCTTAAAATCACATATGTCGTACTTATATAAAATTGTCCGTCGAATTGAACTCCACGTGTATTCGCAATCACGTCTGGTAAACAGTATCGATGTCCGACAACCACCAATTATAAAATATCGCAATGCTATTGAGCTCTTACAAGGTGCAGCCACATAGGCGCAACCACCATGCATCTCTCCATTGATCTGTTTACTAATGTCATTTTAATTACCTACATGCAGACCAAACAATATACAGTTCACATTAGGCAACTCACTAATGACCGCTTAATGAACCCTACACTGGCATCATTGTAACAATCCAACAATTCTGGCAATTACAAATTCCCTCCACCAAATTAGCAATTACCAATAAAAATAGTGTTACAGAGGTTACTGATGCCAGGATCTTACAAAGTGACTATGTAACAGCCACCAGGACACTTTCATTGGTGTGTGTCACAGAAATAATGTCCTGGATGATATTGCTGCGACTATTTCATTACTTACTGAGATGGTCCCTGGGTCTTTCAAGGCCAGGGGATTGTTCCAGTAAGATCACAAACTCATAAAGAAACTCCATCATTAACAAAATCCGATATTAGATATATAAAATGTGTTTTAAAATTGAAAAAAGCCGCTGCCATATGACCAAGGATACTATTTCCGTGGTTTGCAGAGAGAGTAATGAACCCCCTGTTGTAAACCCTTTTTTGTACTGAGCCATCCATACTTGTGCCGATTTGTCTGATTTAACTTCCAGGCTAGCGACTGCTGGACATGCCATAGTGGGTGACATGGAATTGACATATTCATTAATTATTTACCAAATTTACTACCCTTTCTGGTAATCAAGCTAGCAAAAATGCTCATCCCCAGATGGCATGACTGGGTAATTCATGCATGACAGTCATAATAGCAATGTTTTGGCCTTACCAAATGTGGTGGCTCACGATCCTTTCGGTCTGTATAGAGTGTGGACTCATACAAGCCAGAGATGCCAACACCTTCTTAACTGAACCTGTTGTGACTGGCAGAAGTTGGCGCAGTCTGACAGTCACCTTACAACCGAGATCACGGCACATTCATCATGTTTTCCCACTGCTCGGCTGTCCCGTCTGCAAAGTCAGATGAGAAAAGTCACCTGACGAAGCGCACATGCTTCCACCTCTGACTTCATGTCATTCCCCACTCAGTTGTGTGGGTTGAAACTATTGCTTTAGTGAATTTTGAAAACCATGACACAGAAGAAATAAACATGTTCACTACTATATGCTATGCTAGCCGGGTGCGGGCGCAGAGGCGATCGTGAGAAACCCAGACTGGTTAGGCATGGTCTATTTGGTGTAAAAACGTGGCTCTCATCTCAGACATCACGTTAATGTCAGTCCCGTATCAATTTGGCACGTAAACGAATGACTGAGGACAACATGCACCCAGGCAGTGACCACCCTCAGCTAGTGCTAGCATAGAAAGGTCGGCTTGGCGATAATGTTCTGACTGACTAGTTGAATAAGGCCTCATAAGACCATAAGACTGTAAGGTAAATCCAGTGTAACCACAATATATACCTGGTACAGTCTAGTCAGTTAATAGGACGTTGCCGAGTGCTGGAAATAACAATTTAGTTAGTTACTAAACTTGTGAAAAAAAGTTGGCAAGCGTTGGCAATTCGGCTACCAACAGTTTTTGGTAATATTTTACTCAACTGGCGTAAGTTATTAGCAACATTCGCCTTGTAGGTACTCCCTGGGATGAGACATAGCCATATGGTTTAGGGTAGGACTTGGATCTGTAAAAATACAAGAATGAACCTAACCTAATTTGCGCCACCATATAAATCTGGTCGGACCCACGATTGACGTGGATCAACACAACTGGACTGCCCTGGTCTTTAACCGAACCGGCACGACTGTGCATGTGCCTTCATCTTAATAATAATAATGTAATAAGAAGAAATAGGTAGAATCGATTAATTTACCGAATCGATTGTAGGCCTTGTAGTTGTACTCGACTTGTTTGTAGTCGTCCTGTTTGTACTATTAAATTGTAGCCGTGGCGTGACAGAAAGCGAGAACATACGGATCCGGTATAGGATACAACACGCCTTATAGTTATAATACTCGCTTCCCGGTCCGTCAACGTTTCGCCTGAGTAACTGTTGTCTCGCTACGCTGCCACCACGGCACACATCAGCACAACTACCTTGATCTGTGCAATTGTTACCTGTTGACCTACAATTGTTGTGGACAGGTGGAAATAGGCGTCCGTGGCGCCCCCTGCCGATTATCAACTACGCAAGTAAATTGTTTATGAATGCCAACATTGTATTTAATTCGTCGTACCATCAATGATTATCACATTTTGTGCATTTAGAAAAGTTTGAAAAGGTTACCGCCCGTCTTTAGCACAAAAATGTGGCTTTAGGTATTTAGTAACGAAGGGGCATCAACCACTGATCTAAATATAGGTCAGTAGCCTCAACTGTTTGTTGTGTATAAATGCCCTTCAAGGTGGCAGCACTTGTCTTGAAAACGTTCACCTTGGGGGCTGAAGTTTATCTGTATCTGTATTTTGACTGGCAAAATGCCCTATGGACACATCACGCCAGTGCGCATGGTGGCTCATATGGATTATTGTTTTACATGTTGGGCTAAACTAATCTGGAATGAATTCAGTGATGTACTTGATACAATGCTTGGGGGTAGAGAATTCCACTGTTTTATTGTGACTGGGAAAAAGCTGTTTCCAAATATGTTTGTCGAGTGCCTGATTTGTACTAACTGTTTATTATGTTTACGTGAGCATCTGGTGTTGCGTTTGGTGTATTGATCTAGCGGGATATCTATGAGGTTATGTTCCATTTTATATAATATGCTGTCTTTGGGTTTTTCTTCTTGATTGGAGGGTGTCCCACTGGAGATCTTTAAGGAGTTGTGTTACCGTTCCTGGCTCTCTAGAATAGTTATTCTTACAAAATCTGGCGGCATGTCTCTGGGTTCTTTCCATGAGTTTGATATTTCTTAGGCAATGTGGATCCCATGATGCTGACACATATTGAAGTATAGGGCGGACAAGGGTTGTGTAGGCTATGGACTTGATTTGGGTTGGGCATTTATTACAATTTCTTCTAACAATTCCCAATGTCTGTTGTGCTTTTTTTGTGACTGAGTTGCTTTGTATTGTCCAATTTAATGTATTTGATATATGTATGCCAAGATAACAGAGTGACTCAACAGATTTAAGTTGTTGTCCGCAGAAGGTGTAGAGATTTGGTGTCGGTTTTCTTGAGGCTATTGCCATTGTATAACATTTAGTGGGGTTGAATTTCATAAGCCACGTGTGTTGCCATTTCTCAAGTTTAAGCAGATCGTTTTGGAGAACAGATGCATGTGTCTTGGTCAGTTTTAATCGGTGAATATAACAGGCAGTCGTCTGCAAAAAGGCGAACAGTTGAGGAAAGATTGTCTGGCAGGTCATTTATGTAAAGTAGGAAAAGTAGGGGCCCCAGTACTGTGCCCTGTGGTACCCCAGAAATGACTCGAGTTGATGTTGACTTGGATCCATTTATAACAACCTGTTAAGTTCTTCCTGTAAGGAAGCTATTTATCCATGATGATATTGGGCCTGTGATGCCATAGTGTTTGAGTTTGTGGATTAGTCTTTTATGTGGAACTTTATCGAATGCTTTGGTGAAGTCAAGGATGGCCATGTCTACAGATTTCTTCTCATCAGGTGATTTGCTTATATCATGGATTGTTTGAATAAATTGTGTTTCAGTTGATCTTTTTGGCACGGAAGCCTTGTTGGTGGTCAGTTAGAATGTGGTGCTGTTCAAGGTGTTTCATAGTGTGACTATGTATGATGTGTTCAAGAAGTTTAGAAACCACAGGTGTTAAGGATATTGGTCTGTAGTTAGACGTTTCTGCTCTACTTCCTGTTACATTGGCTTCTTTCCATGTATTGGGGACTTGTCCAGAGTCAACAGATGATTGGAAAATGTCATGTATTACTGGTGCTAGATGAGAGGCATATCTGTTTAAGAACCATGGTGAAATGCCATCTGGTCCTTGCGATTTAGAAATGTTAATTTTGGAAAGTTGATCAAGTACTCCTTTAAGTGAAATTGTTAGTTTGGGGATTTCTCCAAGTGGACTTCTGGCCATATCTGGTAGGGTGGAATTTCCTTCGTGTGTAAAGACACTTTGGAACTGATTGTTTAAGGCTTCTGCTTTATTTTTGTCGTCGCTAATGATGTTACCCGCAATGTTAAGGTCCCCAATACCCTGGTTATCCTGTCTAAGTTTAGAAATGAAGCTCCAAAATGATTTAGGTCTCTCTGTTATTGTTGTTGTCAGGAATTGACTTATGTAGGATAGTCTAGCAGAACGAATGTGTTTATGCATGTTTCTCCTGATGTCACAGAATTCTTTCCAGTCTTCTGGATTTCTAGTTCTTTTTGCTTTGTTATATAGCTGTTTCTTTCTTTTGCACATTTTCTTTAAATCTTTATTGAAGATTGTGTCTTGAAGTAGTAAGACGGTGCGGTACATATTGGTTCATAATGTTGATGATTTTCGTGGAAACAAGATTCCACTTGTCATTGACTGTCATGTTTTGGTTTTTAGAGAAGTATTAATGTGTAAAGTTTTCAAGAGATTTCTGGATGTTAATGGTTGTCGGCTTTATTTCTAATGCAGACTTTACGTTTCGGACGATGTTTGCGTTTGGGCGAGATGTTTACATCAGTGATGACTGTGCTATGGTCTGCTATTCCGTCTACTACATTTATCTTCTTTATTAACCCAGGTCTTTTGGTGGAGACAAGATCTAAAAATTGTTGGCAACTTAAGGGGTCATGTTCTAGTTAGACTTCCTGTTGCGTTGAAAGAAACATGTAGTGTATTTTTGAGAATTTTTTTTAAATATAATTCACATGCTGTGACATAAGTACATTTGAGTAGGCATATTTTCATGTGTGATTGTAGAAGGTGTTGACTGTAAAATGGTGGATTTCTAGATCATTTGAATAAGCGGAAGGATATTTGGCAGCAGTTTGACTGTGTGACCTCTTGCGGAGTAATTCTTGTCGGCATTTGTTAATATTGACGGGTGTTACACATACAGGCATTTTACGAGAGCTAGAAATATGCAATTTTGTTTAAATCAATCAGCATGTCAATGAGATGATGATAACAGCAGGTGAGAAGTTTAAGACATTTTATAGGTCACGTTTTCTTATAATCAGACACAACGTTAACATGGTCGCTAACAGTGTGCTGACCCCTTAAAGGGGGAATAAACGCTTGAACAACCACAGCCCAAACATAAGAACATACCATTTATAATACATGTCATCATGATTTGACAAGTACAGCGCCACGGTATATTTTTAATAATTTTTCAAACGTAGCTACTATCGGCACAGGGCGCCGCCATCATGCTCCAGGGGCGTGTGGTTGTACCTCCAGTTTGATTGGCGAGATGTCTCCCAAAGCTATATACAGCAATTCGGCAGGCGACGCAGCATAGCTCTAAAAAAAACCGACGAAACGCATACAAACACATACAAACAGAACAATTTAATGCACTGCATGGCTACTGGATATACTATAAGTGTTAGTAAGCAACTTTTCACATACTTCCACAGAAGGATTCGTACAGAAAAAAAACAGGTTATACATGAGATGAATTTGGCGTGTTCGCCGGCGGCAAGATTGGCAAAAGTCTGCGGTGGTCACTTTCGAACGCCGATTGCAATCCTAAATACGAAAGTGAAGAGCCTAATTTAAAGACATTGAACGTCAAAACATAATTCTTTGTCAAAGCCACAGGTCCATCTCCAGTCGATTTGGTTACATATAACTATGCACCGATAAAGTCAAATTCAGCGAAATCGACCTGGAAGCTGGACATTATTGCCTTATTTACGTATTTTATATATTTATATGCCGAGTCACCAACAAGCTGGTTTCGGCTTGTCATTTCCTACGCGCCGCTTCACCCCCAAATACTTCTTCTTCTTCTTCTTATGTAAAGCTCTGATACAGAGTTCTGAGCGAGTTCCGTCAGGTATCATTACATCAAAAGTCCCACAGTTCTATTTCAAAGTCTGCATATATACAAATATGACGTATGCGAAATTGAAAGGTACTAAGAAATGTGAATGTAATTAAGTAGAAATACGTATTTCTACTATGATATAATTGTGAATAACGAGTGTTTGTAATCCGCTGACTTAGTTTACAGCAATTCGTGCCGGCTTTGCAACGTCTGAATACCGCAACGGCTACGAGTCTATGTTATCGACATAGTTGCCGGTGGGGGAAATAACCTTCAAAATAATTACAAAAATAAATGCCAGCTACCGTAGCAAGTATAACGTTTTGCGGACCAAGCCCTGTCAATCATGTAGTGTAGGCATTTCCACTGGAATGTATTAATTTAAAGGAAATGGTCTGCTATTGGACTGCTCAAATACTATAAAATGTAACCGCATTTAAATAAGTGACATTACAAGTATTTAAATCCTTAAAAACACTTTTTTTATGATACAGTCAATAGCATACAACAAAACACTATAGTCATACAGCTGTGTCTGATGCAATTCGTTACTGGCATAGTAAGTAGGTTCACATCACTCAACTAAAGTTATTCACCATGTAGGCATAATAAAAATTTATGTGTCTCAAATATTGGCTCGTAACAATGACTTGAGTTGAAGTTGAATTGATGCTCCAATTTTGAGGCGACAATTTAGCAAGCATGCTATCATACCAAGTGTTTTCTTAATATAGATTGCATGACTGCAAACAACAATGTATGCTTTTAATACCAAGGACATTGTATATAATTTATTGACTTTTGAATGTAAGCCTAACAAGGAAAAAAGGAAATAACGTCACAGGAAAAAGACACAAAGATTAATATATTTTTTATATATTTATAAATTAAGTTCAAATGTTAAACACATTTGAGTGAATATGCATTTTAATCATGAAAATTAAAGATAACACACATATATCCACTAAAAATTCGATTCTATGGCTGCGCCTGTGTGGCTGCGTCTTATAAGTGCTCCATGAGATTTTGATTTTGTAGGAGTTATAACTGTCTAACACTGCTACTATTTGACAGAGGAAACTGCAAGCACATTTGGATTGCTGTTCAACGGACGATTTTATACATATGCAGCATATCTGTGAGTTTTAAATGGTTTCATGAACTGTCATTTTACTTGATATGCTGTGCCAGTGATTACTCGTGCGTGACAACAATCAGTGACATTACTAACGAGCCTGCAGAACCAGTGTGCAGCTTTGCCGTCACGCTTCAGAGATTGCTACCCATTATGACCACGCCTGACCAAGCCTGCTACACATACACAGCTTGTCAGCTGCATCAACTGGCTCAAGGGGCACGTTCCAATTCTTCACGCTTGAATGCCAGTGCATGGAACATTTTACGTGAACTTGGCATTGCGTCAAGACGACCAACGAAGCGTGGATGCCGAGGTGGAAGTAATCAACTACCTATCTCCACAGTGATCGGTTTTCGACCACCCAGCAACTACGTGCGCACATCTTCACAAGTACATGACAACCTGATTTCCGTGACTCTTTCCCCAAATCCACTATGCTGTCCGACAACACAAGCCTCCTTATGCCTTATCAATTCAAGATCTGTTCGCAACAAAACGACCGACATTTTATACCACGTCTGTGAACACGATCTCGACGTTGTGGCCATTACCGAAACTTGGCTCTCTAACAAAGACTCCGACCTCCCGGTAACCAGGGCTCTCACACCACCTGGTTATAAACTAATTCACCATCCTAGATCCAGTCGTCGTGATGGCGGCATTGCGATACTGCATAAAGATTCGATCAAAACAACAGCAGTTAAAACTTTCAACAACATTCGGTCCTTCGAAGCGATGAGCGCGAAATTAACATCACACGGAAAAAGTATAATCTTGCTTGTTGTTTATCGCCCACCACCAACTAAGAAGAATGGATCATCGGTTGTCGATTTCTTCAATGACTTCGCAGATATTCTTGACACGTATGCGACACTACCTGGTGAACTTGTTATAGTTGGCGACTTAAATTTTCACTTTGACGTTGCACTGCCATGACATGACGCAGTATGTCCAACAACCAACGCATCAAGAAGGCCACATTTTAGACCTTGTGATAGCCCGTACTAACTCCTGTGTGGCTGATCACCACGCTGTGCATTGCCGTCTTGCAATGCGCAAGCCTCCATTTCGGAGAGAAAAGAAGACTTACCGCAAGATCAAGGCGATCAATCTCACATCGTTCTCGTCGGATATTGTGAACTCCACATTACATACAAACTGTGAACAATCATTAGATGACATTGTAGCTCAATACAACATTGTCCTGAGCGAGCTACTTGAAAAACACGCACCACTTAAAACGAAATGGCTCACCATCCGACCTGATGCGCAGTGGGTCGATGATGACATTCTATCAGCCAGGAAGGAGAGGCGCCGGAAGGAACGAAGATGGAGATTATCCAGGTTGACCATCGACAGAGAAATCTTCATCAACCAGAGAGAACGAGTGAAGAAGATGTTGAACACTGCCAGAGCCACATTTTATACCAACAAAATCAACGAACAGGCTGGCAACCACAAAACGCTGTATAGGATAGTTGGTTCTCTGCTGCATACAAAAGACTTGCCAACAGCACTGCCCGATAACCGCCCCGGACAATTGCTTGACAACTTCAGCAACTATTTCACGGACAAAATTGACATTATCAGGCGCGATCTTGATACCCACGACAAACACACATTGCTGCGTCCGGACGAGCCCTGTGTTGTCCTGTCACATCTATCATCGTTCCTGCCGACCACGACACAGGAGATCACCAAATTGGTCGGCAGGTCGGCTTGTAAATCGTGCAAGTTGGATCCGATTCCGACTAATCTGCTGAAGGCCAACATATCCACTTTGGCACCAGTCATCACCGACATTGTGAACTTATCTATTACGACAGGAGTATTTCCTTCTGCCTTTAAAAAGGCTGTCGTAACTCCTGTTTTGAAGAAAGCAACACTGAACCCAAAATTACCTAAAGAACTATCGTCCAGTGTCGAACTTGTCTTTTGTGTCAAAAATTGCAGAGAAGGTCGTTGCTGCCCGTTTCTCCAAACACCTATCTCACAACGAACTCTATGAGCAAATGCAATCTGCTTATCATCTGCACCACAGCACTGAGACTGCAATGCTGAGAGTATGCAACGATCTGTTTTGTATATTGGATGAGCACAAGGCTGCCATACTTGTGCTACTAGATCTCTCAGCAGCATTCGACACGATCGACCACGGGATCATGTTATCACGCCTCAGAGATCGTTTTGGAGTAACTGGAACATCTCTTGCATGGTTTGATTCATATTTGGCCAACCGAAGTCAGAGTATTCAAGTGTACGGAAGAGAATCAGCGGAAAGTCCAGTGATGTACGGAGTCCTGCAAGGTTCCGTTCTCGGCCCGCTCATGTTCATTTGTTACACGGCACCACACGGAGATATCGCACGTCGGCATGGAATCAACATGCATCTATATGCTGATGATACCCAACTCTACATCGCCTTCAGTCCTCTCTCAGAGGACGACACAACCCAAGCTGTGAAACGCATACAAGCATGTGTCACTGAAATACAAGCTTGGATGCGCATTAATAAACTCAAACTCAATGCTGACAAAACAGAGGCTATTGTGATATGTTCGCCGCACATCAAGAACAAACTTTCTATGCCGCACATAGAAGTTGCCAATAACATCGTGCCTTCTTCCACTGTGGCCAGGAACATTGGTGTTTTCTTCGATGATGCCCTAAACATGAACAACCATGTACACTACATGTGTCGTGTAGCATATTTCCATCTACACAGTATTGGAAGAATTCGAAATCTTCTAGATAGGAAAACGACAGAGATGATGGTGCATACTTACGTGACGTCTCGTCTTGACAATGGAAATGGCCTGCTTTACGGGATTTCTGACCATCTCCTCACCAGACTCCAGAGAGTGCAAAATGCTGCAGCCCGTCTCATAACCAAAACTAAGAAGCACGACCACATCACTCCTGCTCTAATTGCGCTTCATTGGTTGCCGATTAAACAGCGCATCGAGTACAAACTACTCCTGCTTACGTTCCGCAGTTTGCATGGCATGAGTGCGTCATACCTAGCGAACCTGCTAACTCGACACCAGCCCACTCGCACGTTACGCTCCGCCGACGCTCACCTGCTCGAGGTCCCGCGCAGCAAGCTTTGTACTCAAGGCGACAAAGCTTTTTCACGCGCCGCGCCACGCCTGTTGAACAATCTGCCCCTTGCCATGCGTGCTACAGACTGCCTCATCGTGTTCAAGAAGCAACTAAAGACACTTCTTTTTAAACGTGCTTTTTCTCTTTAAATTATATGTGTGGACAGTGGCGAACTCCGGACTTTTCAATATCTACCTTTAACTATTATTATTATTACTCTCTCTTAATTTGTCGTTTTAATTAGTATTAGTGTTATTACTATACGCATATATTTATTATTGACATGTATATGTATGTATATGTTGATGCTTTTATTTATTTATATATTTAATTTTAATTTTATAATCTTAATAGCTTCATGCAATGTTTTTAGGATTGTAATGCGCCTCTGAATGGTAGTAACTGCCAGATTTATGGCGCAGAGAAATGCAGTAAATTATTATTATTATATTATTATTAAAAAGAAAACGTTGAAAAAGTCACTTATAAATCGCACTGTGCTAACATTTTAATGAATATCTGCAAGATTGTGTCATTTTGTTCATAATATATGACGGATGTATCCAAACAACCATAGGGCCTAATACCGAGCACAAGCTTCGAAGGATCCAGCGAAGGATTTAGCACGCGAGATGACATCGTCCTTCATGGTAATACAAATGTCACTTGTAGTGCTGCCACGCCATCAACTTGTAGCGTCAAAACATAAAGGAAGTCGGTGGTCGTGTCGCCAGTGCGACACTTTGTCGATGCAGTAGTTAATACAGACACTATTGTTGTCCCATTGAACATTCACCATGACCATGGGTATGGACAGTTGCCATCGCAGTCCAGCACGCCTTCTCCGACTGACCCTGACAGTGACCATGGCAGTTTTGTCACTGTAGACGACCCTTCGGATGTCCTAGTGTCTCTATAGCCATCTTCAGACGATTCTGTCTGCAACAGTGAGAAAAGAAACATTGAAGCGAATGATGCAGAATATGTTGTAGCAGGTGACAGTAACATCACTGATGATGACTCAAGCGGTTCTTACACTACTGGGAAAGAGAGAAACCTTGTCATCTGTGAGAAAAACCTCATTTCACTTTTCTACACCAGCTAAAACACCAAACTGAAATAAACCACTTATATCAAAGCCTAGAATCACAGTGACTGGGTTTGCTGTGGTTGTGACCACAGAATGTGTTGATGGCCAATCGTTCACGTGGCACTTGCAACCCGAGTTTGGTAAAATTTATGAGTGTAATTTGTTAACACCAAGCGACTGACTGGACATTCATTCAATGCGTACAATTTGGTCAACCTAGTGAACTTCATGCCATATAGTGATATAACATACAGCGGGCATACATACTGCCAGATATAGAGGACAAGTGGACATGCCATTCAGAGGCCATCATGTCAGCTCTGGCCGGACAGAGCGTGGTCGCATCAGGCGATGCAAGATGTGACACAACGCTACATTTGACACTTACTTCATCGTGGACACTGGCAGCCAACTCATCATTGCTCAATAAACTGTTCGGGTCACAGAGGTCAAGAACAGTTACTGGATGGAAGCGGAGGGCTTGAAACGCTGCTTAGACAACCTGACTGACCATGGGGTGAATATTACCAATCTTGCCACTGACAGACATCCCAGCATTAGAAAAACTTTGTTAGAGGACTACCAAGAAACAAAGGTTGTTGTCTGCCAAGAAAGTTGAAGTTGTCCCTTCGATAGGCGCAATTGCCAACCACCGGTGATACTGCGCATCAGCTTGTGATGGTGATCCCCGCTTGATGAAGGAGATGTGGATCTCGCTCCTCCGTCACATCAGGAATTCCCATTCATGGACAGCGGGTGCAGAGTTGTACCGGTAGTGCAATCATGCAACGTATACACAACAAGCAGTAAAAACAACACCATGGCTCACTGAAGGTACAGAAGCCTTCACTGTCCAGAAGGCTACTGCCGCCTACTGTATGATATAGAGAGCGTTACGAAGTGCGTTAACACTGGTGAACTGGAGAGCTTACATGCCCTCTTCCTCAAGTATGCACCCAACTTCAGCCGTCAAGGCATCATAGCCCGACTCCACTTGGCCATCATTGACCAAAACACAAATACAAGGTAAGGCTTGTGATATAATTCTTCAATAGTGATTACATTTGATGTTACAAAATAATGTATCAGTTGCTTGACAAAGCTGCACACTTCAGCAGTGCATTAGGAAATAAACTGAAATGGCTGAAAATCCCTGCCTGTACTCAATTGCAAAACAATGTTAGGAGTACAGTTTCGAAAATACAATCTCACTGCACAAGAGTATGCATGCAAACAACATATAAAATAATTATAACTGAGGACATCTGTTTACTGTTACTTGAATTGTTTAATTATATATCAATGAAATTGGAATGGTATGCTTTGGAATTGCTTATTGAAATATAAAATTATGCATATATAATATAATAAATATATAAACATCATTATATAATATATATATATAATATATATATATATATATATATTATATATATATATGATATATTATATTATATTATATTATATATATTATATATGATTCAATAATAAATATTTGAATGTATTGTGGAATTGGAATTCCTTGGAAGTTGAAAATGAAAAGGATGGCAGAATTCGGAACC